>JAAGVU020000035.1:10563547-10582341 GCA_011763525.2 Mormyrus iriodes
ATTCATAAGCAGGTACAGTGCTACTTACTAAAGGATACAGTACTGCATATTTAACAAATACAGTACTACTCATTAGCAGATACAGTATCACTCATAAACAGTTGTAGTACTATTCATAAGCAGGTACAGTGCTACTTACTAAAGGATACAGTACTGCTTATTTAACAAATACAGTACTACTCATTAGCGAGAAGATCTTCAACAATATTTAACAATGTAATATATGAAATCTGAAAAGGGCCAGAATATTTACTTGCATTTTTTAGTTTTCTTATTTCTATATTTCTACATTTCTGTTAGACACCCTTACAATCTACAGACAAAACATGATCACAGAATACATCAAGGAACCCCTTCCTCGAGGAGACAAACGGATGTCTTATGGAAATGATGCAAAATTTCATACTGAAAAATGGCCCTGATTAAAAATTGCAGTTGCCTGTAAGCGCAGTTTGTTTTCTGCAGTAAAACAGTGAGCTCAGACTGCACACTAAGCACAGGCGACTGTTAATGTTACTGATTAATGGGCAATAAAACAAGGAAGAAATTTGCTTTGCCGGATTTTTCATGGCAAGTCGACAGATTTTTTTGCGTATTAAATTGCGCCTGACCGCATGTGCAGCATACCCTTTCTGTACCCTAATGATCTTAAGCCATTTAATGAGTTTCATCAACCCAAAGTGTTCTTTTGTTCCAGTACTTCTGCTCATTGTGCATTTTCTCCATAACAAACTTCCGCACTCAGCATAGCTGAGTGGGATCGTTGCATATCGAAAAACAAAAGGTTATGTTTTGAACCAATATGGTGCATTGATTTGTTCCTAATTTCATTACCACCATAGGAACAATTTCAGCCATCCTTCCAACTTAGGCAAAACAGGCACCTTGAGCTCACTAATGCAAAATAAGTTATCGAATTAATGCTGCTTGTGACCAGCAAGATAGCCCAACAAACCTCTGAATTACGAAAGTCGTAAAGCAGCGTATCCACAGACTACGTTTGATCAGATCCAGATCTTCACCTATATGATGCCTCTGCAGAATTTGAAAAAGTGCCCTCACATACTTTTTTGATATCAAGTATCATACACTGCCCTTCACTTTGTTATCACTATACAGTACTGCTTCAGGTTTGGTGCAAACTGTCTCAAAATTTGACCTGTTCCAGATCTTCACCAATACAATGTGTCTCCAAAGTTTGAATAAGAAGCGTAAAATGTTTTTCGAATTCTTGCATTAACAAGATAAATCTATGGCGGTGACAGCAGACTGGTCCCAAAATCATATGCATTCCTTGTCCAGGAAAACAATTAATATGCGATATCCGTTTACTGAATTCACAGTGCAGAATCTAACTTGCGCATACTTTATATTGCATCTGAATCCATTATAAAACACAGAAAAACAAATTAGCTGAAAAGGAAGGAGAAGGACCTGCAGAAGGACCTTAAAGGACCTTTGTTTAGAGTCACGCTTCTTTTGTGAGTTTATGGGCCATTGCAGAGCTGTAATTTGCTGTAGAAAAAATTAATTGCACTCAGTGGGAATCCCATCTGTAGTAAACTGTATTATGGCAAAGAATAAAAATCCATGTTGTAAAGTGTTTTCTAAAAAATCAATTTAATGATTATTTACCTACTTTTTGGCCCAAACATAAGCAGCTTACCATTTCATGTTATACATTTTTTACAGCAAAACAGTCTAGGTAAGTATCTGGCTCACAGGCGCTACCATAGACAGAGTATTTAACTTCGCTCTCCAGATCAGTATTTTAACTTCTTTTTTGCTGTAAAAAGCCAGCGAACACAGCACTTTAGAATATTAGCGATTGTTAGGCATTTTTAGCTACAAGCACATTAGCACAACATTCGCTATTTCATGAATTTGCGAACACTCTTAGGTACAAAGCTTGGCTTGGGCATCTTTCTGAAGCAATTGCACTTTTGGCATCAATGGCTACAGCAAAATCCCCCTGGACACTTTACAGAAACAGCTGTAGATTGCTTATCAGGGTCAGGAATACTCCTATGAGGTCTATAACCTTCTAATTACATGTTGGGTTCCTTAACCTCACTAGTCACCCTAACCTCTTGGGTGTCTCCATGATATGAAACACACCTTCTTCACGGAGACCCAAGGCAATGGCAGCAGCCATTTCCAGGCTCAGCTAAAAGTAACACAAAGCAAAACGATTAACTAAAACTACTAACGTAATGTGAATCTAAGACAGAATAGCTGAACAAAACGAGATTATTCAACACTGTCTGAGGCGCCCAATCAGGAACCGCTGTCCTTTCTCAGGATGTAAAAGGTTCCTTGTGTGCGTTTCTTAGAGACGGGTTAAGCCCCAGCCTTTATCAGCATGCTCTATTTTTACCAAGACCGTGGGAAAAATAATAATAGATTTAATATGCCGACAACAGAATTTGCAGCCAGGGTAGCCAAAATGGCTTTCCAACCTGGTTGAAAGGGCTCATCTATTAACTATTTTCTTGCTCCTTTCTCTAGTACATTATATTCATCTTGTACATTAGTAATTCAGGGCTGGGCTGCAAATCAGGTGAAAGGCTGAGTGAAGTGAAGTCTGTCACCATGACATCTGGATGGAATCACGCTTATACTTTCTGCTCAGCTATCAAGTCTGAAGACCTTCTAATGCCTCCATTTCTCTTGGGCTGAGTTCTGGCCTGCTGCTGTTTAATTCACATTTTCAGGTTTCACAGAAGGCTGTATAGCTTTCCTCCAGTAGCACCAACTATGAAGTGCAATGAAGCCTGCTACTCTGAACCACAGACTGGATAATCCTGAAGTCCCAGTTACCCATGGCTTTGTCATACCATTCTATAAGATGTATAATATATGGAGGCATCCAAGCAAAAACAATGCTGAACAACACAAGCACCCAACCCCTCACACTACCGTGTTTCATCTGCAGTATTTCTCCTCTTCCTCCCATCACATTTGTTCAGCTCCTGTACCTCCTCCTTATCCTCCCACCTCCTTCATTCAGCTCCTGTACCTCCTCCTTTTCCTCCCATCTCCTTCATTCAGCTCCTGTACCTCCTCCTCTCCCTCATGTTACCTTCATTCAGCTCCTGTACCTCCTCCTCTTCCCATCACCCTCATTCACCTCCTGTACCTCCTCCTCTTCTACTCATCACCCTCATTCAGCTCCTATACCCCCTCCTCTTCCTCTCATCACCCTCATTCCCATCCAGTACCTCCTCCTCTTCCTCACGTCATCCACATTCACCTCTTGTACCTTCCTCCCATCACCCTCATTTGAGCTTCACCAGCCCCTTCATCTCACACCCCCTGCCCTGCATACTAACCTAGTTCAACGCCTCCACCTTGTGCTGTCCTCGTTCAGCTCCTGCTCCTTAAACTCCCCTCATTCAGGTCACACTCCCCCAGTAGACCTGTGTCAGATGGTAGCGTTCCGCTGTGAAAGCATATGGAATTGCACCCAGAACCAGTTGAGCTGTGTAAATATGCTTATTAACCTTAATTAATAAACCTTAATAAAGCTTTAAATAAATATAGACACATGCACTTCTTTTCAGTGGCAACATAGCTGCACTTAACTCTCCTCCAGTGAACACCAGCCCCCCCCTGACCAGTTTGTCCACAGAAAACTCTAGTAATCTAACACTTCCAAAGTAATCAGTTAGTCAAAGAGATTTGCCTTTATATGAGGTTTATTCAAAACAACCCCCCCCCCCCAAAACAAGAACAACAGGCAGGCGATGTTTTTTTTCCCTGCTTTTGATTGATAAGGCCCCCCTCTGTAAACAGATGGCATTGCCAACTGTGCTACTGCAGCTATTCCAAGGCCTGGCATATAGAAAAACAGCTTTTGGGGACCCTGATGAGTTTTCCCCAGGGATATGTGGGACTGGGATGCTCACATTAGTGATATGAGTCTGCCAGCGGTGGCCAGCGCATAAACTGACACACTTACAGCTATGCTGGGGACAAGTAGGTGGAATGTGAAAAAAATCCTGAGGTGGCAGAGAGGGGTTAGTTATTCTGAGAATGATAAATAGAGCAGCGATTACGTTCAGTTAATTAGGAGATTTGATTTTTCAGCTGACGGCTATATCTGAATATGATTTTATCCAAAAACGAAAAAAATGCAAATAATTCCCCAGGTTAAGTGACATCAGCAACATTTGGGACTCGAACCAACAACCACCATGCACCTTACCATCTGCTTACAGCACTTTCTTTGATTAAATTGTTGCCATTCAGTTCTTGACACAGCAGTGCAATGCCATCCTTGCATTTCTGTCTGCACTTTGTGTTAAATCCCTCAAAATGTCAGCAAATAACAGCAACATTAAAACGTAAATCTGGATTTTAAACCTTTCCACCATCAGGATCCCTTTCGCTTCACCAGGTGTCATTTATGTGGAAATCTTTATTTTCGAAGGCAGTACAGAGGATTTGCAGTCTATTGACCACTTGCAGTGTAGGACTGCTTGCAGAGGAGAAACAGCTCCACTCCAGCCTCACCATCAGTTCAGTGGACAAGAGGCACGAGATGATAAATGCAGTTGATATTGAAAAGGGACATGTGATAAATGTTGTGCCAGGACTCATGTTTCGGAGTCCATTCTCACTCTGATGGAGCATCAAAACAAACCCTGTGCATCGCTTCAGGACTGCAACACTGAGCAAAACAGTGTTTGAGGCATCGAGATGCTAGAAATTGAGCCATCTGCAGCATTTTCCCAGTGTCCCTCTTATTCCCTCAACCGCCCCAGAAGTCCGCACGGTTTCCTCCCTTGGTTTTTGTCGTCCGTAATGAACAACTGGCCCCAAAGCTATGGTGGGAACGCAGCTCAAGGTCGGACAGCACTGGATAAATAGGGTCATGGAACAACCTTCGGCAAACTTTCTGGTTCTTAACGAACGCAAGTGAGGTCAAAATTAGCATTCGAGATGGCCAGGGAAAGGAGGGAAAGGAAACCAGGCCCTGGACCTGGATCGAGCAAAATACACGTTTGAAAGACCAGATGCTGGCGAAACTCATACAGGTGGCGGCACTATCTGAAGAAAACCACTTTTTGAATATTACCGACTTTTTACTATTGATGGAATACTGCCATTCTAATCTGTCTACTGACCATACACGGACAAAGATGTGCGCCGCAAAATATTTTGCATGAAACAGAATCTACGTAAGCTACATTTACAAATAACATGTCCGTGGTAAAAACTGCATTTTGATCAGAATGTCTGCCATTTCACCCTGCTCTTGATCCCTGCAATTGACACCTAAAGGCATTTTCACGCCCTGGAACGTTTTTCTGAAACCGGAACCTTTTTCAGGAACCAGTGACTTTTGTCATGTTAACACCGCAGGAACTTGGCCCAATTGTATTTCCAGAACATCCTGAGGCAGTTCCAGAACGCTGTTTTATTACCTACTCCAGACTAGGTAATTGTTGTTTGAACACAAACTACTTGGGAGGCACTACAGCGATAAACTTATTGATTGATTGACCATAAGCACCGGCGCTACCTTGGAAGTTACAAGGGAGTGCATCAAAAGATGTAGTGGAGCAATTGAGCAGATGGAATTATTTTTGTACCCCAATTACATGTAATGCATCAATTAATACATTTTTCTGCTTCAGAAAATTTGATCACTAACCAATATACTTTTGGTTAATATCGCCAGTGCCAGCGGTGTCATGGGTCATATTAATATATATATAAAAGTGTGTGTCCTAACAAATACCTAACAAAACGACTTATTTATCCTCAGTTGTTTTGGTATGGCAGTGTAGTTTAGTATGAAATCACGTGTGAAGTTGAACATGAACTTTTTGTGTCTCCCATGCTTAATTAGCACAAAGACCCTTGTTCTGTTGTGTGGTGTGAAAGCGACACACGAAAGTGGCCAGGAGCTACAAAAGTCCTCGGTCGAGACGGCCCAGGGACTTGTAAACCAGGACCAGGTGGTGGATCTTTGGTGTGAAAGAGCCTGATTTGACCAGTGAAAAGATGTTTTAGGAAGTCATCAATTTCACAAGTATTTATGTTTGTGCTAGTTAACATTTGTATTCATTTGTATGGATTAATTTATATTGCTAATTATCACAACTTAACTTTGACATCATTGTTAAATGTGAATATAAAGTGAGATTAGTTTGTATCTTGCTGACCATTTAAAACATTAAATCATTCACTGATGCTTGTGTTAAGATTTTCATATGTGGTACTAAGGGTGTCTTATCAAGTTGTTCCACGCGAATTTTGTAAAGCAGTTTCTGAAAAAATGTGTTTTTCACAGTGACGATCTGCAGTAAGACTGATCTCAGGTTAAACTGGTTAAAATGGTTCCCTTTCATACCCATTTGAATGGTGGGCCATTAAGAAACAGACCAAGTTTGGTTTTTTTTTTTAGTTTATTTAGTTTAGCTCTATAATTTATAGCTAGCCTCTACAGAATAAACATTCTATTATTTTTATTAAAATCTGAAAGTAATATTGTGACAGATTTAAGTCTGCAATGTAATTGTATAGAGTAAGAAAATCAGAATATTTTTGCTGTGTTTTCACAGTAATATGTCCCTTTGGCCGCCTGAAGTTTATGCCTCGAAAGTTAGAGCTGCTAATGTTATTGTTGTTCTGTGACTTGCAATTAAATTCCAGTTCCATGTAATCTATAAACATCTACTAACAGGTTCCCAGCCTGTGAGTGTTTGTCAGCCACGGGATGGAGCTGGTCGCTGCCATTTAATACTACGCAATATAATTAGATAAGGGCATCCCAATGCTTCCCATTGCACTGTTGGCGTTGAATATAATAACAAAATTAATAGGCAGTTAATTTTTTTATTAGGGGGAATACAGCACGGATTACAGGCAGTATGTTTAATATAGTCTTCCATTCAATTTTCACGAATGATTGAAGATCAGAAGGTTACAAAATTCATTCATTCATGCGTATGCATCACTGCTAGCTTTATTAGGTATGAGTTGGCTCGATATTAAGTTGTTTACTAGCTGTAGGGTTTTTGTACATTCTCAGTATCAGGGGTATACAATACCCCAGCCACCCTTAAGAAAAGCATGACGGATTTGTGGGTTTTCCAAGGAAAACGCTAAATCTCACTGCTTAAACTACATCCCACCCAGTAAGCCTGAACAATTAAAGCATAGGTTTACCCAGCTCACTGCCACCCCTTTTAACCGTATAGATTTTTCTTCAAAGGGGCAGTGTTTAAGGGGTATCTCTTTAATTACCTCCTGCGATTCGAGTCCGATCAATCAATGGTATCGACTGATTAATTACAGTTCGGTGTTGCTGCGTGTTAAGAGGTCATTCTTTCATTGACACCAATGGATCCGATAGCAGACAGCAAATGGTGTCCCTCGCACATGGGGGGTGCTTTTGCAGGCCTAATCATACTCCTCCAACTCTCTGATCCCAGTCATTTTCCGATGAGGTCGAGGGATGCCGGCACATGGAGTTGAGAGAGAAATTAGAAATGAGGGCTTTTAGTATTCGGAGTACTTTAAAACTCAAGAAGTCAATTTCATTTGCAGTTTTAAAGCACATATCAAAATAATGCTTTAGCTGTATAGAGACCCATCCATCCATCCATCCATCTTCTATCCCAGTCTACAAGTACAAGGTCACACTGTAAACTTGGTGTTAATCCCAAGCAGTACAGAACACAAAGAAAAGCCATGTTCAGAATGCTGCTCAGTCTGTCACTACGCAAGCAATGAGGCATGGTATATTATATATTCACTGCCACTCACTCTGTGGGCGATTACATGAATTACATACACATTTTAATCCATCATAAAGCCTTGCAGAAATAAAAGCCCTGACAAAATAAACAAATTGTTTGAAAAATAACCTGGAGAAAAAGAGATGATAGCTATGATGTTATCTTTGGCCCTGGACTACGTCGTACAAAGACCATTCATTAGCATTCTATGAATAAAACGTTAGATCGGATCAGCATATGTCAGCTTCAGGTTTCAATTTATTGAAACATCCATCCATTTGCCCATCTGCCAACTGTTTATCCTGGTCAGGGCTGCAGAGGGTGCTGGAGCTTAGCCCAGACAGTACAGGGGACAAGGTAGAGACAACCCTGGACAAGATGGCAGGGCACCATCTCCCTGTGTTCTCCCAGACAACACAGGGAGAACATGCAAACCACACGCACTGCAGGGGTGAGATTCAAAGCCCCAATCCTGCGGGGATGAAGCTACTCACTAAGTCTCCCTAAAACAGGTACAGGCAAACCAAAAACACAGCCTCATTAATCTCTTATCTAATCGAGCCATTATCTTCTCTCTTCAATCTCTCCTCTAATCTCTCAAATCAAGGCCATTCGTCGACGATATTGAATCGCAATTCCTAAATCTCAGGAATCCAGTGATTTGAATTTTACAAAATGAGTGTACATGTTAAATAGGGGAGTATATCTCATCCTCCCACACAGTTCCATAAGATTCTAGATACATGATCATTAATACAATAAGAAAACACAGTTAGGGATTCAAAGCACTTTGATTCCATAAGGATTTGATACAATTTGTTTCCAATATAGTACAAGTCAATTCAGCTTGGACTGGAAATGATTTAGATCAATTGAATATGTACACTAGTGGCCAAACTTGTGGAAACGCTTCCAATTATTAGAGATTGCAGAACTTCCAGTTACTCCAGTAACTTAATCATCCAATGCATGATATGTGTAAACATTCTTTGATTGTTTTTAAACATTACCGCCAATATTCCTAGAGTCATTTTAAAAGCGTGATGCCAAAAATTGTAGGTGCCTCCACAATTTTGGCCAATAGCGCATTAGAGGTTTAGAAGTGATGCAGCCATGTCATAGACAGCATTTCTGTTTTGAATTGTTTTTTTTGTTACACCCCAAATCATACGTGCTAAAGTACATCCCCTACTGATGCATAAAGCCATGCGTTTATTACATGTGTGTTGCTGGTATTTTTAAATCTTCCATACCTCTGGGACCCATAATATTCCGGCAGAGGAAATACATTAATTTTTCAGGCCTTAAGGTCAGCGCAGAATCCGGGCTGGTTAATACAGATGTTAAGTAAACTTAGCTTCCAAAAAGCAGGTGCTAATGAACCTTGAATGAGCCAAAATAATGCATATAATAAATCCAGTACTTAACAGAAACATATACAGAGTAAATATTATTTTACAACAATGTACCAAGTCTCTCTCTACAAAAGATTGCAGTCTGATGTTTTGGCTTCAGTTTACCGGCACATCCGACCCCCATGCGTATCTGAATTTGTCAAAACAATCTTAGTCAGAACTGGCAAGTGTCACCCCGAGGGAGACCAAAGTGTAGCAGACATGTTTTACACAACAGTCTCTCACAGAAGATGCTGCTCCTCCACAGCACTCAGACATTTATGTTTTATCTGTATTCCACAAACACGACCAATACGAGGCAGCATTAAATATACGTCATCAAAGCCGGAACGTCACAGTATCCAACAAGCATCCAGTGACAACAAAGACAAAACAAATGTTGGAAAAAATAAATGTAAATAACCGTCGTTCGTTTACAGGTGAACTTGCATGAATGTCAGAAATCACACAAAATAAATGTTACAAGCTTTTTCAGAAAGCATTTCCTAAACCCATAAAACGCATCTGAAAGTATGATGTTTGATGACCTGACAAGATAATTGCTTATTTGTTCAAACTAGAGATAAAACACAAGAGTTCAGAGTAGTACTTTAATGTTCAACATTCAGTGTGGGGCACAAAAATTGAATTTGTTTTTTATTATAAAATTCAGAGCATCATTATAGCCTTTGCCAAAAGCAAATCAACAAAACTTTGTGGCAGGATGTATAATTAATTGCATTTATCACAGCTAAAAGAAAAATAATGAATTGGCTGTTATAAATGTATCATAATAATACTGGTAAATGTGTCCATATCCTTAATTCATTTCTGTGTCCTGTTCCCAAACAGTAAAGCCACATGGACAAAGCATGTCTGGTAAACTCTCAGACTTGTGCCCCCCCCACCACCCTAAATGATGTAACAATACCGAACCTGACACTATCTGCAACTGGCTGTTTAATTTTCTCTAACACTAGTTGACCTGGTGACCGTTCTACCCTGAGGCAAGGGAGCAATAAAAATCATAATGCCCCCCTCGGACCCCACCCCCATATGCGCCTGGTCTTTATCAGCACAGGCCAGGCGTTGCCCGCCACAACACCCTGAGTTGTGGTGGTAAGTGCTCACTGCAGAAGCCCGCGCCCTGCGCTGCAGCACCATCTGTGGGGGATGACCTGAGAGGTGCGAGAAGCGAGTCTAAGTGCTGCTGGAGCCGCCTGACCAATGGGAGAAATCAAAAACCAAATTTCTGTTTACGGTTATAATCGCATGCTATTACATTTTTGGCTATTTTGCCATCTGACCAGATTAATTGTGAGTCTAGAGCCTGTCCCAGGCAGGACTGAGCACGAGGCTGGGGACACCCTGGATGGAATACCAGCCACTCACAAGACGCACACACCCACAATATTATGGGCAATTTCAAGACACTAATTCACCTAATTCAGACATGGGGGTGGGATCAGAACCCACAACACCCTGGAGGGGTAGCCAGGGCCTCCCAAAAGGAGGGAGCAAGGGAAAGAGGTTCAGGGGCCCAGACCCAAGGTGGGTTGTTAGAACTTTTCAGGGCCCCAGCCAAGCCTTTGTCCAGCCCTGGGGGCCACCACATTTCCTTTTTTTTAAATCTACTTTAAATAAACATGAGCGAAAATGTCTGAAGTCCCATTATGAACAGCTCAGTGTTCTCCAGACCATGGAGAACTAACAGGCTGCCATTAACAGTGCAAAAGGTCAAACCTACTGACAGCGTTTTATGGGAAATTATCATTCATGGCCACGGGAAGAATCCACGTGGAAAGCTTACTAATGTATCTCCATTCGGTCCGATTACTACAAATATTAACTAGGCCCGCGCGACGTAAATCGCACATTCAAAGAACAGGTCAGGGATATTACGGAGAACGGTAATAAAACCCCACCGGAACCCCAGCTCCCCAAGGCACTTTTACAATCTTATCTATTGAAAGAAACATTGCGGTTTTTAGGTTTGCGAGGGGACCGGCTCTTTTACCCATATAAAGACCCGCTGAGAGCAAAATATGAGCAAAAAGTAACTGTGGCATAAATAAAGTCGCAATCGGCATTTATCGCCCCCCTTTGCGCTAGAATGACTGACAAATTAAATTTAAAGCCCCGAGGAAATGTTTGTCGTTTTCTTTGGCAAAGCAATTCTGACATAACACATAATAAATAAAGCGTATTAATTCAGGACAGCATAACGCGCACTTCTTGACATGTACTATGCATTTTTTTTTCCAGGAACACACGCAGTTCGTGTTAGAGTAACCCAGTTGCAGCTCATATTTCTGATCGGCAATCTGATTTCTGCAATTTGCAATGGTGGTCAGTAGTGGAATATCGGTCAAGACTGCATTATTTTCCAGTTAAGCCTTATTTTATCGCAGTTAGCAAATTATGTCCATAAGAACCTCAGAGCTGCTTTAAAAATCCATTAGCTACTATTTCTTTATATATTTATTTGCTCATTATCTTTTTTTTTACAATATGAAAGCATGATAATTTCGCAGTTGACGAGAACGACCAAGAGATATGTGGGAGAGAGATGGAAAAAAAGATGAATTTCAAACTTCTTACTTGTTTCCAACTTGCTGTATTAACAGCATAGATATTCATGAGGGGGAGAGTACACAGTAAGCCACTGGCGCATATTGCATACTGAAGGAATCATTTATTTAAAATACGCTTTTGGAAGAATATTACCGTATTTACAAGAATACTTACCAACCACATCACGTACCCGCAGCAACTTTCATATGGCCAGAGAACTAAAGCATGAAATGTATGGCTATAGTTAAATTACTCCGCAAAGTTATTACAAAGTATTTAATTTATCAACAACTCAACCGTTTACAGGCTCACTTCCCCGCTCACTGAAGGTCCGGTTAAACACATCGCAACGTTATCATGCATATTGCAAACACTATGTATACATGACCAAATTCTACGTGTGATAGGTAGATACTTTGACTAAGCAGACAAGTACATGACTTTATTGAAGAATTATGAAAAAACAGACTATTAATTGTGTACAAACCAGGGGATTAGTGTTATAGCTATGCTGGGAAAATGTAATTAAGTCCATCAGCTGTGATCATGGCTTTCTGGCCCACCTTGTCAAAGTCATTAGTTAGTTATTATCCAGCCCAATTGAGGTAAGCTGCCAGATGCTGACCCTCACCCAAACTGGGCTCTGATGCAACATATGGAATTCGCTTTTGCTCCAGGATGACAGAACTTGATGTAGTTCACACTAACTAGACTGAAAACCTCACATTATGTGTGGAACCATCAGGGGATAGGTCTCCACTGTGCCGCTAAGTTAGCACTGTTTGGATAAAGGGTTTTCATCCAGGACTTGGAGATTTGTTGCATGTTAAAGCCACTAGCACCATCCCCAAATGAAAAATATTGGATACCCCCCTTAGTCGTTAATCCTTATTTTTAAAATCACACTTTATTGGTAGGCAGGGGTATTTACAGGGGTGGGGTCACAGGGGCACTGGCCTCAGTTGAAATCCGACTGACCCCCAGAGTGCCCCCGACTGTCACTCACCTATTCAAAACAAATCATTGGCTAATGATAAGGTTGGGCCTTTGGTATGAATTGTGTCCCCTCTAATGCCCCACACCTTAAAGAATATTAGAATTGCCCCTGGTGGTAGTGGATCCAAAGCTCTGCTTCTGCTTTCATCTGCAGGTCCCTGTTTTAAGGAAGGTTGAAGACACCTGGTCTATAGCAACACAGCCCTCCAAGATGATCGGATTCTGAAGTCACCATCATCGTCATGTTTCTGCACTAAAGGTCTTGTTTCGGTCAGGATGGTGAATAGATCCACACAGCAATGGGAGGATGGAGCAAGGACTCTAATGGCGTTTTGAGAACAAATGAAGGGGTGAAATAAAAACAAACGATTTAATTTCAATATCTCCCCACCCTGGAGCAGCTGCCCCCCCCAACACATACAGTGCCATAAACAATAATGAAGTAAAATGTAGGTCCACCCTTCGGTCTTTCTGTAAATAACATTGATTTCTAGCTTATGGTTCAATACCCTGGATGGATTTTGTGTTTTATGTGGTCAATTTAGCTAGCTAATTTACTCGGGAGAGGTAATCAAACCTCACCTTCTACATCTGTCTGAATGTGCTGGAAGCTTAGGATTTACTTTTACTTTACACACTGACAGCTAATCGCCCTGCACAAAAACCAAAATGCAAGCAGACTTTCCTCGAACCAAAGCAGCAGGCCTATACTTGTTCCTGCAGTAGGATTACTTTGTTTTGTTACATAAACTTTGTATATAATACATTTCCAAAAGGCAGCTGCTGGCATTAGAGTGAACCTCACAGCAGTTTTGAAGTAGACGACCTACAGCGACTGATTCTAACGTCAGAATATGGAGAGTGGCTCAGCTGACAGGCCGATCCCTCCCCGATTGGCTGCTCTGATGTTGCTTTAATTAGTACGGCTGCCTTTGCCACTCTTGTTGAGTGACAGGTTTGCCACGGGTCGCTCCTTCCTGTCACCCTACATCTAATATCGCCGTATCGTTGACCAGCTGACCTCTGAGCTACTTGCTGTTGGGGGGTGGGGTTACGTTCCTGGCATAGAAACTTCTCGAGCTTGCCGGCAGAAAGTAGCAGAATGACAGTGCATGATTTTTTATTCTGTGGAAAACAAAGCACCCATCTACGGGCTAGAATTAATAACGAACAACAAACATGTTGCGAGCCGGTACTTTGAGACCTATTCTAAGCAGTGAACCAGCAGATAAGTCCCTTATCCTCTACGGAAAGTGGCTCATCACCCAATGCAGTTGTCTCCATCATTTCAGTAGTTGTGTTTTTAGCGCCTTTGAATACTGATAAAGTTTAAATATTGGCCAGTAACATTGGATCATGATTTTTTGTAACAAATATCGGCTGATACCGATATGTTAACCGAAATATACCACGTCTTTGGTGTCACGCATATTTGATGCCTGACAGCTGGTTATTTCTCTATCTTTGAGCTCTCCAGTAACTTTTTATACCCATTTTTTTCCCCCTAGAACATGTCCATCCTCTGGGCACAGAAAACCCTGCCCAAGGCTCCCCGCATTTATTAACTGGGTCACTCATTATTTAGTGAATACTGTCTCTGTTATCTGATTTCCTCTTTTACTTAGGGTGGTTTTCACATCCCCTGCTAAACTTCACTTTGTAGTTTGCTCTTCCCTGTACCTCGTGTGGCATCAGAGCTGACCACACCTAAGGCTTCCCGACTCCTGATTCATACCATGTGACCAGGCGCCGAGACCTAAGTGGGGGGTGGGATATTCAGCCCGCTCAGCTCGCCCCCGTACCCGCCTGCCAAGCTCGCGGCCTTGCTAATTGCCAATCAGCACTGTGGAGGCACTTTGACTTCCACTCAGCTGTATCTTCGACTCCATCATCAGCAGGGGAAAGAAACTCCCTGAGCTTTTACCGAACTGCTTCACCCGCGAAAAGGCCAAGAACTTCCTGCTGATGGCCAGCCGGGTTTCAGACATGCTACAGACTGTGAGGTTCTATTGGGTACTGGCCCCTAAAAGCCACCTGCTCGTCTCTGCTCGGCTTTGAGGCCGTGTTTTTCGGGCGATGTGTATCTCGGTGGGTTCGGCCTTTGTGTCTGGGCTCAGAAGGTTGCCATTATGAATCCTCTTTTTAGTAGAATAACCTCATCTCCGTTGCGCCCTGGAGCGAGGCCCTTAAGTCCCCAAAAAATGCTTCAGATGTGCTGGATGTATAGCTGACCATGTGATCTCATTTCTTTATGCGTGGATGACTTAAAAAATGAGAACAAGATGCAATATTTGAAAAAGCACATTTCAAAGTATCTGTTCTTGTGCAAATAAAACTTTATTTCATTGATAAATTGCATTTAACCGATCTATAAAACCACGTTTAAATAAAACCAACTTTGGGCTGTCTGTTTTTTTATGGTTATGCTGATCAGGGCACACTCAGTTCCCTGTTCGTTATACCAGTGTCTCTTGACTGGCTGGGAGCTGGAATGGAACATAAACTGTGGTCCCCGAGGACAGTGTTGAGAATCACTATATTATGCCTCTAAGTGCCGGTAGTCTGATTTGGGCTGGTTTTCTAAGCTTTTTGATCCAGTTGTCTGCTGTGTATAGCAGCAGCTGAGCAGATGTTTAAGCTTCCTCTGAGCCTGGAGGGTCTCGCCCCTCTAAGGTCATCACTCAACCGTGAAAGGTCACCTCAGCGAAAGAGCTTAGCCTTTGACGACATTCCAGGTCTTGATCCGGGGCAAACAGGACTATCAGCAACTCATCTGGAGAGGTGAGGCCAAGCCGGGGCACCCTGGAGATGATGGCTGCCTCACCCTGAGATCAACTAACAGAGGACTCTGATCTGTTATCAAATCTACCATCTCCATGCTGAGGGCAAATGACCTGATGACTCACCAGCAATGATTTTCAGGCTGAAATGACACTTTTAGAATAGCTGTACCAACGAATCCATGCCACGACCTGGTCCTCCATTCCTGTAAGGAGTCAAGCGCGTCCTGTTTAATGGCTCATAGAGAGCCCTAATCAATCTGAGGACAAAGTGGGAGCATGAGCTCATATTTTACTACCCTGCATCCAGCTGTTGAATCCCACTCTCAGATTTAGCATCCACGTCAATGGAGTGGAAAAAAACACATATTATTTAGTATAAAACCTAGCCTCAAATTTCTCAGCCTCAAAAAGCCTCAAAAGTCTTCTTTGGTCACCCCCTTTGTTTCTTTTATGTTACAATTTTAATCACTTTCTGCTGTTGAAGTGTTCAAATGAATTCAGCTCGTAATGGTTATGTCCAGACTGTTCCCAAAGGAGACTAATCCTTCTTCGTTTCACCATTCTGATATGAGAGCAGCTCCAGTTAAGATGCTTGCTCCAGGATTTATCCTTCTCCACAAATTCGAAACCCTGTACCACCTGCCCCGAATCCTAAGCTACGCTTTTGCCCCTGTGAGGAATACCTGACCTTGATCACGGAAAATTTACTGCGGTTTCACGCCCTGTCATTTAGAGTAAAGACACAGTGACGGCGATTTAAGTAAAAAGGAACCTTCTTCAATCAATAATCAACCCCAGTTCTAATCACCATGCTTCAAATCCATCTTCTAAGTATTTGGCTCCGTTTTTATGCTGATAGCGTGAGCCCGGAGCTCTGAACACTCCATTTGTCTACCTGCCCTTCACAGTTGCTCAGGAGCATCCAAACCATCGTACATCACACACACTAATAATTACCCCAATGATCCCATGGCAAGGAGAGCACCTGACAGGGGTTTCATTACACAACTGACGCTATATTAATTTAATAATCTATATATCACCACGTGCCGATTAAGCGACAGGAATTACCAGTGAATTATTGGTGCCTAACACTGTCCTGTTGATTGAAATGGAGGCTACCTGTTCAGATTTACGACAATCATGTTTTTCATTTTCAAACCCAGGCTGAAAAACGGCATCATGGGAGAGACTCCAAGAGCCTCCTTCACTTCTAGCATGGTAGGGCTTTGTGAATGTGCTCACTGCTGTTCTTGGCCACCACAAAAGAACATCATGTCAGGATGCTTATAAGGGCATGGCTCTCTCTCTCTCTCTCTCTCTCTCTCTCTCTCTCTATCTCGTTGCTCAGTTCAAAGAGTTCAGCCATTCTGTATGTAATCCAAATCACATAAGGAGATATGTTTATATAAACGGGTGAAATGTCAACATACGCTGCATCTCGTCTATTCCATGCACACATACTCTACCATATCATTATGTTTGTTGTTCTTTCTACTTAGAAAAAGCTAATTAGATTTCAGCGTCTCTTTCCTTCTGTAGGAATTTCAGTACGATGGACAAACTTCCAGGCTTGGTTTGCAGTTTCACTGTGCACACAGACACACTTAAAAAAAATCTAATGAAATCTTATTTGCTAAACTCTCACACAGAGAATTCATTTACATATAATGATATATTTCACTTTGAAGGTCACTGTCCCCAGAGTTAACAGTTATGATATTTTTTTATAAGGCCCATCCTCAATATATTAAAATGGCAAAAAGAGTGCGGTCATTTGAATGGAAATCAGAGGCCATCATTTCATTCCACAATTTATTTCATTTGCATCTCTACCAGCTCCTAGAAGTCTGAGCACAGGCCAGTTTACACACCTGGACTGCAGCACAAGCCAGATCCATCTCATCTGATAAACCGACGGGACGTTGCAATCATATTTAAAGAATGGATGAACTCAGAGGCATCATTAGCAATCTAAGTGACTATAATGTGCTCTGTCAGAGCCGACCCGCCTCAGAGTCTACTTTAAGCCACTCCGTAAGCCTTCGAAGCCTCACAGGAAATTTTCCTCTGCCAATCAGGGCAGGGCAGGGCATTCCTCAGCTCCAATTTCAAGTGTTGAGACTGTCCTCCTGCCAGAGCACCTGACTTGTGTCAACGCAATCGACCACAGGCTGGATTAACGATGCCTTCCTCCTGTCAATCTAGTGACTTGTGCCTTCATCGCTGAGAAAAACCTGATTGACGTGACAGTGAACAGTTACACTGGAGAAGGAGATTTTGAAGGATGGGAGGAGGGCTGTATTTAGGCCATAATGGTATGAGTGGGTAGGCAGAATAAATATGGTTTGCTGTCTCACTTAAGCAACCTGCTAACTCACAAAAACCATACCATTGGTCATGCCCCCCAACTCCAAACAGATGGCAAACTTCATTTATAAAGTTCAGCAGATGCTTTTATGCAAAGCGATATATACACTGATAAGCCGAAACATTATGACCACGCCCATGTGAATAATGTTGGCCAGCTCATACAAACGGTGCGTGTCAAGGTCTAGCATATAATAGATGGTCAGCTGACATTCGGTACTCATAGTTGGTATGTTAAATGCAGAGGAATCGTATAGGAATCTGAATGACTTGACATAGGATGACTATTTACCTAGAAAACAGGGTCAACCAGTCCCTGGGACAAATGAGATTTTAGGTCTTGCTCAAGGGACCAACGACAAAAACTCTCAGGTGACCTTGGGATTTGAACTGACGACCGATCGCATGCCCCAACCCGCCTTACCATATACCACATACCCCCTTCCATTTTGCTTATACAGCAGCTTACTATGTTACTCCTCCACAAAAATATCCACACCCTGCCACATCTCAGTGGCCTTAACAGGGCTGTGGCCTTTGCAACCTCATAACACTGCTTCCTCCCCAACAATGAGGAGTTCCATCACTGCTCTGTGCACTCGGTTAGATAGCTGTGCTCCCAGGATATCCATTCCGGCTCCTCTATAATGGGTCATTCATTAATCACAAGTTAAGTAAGGAGCCAGAATAAATATGATTAACATGAATGGGGGTAGGAAAACCCTTGTATTCATTCCTCGTTCTCCAGGTTAAGGGCAGGTTCAGGTACTGAGTGTCTCTGCTGCAGTCTGGGCCTGTTGGACAACAAAGATACCAAGACTGGGTGAAAAGCAGATCTAGATGTTTGGTTCCTTTGTAATGGCTAAAAATTTTTCATCAGGGAGACAGTAAGTACTACTGCCATTGCAGATATGATGAATGGATAT
>JAAGVU020000035.1:10585585-10610135 GCA_011763525.2 Mormyrus iriodes
TACTTAATTTCAAATTAATGCAATATAGGCAACTGATATTCCAGAAGTGCCAAGCCATTACACAAAGCCACAGCAGTGTATAACATTAGGTACACACTAAATTAACATAGACTGTGGTCTAACTGAATATTCTGTACATAGGTGGAGTTCGATGTTTACACTTGAGGGGGCAAAACACCTGCATCCTGTTTACCTTCAGCGCTGACACCTGTATCTGATGCACACATGGCCTATTATTTTGTCTACCTGCAAGATACCAACAAACCACGCAAAGGTGCAAAGTGCCAGCACAGAACAGAGAACAACGCTGGTCTTGCCAATTAATTGCAATTTCGACCTAAACTCTGTGCATGATTCTGTAGTTTTTTATTGTATATTACTGCACCTACTGATGTTTGCTGTACAGTTGTGCATTTGATGAATAAACTTTGATGTGATATGATATGCGGTTAGGGGCAAAATTAAACAATATTGATACACAGTACATTTTTACAACGCATAGATTACACCAAGGGTGCTTTTATTGTGAAAAGGGGACTCCTTCTTTACGGACAGTATCTTTGATCCATCACCTTGGTTACATTCACTTGCCAACCAGACCTCCAGAGCTGCTCAAAGTTCCAGAAAAAAGCTTAGAACTAGCAGGCATCAAAAGAAAAAAGCAAACACATCAGACGACGGAGGCAGAAAGCCCAATAAGTATTCCAAAACACAAATAAAGCCGGTGAGCATTTATCGAACTTGTAATTGGGTTTGGTACAAAGATACCATTAATGGGATATTGATTTGTAGCACGTACCAAAATTATGACCTTTTCAGGGTACAATAAGACAAACAGTGCTGTCTAGTGAGCCATTTTCACTGTGTCGCCTGACCGTTATATAACCCAGGGGTCCCAAACTCTCTGTTCACATAGTACTTCCCAGCAACTGCCACCCTTCCAGTTAATTAGTCAAATTAGTAGTTAATTATGCATTACATTTGCGTAATGCACTTCCCCCTAAAAATGTAATAAAATGCTGCTTGCACATGGGACAAGATGGCCTGAAAACTTGAGACAAATCCTTACTGGTTGCCACACACCCTTAGTGAAGCAGGGATTGGTTGATGCCCTTGGCACAAACAGACAATATCTATTTCATATTCTATGTCTCTGCAGGAAGACGCCCCGGCACTTTAGGAAACAGACGGAGGGTTCAAGGAAGTGCAGAAATCCAACATGAGCAGCCATGGTGACGCAGCGGCTCCTGAAGATCCGTCATCACAGATACCTAGGATACATTTTCAAACGAATGCTTTGTTCACCCTCCAACCCTGACATTCACCACCAGACTGATACAGTTACAGGGATGTGAGGAACCAACAGCTGGAAAACTACTCTAAAAAGGCCAATTACTTCCTCCGTCTCCCTCTCTGCGGGAAGCTAGTTAAACGTCGATCGTTAGTCACACACTTCGCTGGGAAATGATCCTATGACACGTGGCTCCTTTAGTTAGTCAGGTAATGCTGGGTTGCTAGGAGATAAGGAACCAGTGCCGGTGCCACAGGGGGGACATGGGGGCACCCCTCCCCAAATTACTGTCTGGACCCTCCGAAAAGATGCAAAAAAAAAGAACCATTAAGACATGCCATTCAAGCACAAGTAAGACAACTTTTACTGGTCTCACTTCCCTCGCTGAATAACTTTTACCTGCCCCCCCCCCCCCCCCACCTAATTAAAATCTTGGGCCCGGCCATTAGATTTGTCTCACACAGGAAAGAACACATTACAAAGTGAACAATACCCCCCCCAGATCACTCATATCCAGACTGAGCAGATCACACAAGAATGTCTCAGGCTGGAAGGATTCACCTTATCTCATGGGTTTACAGGGTCTCTGTGGAGCCACATTAGACTACACCACCCGTCTGCAATTACAGCCGTGTCAACCTTCATTTTAAACTGATTTAATCAGATGCTACACACTGGCTGCCATACAAATGAGGTTAGGGATCAGGGTGCCAAACTGGTTGTCCTTGGTATTAGGAAATGGGTGTTAGACCTTGAAGTCTGAGTATACACAGCTCAATAAATAACCTGTCAGCTTCTATCTGAGAAAATAGCCACGCTAAATGTGAAGATGTACACAATCACGGTACAAATTCTTCTAAAGAAGAGGCTACTCTTGTATTTATTCAAGGAATGAGGCCTTGAGAAGCTTACAGGGACATGTAGGAAAACAGTCATCGGTAATTTATCTTTACAATTGAAAATGTTTGCTCCTTAGTGCTCACAAGTGTGTAATAGTTCTCCGGTTTATAGAGCGTGGTTGGCTTGTAATAGAAAAGCTTATGACCAATGTCAAGCTATTTATGGACTGCCTTCACCGCGGCAGGAAAGGAAACGCGAGCGGCGGCTTGCAATGTGGCTGTAGAGCTTGCGAGACCGTAACGTGTGGTTTCCCAATAGCTGGAACCTACAAACCGCAGTCCCACTCGCGTCAGACCGCAGACGGTGTCACAGACTAAATACAAGTCACAACTATTTCATTGGTCAAAATGAACACAAAATATAGGATGGAGAAAGCCATTTCTCGATTTTTTTTTACTATTTCACAGGGAAACTTTCATTACAGCACTGAGATGTTGACACTGCAGAGGTGATGCTAATAGAGGCAATAAATTGAGTTAGCCCAGAATTTGCTCTTAGCAAAGGTGTCTATCACAGTTAACCATTTGCCTGTACGGAATCCGCGACTCGCACTAATATACTGTATGGCTTTTTCAACTCTATTACGCTGTCACAACTCTTACCATGGTTCACCAAAACTCTGTGGGAAATTCTGACATAAACTCTTAATCACAAAGGGGCTAGACAGCAGGCCAAGCAAACTGTGCGATTCTGAAGGAATATTTTACATTAAGAGGGCCAGGCACATCATTGCTCCATTATTAGGACCTTAACCCACTTAAATCAAGTAGTGGCCCCTCGTGAATCAGAGTGCTCATGACAGATTGCTGATGTTTCAAAATTTAAAAAGTAAAAGTCATCACGACTCCAACTACGTTACTCCTAGAGTGATTCACTCACACGTCCGGCCTTGGTTATCGCTAACCATACCAGTACAAAGGTCACTCACTGAGTGGGACCAGCACCAGCTTCAAGACGTAGAATGGGCTACAGGACTGTTTTGTTTAGAGGAGGCAGAGAAAGTGTTCGGCTTTAAGAGTCATCTTGAAAAAAATAAAGGGTAACGATTTGCATTTAGTGTACCTTCTGAATGCATTTACGCATTGTAGCATTTCAGTATACCTTACCATGTCTTTAAGCATTGCATTCATAGCACTTTCAATTAACAAGATATGACAGCTTTAATATACAATAACCAACACTGGTAATGATTAATAATGCATAATGATTAAGTGTACCTTCATAATGCACTGGTAATGCATTTACAGAACATCAAGCGCAGCATCTGCATATTACATACTTATACTTACAGACTCCTTATTAATGTTCTATGAAGGCATTATAAATGCATTATGAAGGTGCACTTAATGTAAAGCGTTACCAAAAAATGTTTTGCCTGCTTCCTTCCTATTTACAATAATCCCTACAAAAATCAGTGAATTGCTGGCATGTGCCTAGGCTTGCCATTCAATCAAGCTTGTGATCAGGGCTTCCAAAAAGTCCAAAAAGCCTAGTATCTGAACAATCATTACTCATCATCTTGCAAATGAAAAGATTAGCAATTATTGTAATAGCACATTAAAGAAATTACACAGTCATTTCTACACTAGTACTCAGTCCTATGCATTTCAGTAAATTAATCTGCTTAGTATCATGGAAAGACCTAGAAGATATTCATGAAGACGGAACTAAATTCAGTACCTGACAGAAGGTTCTCAATTACTCTTAATTCTGCTGTTAAGCAGCGCTGAGAGGGGCTCTTATCACCCGTTTCCCAGAATACCGCAGTATGAGGCGGGCTTAACACAAAATGTACAGCGCTTTCACACTGAAATTCTCACTGTACATTGTAACATGTACTAGAATGTACTCTTGACATTCAATCTGAAGAGCACTGCGGATTCAATTTGGCAAACAAAAACTTTACTTTTTTTTTTACACTTGCGATGTGAATCATTATGGGGGGAGAAACTCCTGGTTGCCGTGAGAACGGAACACCGGGTCAAAAGCACGTTGGTCCAATTTAAGCCACAGACACACAGCAGCGAGGGGGAAATCAGACCAAACCACCCTTTGTAACATGTGAATGTGCGGTTAAGGAGGGGGGGACCAGATGAGGTCAGCAGTGGGGAAATGAGACACTGAAAAGGCAGGGCCTGTGACAGTGGGACAGGGAGTGTTAACTCAAGGGGGCTAGGAGGGGGAGGGGATTAATATTGACTGGGATTCTTTTGTTGGCGATAATGGAGTTCTGATCGCGACAGTGAGTGAACGCCCATACTTCTACGTGAAAGGGCTCGGCTGTGGTGAACAAAAGACTGACATTCTCTGTCTGACAGACAACCATTACCGATCGCATAACAGGAAAAAGCAATTATCCCTGGTGACTAATTTCCTGTTCCTGTACCTATAGCAGCTGACGAACACGCTGAAGTCTATGCCTGACAGCGTTATTAATGGAATCCAGAAGGAGTTAATAATAAAGTGAATGATCTCAGTGAGGCAACTTAATCTGAATATGTTTATTCAGATTTTACTGCAAAAAGAGTAGTTAGGGGTTTAAACAGACTTCTATCAAAAAACGTCTCTGTAAGTTCATGTGAGTGCCTTTATGAGTGTTTGTTGGCATTTCTAATTTAGGTCATCTTATGCCGTTTTCTCTCAGCTTTTATTTGGGTTGTCGTCTTGAAACGTAAACGATACCCTATATTGTGAAGCAGTTGAATTAATATTCCTGCACACTGAATTTAAATTGCGAAATGTTTTATGACACCGTCAGACAGATTACATTTTCACATAAACAGAGCCTCGGTTCACGCCACCCGTAAATGTCATTCCAGTGCCATCAAAACTCAACACTTCAATCTGTGATTAATTTCCCAAAGAGAATTCGAGGTTCTCCAGCGAGTGAAGTGTGTTTTAAGCACAAGGGCCGCATGTGGCTGGGTTATAAGGGGTAAAGCACTATAAAAGAAGAAAAATGAACAAATAAAACACAAGTGCCGTTTGGGTGAGTGCATAATTCCTCTCGACACAAACATATGACGTTACATGTAAAAGATGAAAAACATACTTATCTGCAGGGCTGGGTTTGCTGTTTCTGGAACCCATAGACCTTGGAAGTCCCATGCAAATGCATGAATTGAGTGCTTATGTGCCAGTAATCACAGACAATCAGTACTCTCACTAACAATTAGGTAACGTTTTAGCAGGACACAAGGGCAGCAGTTATACTGTAGGATGGTATTGCTACTAAATTCACAGGCAGTTTAATGACAAGCCATTTATCACCTTAAATAAAACATTAGATGCCCCCAGCACAGATGTAAGATACAGTAAAACACATAACTTACAGAATCTGGCACGCTCGGTGCTTCAGCCGAATTAGCATATTTTGATGTCAGCATTGTTCAGCCCTTTGAGGATGATCAATGTGGCACAGGAAGACTTGGAGGTTCGATTGCGGACCGTAGTTCGGTCTGTGTTCATGTGGATTTCTTCTGCTTTTTTCCCCAGGTTCTAAAGACACATAATATAGATGGAGTAGTATGTATAAATTGACTGGAATTTGTGTGTCTGTATATCTGTGTCTGTGCCCTGTGCTGGACTGGCATCGTACCCTTGAGCCCAGTGCATTCTGGGATATGCTCCAGGATCACTTTGACCCGGACTGAATAAGTTGTCCTGGAAGATGGAGGGTGACCAAAAAGCTAGAATCATTTCTTTCAAATTCCTGTAAAATTTAAATATGCAAATAATACAGACAGAATGTCTATTATTCAGCAGAATCTGTCAGTTTATGCAGCGCATTAGAGTCTCTGAAAGTAAGAATTAATGTGCTTGTCAACCACTCACTTCAGCAGAATGTATCCTAATCTTCTTTTCTGGGAAATTCAGTAAAGGTTCATGCTTTTAACATAATAAAAAAGGCATATTTTTCTTCTGTGCATGTTTTGCAGCGCTGCACTACCTGAACATGGCTCTCTTTCATGGCTCTAACGCTAACCATTGCTTATCTGAATGCACAAACAGTCCATTTGTCTTTGGATGAATGAACCTTCCTGTATCGTCAAACATTTATCAATGTGCCACAGACAGTCTCAAAGGAAGCGGTTACTTGCATATATCTGACATGTACATTTCTCTCCTCATGGACCGGCTGGATGGAGCGGCACTTTAAGTCTCCGCAATGAAATTTTAATAAAAGCCAAGGCATTCTGTATGCAGTGACTGCATTTGCCGGTGAGCCGGTATCCTTTTCAACCTGTGGCACTGAGGCCTCAAGGAGACCCTCTAGCAAATGGACAGCTGGGACGTCCTAGGACACGCTGATCCCAAGGCAAGAACTGCGACATGTCAATACAGACAGATCAAATGGACTCAGCTTTAACAACACTGCTGTTCTTCTGTTACAACTCGGGCCTCATGGAATAGCTGAAACCTTAAAGCACCCAACCTGCTAGGAGGCAGCACCTATAAAAAGGTTCTCCTTGGGCTTTAAAGGTACAGAATAGCAGCTCAAGCTGCCAAACACTGTGAAGCAGTCCAGTGAGCTGGAAAATGGCCAATTTACGTGGACAGATTTGGTTACTATGGATCCATCTCAATTCCTTCATCATGTACAGCAGCATGCCTTTGGGGCTGAATAATCACTCCTGATCCTGGGCTGCGCCTTTAAATATTCTCACCCAAAGTGTTACAGATCCATTTACAGGGGGAAACGGGCACTGATAAAACTAGCATGACATTAAAACTCACCAGCTTCTAATGACAGGCCAAATGTTAATTCCAGCAGTCATATTTATTAAATCAAACAGGCATTTACAAATGGACTGGGAGCAGGAGACCATAATCATTGTTTCAAAAAACAAGAGAATTCCATGCAAAGAGAAATATGCAGTAATACATTCCTCTGCCTTTTGTCCCCTTTCTGCAGTGCTCCTCTGGATTTGATCGCATGCATGCATTTCACATCTTTAACAAGACACTAAAACTACTTGACCAGAAGAGAATATCACGGAAATCTGAAGCTATGCTAGCCAGCCAGCGTAGTTTGTAAATGAACCTGTTTTTTTGGTTGAAATCACACGGCACCAAACAAACATGCTAATTGTCTGTTTTTCTAAGAATGTATAAACTTCTTCTCTCTGGTTGCTACCAAAATCTGTGTCTGAGCAGCAGTGTATGAAAGCAGCGTGTGAAATTATGCTGATATCTTGTTTTGTGTTACACAGGCACAAAACCACTAGCTTAAGTGCGATTTCGCTACCAAAACATGATAATAAAATGTCTGTAGATAGTCTGTAGTACAGTGATGATCTGCAGGTGTTAACAAATATCAACATAAATCACTGGCACCTCATTTAACTCATGCATTCAAGGGCAATGTTTAATAAGAGATTATATGTTAAAACTAATGAGATTGAGGATTCAGTGCCTTTGCATACTGAGCAAGAAGTTAATTAAACAAAAGAATTGGCTGCCATTTACCCTTTTAATTCTTACGTCCACAACGAGGTCCAATTTTCTATGACATCTGTTTCATGTCTTCATATAGCCAGCTCATACAATCACAAAGGCCTCCTAAAAACCATGGCAGAGCTCTGTTAAGACAAACATCTATGTCTCAAATGACAAATGACTATGCAGGTATTTGTGATTATTAATTTCACATGAGAACTGAGCGGCCATATTAATCTATACATTCAGGGTATGTAGGTGTTCTGAGGCGCCATGATGCTGACACCGTCCATGGCTCCCTTGGATACCACAGAGGTCGTTGTGAGGCTGAGTTCTGGTTAATACATGGCACGGTTAAGATTTTCTCACTTTGAAGCCCAAAAAGTCATTACTGGTTCATAAAAATACAGTAAGGTAGGGGTTAAGGTTTGGTAGTGGTTAAGGGTGTCATAGTTGGGATTATGGTAATGCCCAATGAACTGAATGGAGAGTCCCCACAAAGATATAGACACCAAATCTTCTGTGTGTGTGTGTGTGTGTGTGGTTATATCAATATTACATTGTGGGGACCAAAAGTGATAAAAACCTGTTATTTTGATCTTGTGGGGACATTTTTTCAGTCCCCACAAGGGGAAACCCATTTTTATAAAAATCTGTAACTTCAAACAAAAAAACTAAAAATGCCAAAAGCCTTATGTTTTGTTTGGTTACTCATAGTTAAGGTTAAGGCTGGGTAGGTGGTAGGGCTGTATAGGGGTTAAGGTTGTTTGTTTAGTTACTTATGGTTAAGGTTAGGGCTGGGTAGGGGTTAAGGTTTTCATTGTAGGGATTAGGGGTTTTCCCATAGAAATGAATGTATGGTCCCCATAAAGGTATGAATACAAATGTGTGTGTGTGTATGCGTGTGTGGAGTTTGCATGTTCTCCCACAGTCCGAACACATGCAGCTAGACTAATTTTCATGATCAAATAATTGTGGACAGACCTCTCTTTACAGAACTGACAACAAGTTGTGTCTTACACTTCCAGCACATCCCCACCTCCCCACAGAGTGGATAGTTAAAAAGCCAAATTCAGGACCACCATAGACTGGCCTTCAAATCCCCCCCAGCCCAAATACTGAACCAACAGCAGGTAGCTGCAGCTAAAGGCCCACTCTGCCAACAGGCCTGCTTTTGTCACTATGGATTCTTATATTGACCATCCTGAACCCAAAGCTGGGGTGGGGGGTGTAGGCCACAAAGGACACCAGAGATGGATACTGGGACTCATTAATGTTCGAGCCTGACCACCAGCCTCAAGCACCAATCCAGTCAACATCTTATTGTCCTGTTGGTGGGGGCAGCCATCCAACGAACATGCTTGTTTCACTCTCTCCAGGAAAACGACTTTGCTTAAATGCCACGGTATTTAAATTCCCCCAGATTTAAATTCCAAAAATGCTCCAAACGTCTCCAGGGTGAATCAGACCTCTCTGATGATGTAACTAAATTGCCTCCCAGAGACTGTAACACCCTCATACAGCAGACTATGCCCCGCTGACCCATTTTTCACAGTAGAACAGCTTCTTCCCCCAACTCTGATCATATTACTAACCCCTGTTCCTTTGCTGTATCACTCCCAATTTCATTAACAGATGAAGAACATTTACCACACACAAAGTTTATGAAAAACTTTTTATGCATGAATGCAAATTAATTCAATGCAGAAGTGCTTGAGATGGTGTTCTTTAACACTACATAAAGTAATGATACAGGGCCTCTGAAAAATGCATAAACGACACAAGTCTGCACTGTGTAAATGTTTATCAGTGTTAATGGGGGATCAGTGAGAGTTCATATGGCCTTTAGATGCAGAGGGTGACACGGTTAGTGTGTGAAAAACTGGCAGCCCCTTTGAATGAAGCGGTCAGCTCAACAGTTGAATAAATGAATAAACGAATAAAAATGAATGCTAAATCTAGGCCGTTACGTATATTGGATTCCATGGCATTTGCATTGCAGCAAATAAGCAACTTTAAAACAACTGCACCCACTTTGCACTTCCCTAAGCCTCCTACCCACGTACACTGGGGAGTTCTTCCCTGGACTGCACCTGCAGACTGTTGTCTCCGAATATATATACTTTTGACTTCAGCTGGCATTGCAGTATGTTTAATGTGTATCATGCATCTATGTAGGGAATTTCATTTAGCAGTATGGGACCGGTAGGGACTCCCCTCCACATATTTTACGTATCATTTTATGTATTCAAAAGCCCCTGTAAAATGCTGGGTCCCCCTGAATCTGCCAGAGTATCCATGCCCTTACTGTGTCCCTGGTGCCAAGACAGACATACTTGGGAAAAATGCTGATTTTTATTTGGATATGGATTATTTACTCAAGACGCTGTAATCATTCCATTTTCTTGTGTTTGTAAAATTAGTAAAATTAGTCACGATTTGGGATTTATTTGGGTGTTGGTCATCCCCCAATAATCCCCTGGTCATGCCCATATAGATCCGACGTACTGAGAAACAGGCCCTTGCATTAAACCAGCTCATCCCAGTGCTGCTTAAATGGGTAACAAAAGCATGATCCAAGAATGACATTTAAAATTCATTTAATTCCTTTTCTTTATTTTCATTTCTGCACATTATCCTTAGAACTTACATTAGCCCTGCCAATTTTTCCACTAAATTACAAAGTAAAGCACTAAAATGAAAAAATGCTGGGGGAAAATAGAAAAGCCAGGCTTGTTAGAGAACGCTTTATTAAAGAGCTTCGGAGGGATTTATTCAAAAAAGCAATAAGCCGAACGAAAAAAAAAACAGTTACCAATACAAAGAAATGATTTTCATTCAGTCACCTACTTATCTGAGGTAGAGATCTGCCAGGTGGGGTTAGTTATGGGCTATTACTGACATGTTCTCATTAAGATTACATTAAATAGCACTGAGGCACACACTGCTTCCTGGAGGCAAACACAGAGCTTATTGCAAGTAAAGCAAGTCGGATAACACAGACACCAAGATCACCAGTGTCTTGTTTGCTGGTGAAACAAACTCTACAGTGCTCAGATCATATTCTATAAGAATTGCAGGAGGAATGGCTGAGTTACCATTGGTCTGTGGGTGAAGCACTGGTCCGTATTTACAGGTCGATGAAGAGGTTTCTCCCCAGAATATGAGGCATTTTGAGTGGGAAAACACACAGCAAAGTCAAAAGGCTGTGAGGTCTATCTCATGCTGTCTCAGCTTGGGAAACATCTGCTGTCATTCACAATCCCAAATTAGACAGGAAAACGCCTCCTGGTGGCAGGTCCGACCGCATGTTATCTAATATGGGAGCATCTAGATCCTCAACATGAACCTGATGTTTTTGAAATTTTATTTCTGAGTGCACTTAAATGCCACATCTTACGGCTACTAGCCAAATCGTTCATTTAATGTCTGGATTTACTGGTGCAAAACTCCTGCCATAAATTCCGGATATGATATTTGTGATATCGTATATCATATGATATATGATAAAACTACACCAGATGCATGCTTACTATTTGTCTATAACTGTTACACAGGGAGACACGATAATAACAAAGATCCATCCATCATACCAGCTTATGCTATTCAGGGTTGGGGGGGGGGTGGGTTCAGAGCCTATTCTGAAAGCTATGGGCACAAGGCGGGGAACAACCCATCACAGGCCTCAAACACATACCTTTCACGGTTTGGTAACTCCAGTTCCCCTTAGCATATTTTCGGACACTGGGGGGAGACCAGAAGAAACCCCAGAATGCCAGGGGGAGAACATGCCAACACCACACTTAAGAAGCCCCGGCAGACTCGAACCCCAATCCCAGAGGTGTGAGGCGATGTGAACCAACACACCAGCCAGCAACAAAGAAAATGTCAAAGAAAATTGCTAATTAAAATTCGAAGGCAGGTTTATTCTGTCGATCATTTTATGAAAAACCATTTTAAAAATGACTTTTAAAGGAGTTCGATATTAAATTTACCAATGCTGCTGGCACACAGGTTAACATAATAATGCATATTGTAAATTATTAAACTGCTTTGGATGGTAAAAATCACACCATTATATGCATTACAAAGAAAGCTTCAGGCTGCATGAAACACAATTGTAAGAGTTCCGGACAAGAAGAAGGGATGATAACAGTCTGGTCATTTTCTACAGACAAGGAGGACAGTATCTGAATCTATTTGTAGCTGCCCTGGAGAGAAACGCAGACAGATTGCCTGTCACAAGCCTTTGATTCTTAATGGCAGGTGCATTACAGAGGACGCAGCCAATGTCTTACCAGGAAGGAGTGAAAACACCAGGAACCCTTCAATGCTTTTAATATTCGACTCATTTTTTAACAAGTGGCTGAAAATTGGGACATAAAATGACCAGTAAGATTGACTGCGCCATAAAGTCTAAATGCCAGAATAATAAACCACTAACGATTCGCTTTTAGCTTCAGCGTGCTGCACACAGAGCATATAACCGCTCTGATGATTCCTTACTTCAAAGATAAAATAAATAAAATTCCCAAAGAAGGCTGTGTTTTCAGGTAAGTGATATGCATTTATATAACACTCACATGCTGACAACACATCAGCTACAACTGGTGCAAGCAAACAGTTTTCAAATGTGACTTGCCAGCTAAAGAGTAACAACTGACGTAGATTTCAGCCGATGTCTGATCAAACCCTGTTTACCGGACAATACAAAGATTAAACATAAACTATGGCTTGCAATCAAAAAGCTACAGCCAATTCTGGCCTTTGAAGGCCATCCAACAAACCCATACAAAAACCCCATACGGTTCAGATAAGGTTATCAAGCATTTTTTGTGTTTCAATTTATATATCACAATGCATGATATTTTTTATATGTTCAATCAATGTTTTTAATTTGATTATGGCCACATTCAAACCAAAAAACACACTTCCACACAAATCCATAATGTACTTCCTTGTTTTGTTGTTTGTTCATTGTATTCTTTGTAAGCGTCTTTGAGTTCTTGAAAAGCGCTATATAAATAAAATGTATCACTTGACATGTAAGGCACTCAAGGGAAAAGCCCAAAGGAAAACTGAAAAACTTTTGCATAAACTTTACATTTTACCAGGCATGATTACATATGGCTTTAGTAGGAAAAACATGTTTATTGCGTGTTTTTTCTAAATAAAGTTTTATATTGTATTTATATTATTCTAATGAAAGGCGTTTATAATCTTGTCACATTCAGTTGGTTTAACTAGACATGAGAAAATTCAGTAAGATTGTTATGTTCTCAGAACACAAAGTGAATGCATCAAAGAAAGGGATGTTTCCTTTTCAAAATAATCATTCTAGCTGTGTGGATCCACTGTTCATGATGCAACTGAGTTCATTCAAAGAATCATGCATGAAAACAAATACTGACCATTTATTTAATATGCATTATACATCAATGAAGATGTTTGACAAAACAATTTATTATGCGTTTTACATGAATAAAGGACATATATGACTAATGACACATCCATTTAACATGGATTGTACATGAATGTAGAACTTATATGTTTGACAGTACATTAATTTCACATGTATTTTACATGAATAAAGGACATGTTTAATGACACATTAAGTTAACACACATTCTATATTTACTTTGAGTGTCATAAATAGATTATTTGATTTCGGTAAAACAAATAAGAGGCATAAGTCATTTTTAAAGAAAAATTTCCATATCGGAAGCCTGATTCTCCACACGTTCTTTAACAGTTAAAGGGAGAATCTGTATTAACTTTCAGTCCAAACAGTTGATGTCTGTATCTCACATACTTCCACTATGTATCTGACTTTAGAACATAGATCAGACAAAAATGATTTCTGTGGCTTGAGATACTGAATTCAGGGTAGGTAGATGTGCTGAAATCTTGTGAAATCTGCAAAGGTCGTTGAATGAACCCCTTCATGAAGAACCAGCACAACTCCAGAGCTTAGCAGCATGTTGGTAAGATTGTCACTGACCCCTCCCACACGGGGCACCACCTGTTCCAGGGAACATGCTAGAACACGCTTCATCAAAACTCGAAATGACTGCCAGATGACTGGCTACTTCACAAGAGCAGCCTTCATGGTTAAAGAGCGACTATGGCTGAAAGACCCCCCACACACACACACACGCACACACACCCACCAATCCTCCCACATGATCATTAGCAAGCGGGAGCAGGACGGGATCTATTGTTGTTTTACTATGGGTTATGTATATTTCTGCACTCGTTAGCAATAACTTGCACTAAGCCGATGGTGCAGATTTTCTGGGGTCTGCATGTCTTCCCTGTGCGTGTGCTACAACTTCCTTCGGTCTAAAAACATGTAGTTAGGCCTGTGATGGTGTCTGCCCTCGACTGGCATCCAGGGGGTCCCCTGCCTCATGCCCTATGCTTCTTGAGATAAATGCATACTCCCTGAGACCCAGTACTGAATGCTGATGTGAAAAACAGATGGATGGGGTTGTTTGTCTCTGAAAGTTGGCCCTCTGTGTCCTTGATTGGAAGGTCGTTGGTTCAAATCCTGTGGTCAGCAGAGTGATGTCACTGTTGGGCCCTTGAGAAAGACCCCAATTGCTCCAGGGACACTGATCCTACTCTCTGATACTTGTACCCTGCTTCGGATGTTTGCTGGATGGATTGTATTGCACGATCTATTTTATACGTAGCATTTTGTTTATAGCTGCTACTTTGCACTGTGTGTGACATCCGGATGAGAAAATGGAACGGAGGAATTACAGAATTACATGTACACAATCATGTGGTGGCCGAATAAAGTTCTAACATCTGGTTGGATTCTAACAGAGAATCAGTTCTTCTGCTATGTTCTGCAATGTTGTTTCTCTGTTTTGTTTTTACCACCCTCTCATTCATAAATTTCCTAATGAGATTACGCCGTTTATCCAGCCCAGGAATCGGTAGCCAATCAGGAATCAGCATGAAGTGTATGAGAAGAAATACCTGTGACAGCAAACAGCAGTCTGTCACACTCACACCGGTCACCGCTTCAGCAGTTCAGTATCTGAAAAAAAAACAGGCACACCTGGAGGGAGAGCAAGCAGACAGGCAGACTCGGCACATGCTGGAGTCCAGATCTGACCCCCCCATCCTTAGAGACAACCAGTACTGGGACAGAGCCATGTCATCCTGACAGTATGTGTTCTTTTTAAAAAACTGGAAATACAAAGCTCGCCACACTTCATTAACCTTACCTCATTACAATGTGGAAATTAGTCCTAGCCAGTTATGTAACATAAACATTTCTATTTGCTCTGCATTTTTTTCCCCCAGAGAAGTACACTGTATATTCAGTTAATAAATATCATTAATGTAATTCTGTCAGTTTCTATACGCGCTTCAGCAATATTTCACAGCTGGATTATGTGTCACCTCTGCATGCTTTCATGTGATAAAATTTACAACAAAGTGAACATTCATTCATAAATGTTCCAAACACTTACTCCAAGCTCAGAAGGAGCCGGGCGCTATTTTTACACACACACACACGCATACGCACACACACACACACACACACGAACACACACACACACACACACACGAACACACACACATACACACACACACACGAACATACACACACACACACACATACGAACACACACACACACACACACACACGCACACACACACTGAGTGTGAGGAGATTTACATTTAGATCTAGCTCAGCTTCAATTACTGCTAACAGAAAAGCCAGAGAGAAGAAGTTATACTCTTGCTGTGTTGGTTTGTATCCAAGAAAAAAGCTAAATTCTCCTAGAAGCTCATTAATGTTGATATATTACTGCTGTTTCCCTCTGGATGCACACAATATATACATCAAATTTTAGGGTGTGATGTCTGGCAGTGTTGTTCAGATATTACCTACCTACACCAGTTCTTGCACATAAGCACATAGGCAATTCTTTATGTCCTAATTTTCACCACACATTTGTACAAGTACCTACACTTTAAAAGAGCTATTCTAATCAGGCTTGATGGCGTGCTGTAATGATGTGTTTCAAGTTCTTAAAAACGAATGTGATTTTATTACATGCTCGCATCTAAATCTTGTTAAAATTATGACCTGCTGTAGGATATACTGGAAAACTTTCACAGATGCACTTCTGGGACTTCCGCAAACACCCCAGCGACAGGAGAAGATCTCAGTCATTAACCTGCCAAGGACTGACCGTACCTGCCCCCTAAGCCCCTCCCCCCAATGCCACTCAGGCTCACCATAACTACTAGATAACTGTACTAAAGGCCCACCTCAGGTCACTGTTCATTCATTACTTAATATCCACAAAAATGAATATAGTGAAGGAAAAAAATACAATATTCTCACAGATACAAGAGAGTTTAACTCCTTCAAATGCTAAGGAGTGAAAACCGTGCTAATCTTCCACCACAGATTTCAACAGGGGGTAGGAATTGGTGGATTTCACGGAATCAGCCACCAAATACGGCGTGCAATGAATACCGAGCTCAGCACCGCTAAAGCTAACACCGTTTGATGGGTATTAAATAAAGTGGGGATTAGCTCAACACAGAGAAGAAGATGCAGTACAAACCACGAGTCTAAAATCTTCCCACACTGAGTGGCTAGAGAGTTCAGGTCCAATGGCAGGGCTAAACAGCGAAGCATCGTGGGAATTTAGCCATCAATGTCAATACCGCATGGAGTGTCAAGTGATGCCATTACTACAGAACAGTGAGCAGCATATGTGAAAACAGTAGGTGACTGAAGCTTCTCTTCAATTTGTTCATGACGTAACTCTTGGCACTGAAACCTCTCTTAATTCGTAACACGAGAGAGGAAGCAGGCAGAGCCACACGGCTCACAGCATGTGAAATGTGCAAATCCAACACTTCCCATGCTAGTATTCGTCATGCAGGAATTACAGTGGTTCACCAAGAAAATAAATATGCGTGTCGTCTCCGTATCTCCACATGACGGAGCCATAACATATCTGCAGCCACTTTACAAAAGCCCCCTTTGTCACCCTGCGGTTTCCCAACACAGAACAATCACAGAAACCTCACTGCTATTCACTTCTATCTTTTCATACCTATTCCGCCTATCGGCTCCATATAAAACATTCACACAAAGCCTCTGCTGTTTACCGAGTGCTCCACAAGACAATTTGGACCGGTCGCCGCAGGGAAATCTTTAAAAAAAACAAACTGTTTGAGGTCCTGGGTCCCATTTATTCCTGTGGCAGTCAATTGGGTATGGTGACGAGGACATATCCCTTGAGGGGGTTCTGTGCAGCTGGAAGTGTTTAAAATGGCCGTGACAAGATTATAAGGTTTTCTATAAATGTGGTGTATTGCGGAGCAAGAGAAAATTCAACTTAATTTGAAATCTGGCAGGTTTTCAGTGATAGATGAGGTAGACACGAGGTAGGGTGGCCAACTACCTACAAACCAATACTCCAGTTAAAAGTCTTGAAAATTCCCACAAATAAAAGAGAACTCTAATGACATCTACTTTTCCAGAGCTATTTTTCCAGGTCTATTTTTCAATAACTTAGTCCACAAATGAGTGCAGCTACTGCAGTAAAGCACCGTGAGGTATGTGGTTCTACTTATTATTTAGCCTAATCTGGGAAATGGAGTGAGCTGTAAAATAGTCCTTATACGTTTAGAATGAGGTTTCGTATAATGGAAGCAGTATCTGAACACACAGAGCATGCAATCAGTTTGAGTAATGATGACGGGTTGGGCAGGAGCGCTCGGCACTCGGTACCCTGCACACGAGCACGCTAGGCTAATAACGTACGCTAATTACACGTCAAGTCCTCCCAAGCACAAGTCACAGCTCTCGCCCAAGACATGCCTTTGAAAGATCTTTCCAGAACAGCACAGTCAGATCTGAGGCTACCAGCTCCTACACTCATATCCAGCAGGGCCCATGGGGTTAAGGCACAGGGCCCGAAACGCCAGCGGACGTTCTTTTGCTTTGTATCTTTTTCAAAGAGATGGGGAGTTAAGACACAAGCAGAGAGTAGAGTTTCATTCGAAAGCATGGATGTGTCTCTGGACTGGGTTCAGTCGCACCCTGAATCTCCAGGGTTATTGTTTTATATTTCACTCCACATTTCACCCCCTATTCATCACTGTGCTCAAATCTGTGTCAGAAATAACATAGCCACTGGTAGAGGCTTTGTTTGGGTGCTAAAGGTCTTGAACAAAGTGGATATTTTGAAAAAAAAAAAAACACATTTGTGCTGTTTCACTGATAACTTAATATTCACAAAAATGACAAAAGGGAAGGGAAAAAAATGCAACATTCCCACAGATAGAGAATTCAACTAACTCCAATACTAAGGAGTGAATACTGTGCTAATCTTTCACCACAGATTTAGACAGGGGCTAGAAATGAGCTTGAGGCAGTCACTGAAGTGGACAGTCAGCAATTAAGCAGAAAAAACCCCGAAAGCAGCACAGCTACGAGTGACTATTTCTGAAAGCTGTTCATCTGAAGCCTCCTTGCTCTAAATAGCACTGGCACGTGTCAGGCCCAGAAGCTCATTCCGGGTTATGAATGGGTGCCACGGAAGCTTTGCAGATAGTGTCAGATAAACAGAAAATAGCTTAAATCACGAAGGACAAAAAAGCCAAGCGTGGACATTTCCCACAGGCAGGGTGAGGCAATTTTAAAGAAAGTATTAAGAACTGCAAAGAGATCGCAAAGATCATGTAATTGTATGACCATGGTCGATGCACAAGACTAATACAAACAACAGAAGTTCATACAATCTGCTATGCAAGTGAAAATGAATGAGGATATTTATGCAACAAGCAGTTATCCGGGTAGAATATCGTTCATCCAGAGCAGAAATTCATTTGAGACAGAAAAGAAACGCAAATTGAACATCCATTCATCTTCCAACGACTTACCCTGGACAGGTTTGGAGGAGCCTGGAGCTTATCCCAGGCAGAATAGGGCACAAGTTGGGGGTACACCCAGAATGTAATGCCAGTCGACTGCAGGGCAAACACATCCACACACTAGAGGTCATTTAGAAACATGGGCAGAACATGCAAAGTCCACACACATAGTGGAGAGAGAGTCAAGCCACCAGTCCTGAACCGAGCCACCATGCCACCCCCAGCAAAACACATTTGTCGATAATTCGCTAAATGATAAAGGAACATGTCACAAAGCTATAAATGACAAGCAAACAACCTACTAATTACACAAAACAACATCTTCCCCAATTTGTTAGACCTAGTATATGCTGTTTCGAATTGGTTATCTGATTACCCGTTACAAAGCATAGCTTCATATAGCGTCATATGCAGAAAGCGTTTATCTTCTTTTGTTTGTTTGTTTCATTTTGCAGAATCCAATAAATCGTCATTGTATTAAAGATAAAAAGGATTTGCTGGGTAGATTTTATCAACTTTTGGATCGGGGGCAAGCAAGAAGTACTTTTCTGACACAGTAATCTTTCTCTGGGAGAAAACGAAGATTGTTCTGGGAATCACGGCGAGGTGGGGGGTGTTAAGAGGGTGTTAAAGAGTTACATATTCCTGCACAAAGCTGAGGAACAAAAAGCACTAAAACCACATTAATTTATTCACTCCCAGCCATAAACCAAAACGAAGGAGTAACACTGTATAACAAATTTAATTCTGTAAAGATTTTAAAAGTACTATTATGGATAGAAAAATATTGTCATTGATAGACCAACTGCTGGTAAGCCTGAAAGAGCATATCATCAACTAACTAAGGAAAGATAATGGCAACTCTTGCACACCCCTTGCATTTCCAGTTTTCTTTATGGGCAAATTTTGATTAATTTTTGAATATTCGTATTCGCTTACAATCAGGTGTCTTGAGTGTCCATTCATGGCACAAATGGCGTAATGACGGTTATAATAACTGTCAGACACCGTGAGACAGAGGGTGAATCTCAGTACCAAGAACTCAAAGATTGTACTTGTGGTCTTAGCAAGACTGGTTTTGCTAACTTGCTTTCCAAGAACGAACTTTGGGTGCAATGAATGGGATTGGTCTCGTTCGGCGAGGATGCAAATGATGTTTCCTTGATATTTGGGGCGGAGCAAGACCGACATCCGGTAATTTTTAACATCCTCGGTACTTGTGTTCTTAGTATTGGAACTTGTCATTGGCAATGGAAGATGATGTAAAACAGGGAATCAAAAACACAAGTACAGTCAAGTGTGCATATTCAGATTTACCCAGCGACATGTAGTAAAGTGTGCTTTGAACAGGTGACCGTGGGGGACAATGCACCCCCCCTGGATTTTCAGATTATGTATTTTTATATATATTTACAGTATTGTGTTACTAATCATACTCTGTACATTCCGTGTGCACTGGAATAAATAAATGGCCTAACTCTAGGCCATTCTAAAACTAAAGACACTCATATTTTAAGCAGTTCATTATGGGACAGTGCACAACATTAAGTGGTTGTTTTTTGCACAGGAAATAATAATAATACATTGTACATGTATGCATGCAGTGCCCTAGGCTACTCACTGAATTAACAGAATTTGAACAAATTTGAAAGTTCATGTTTACCTTAAGGGTTTATCTGTGACCTATAGCATTACAGAAACAATGTGAGTGCATTGCATTGTGCTCATCAACGGTGCACACCCATGTAAAACACAGCAAATTTGGAGACAATGAACCCTTGCAGCCATGAGGGTGTCAAGTTAGAAAAAAATGGGAAATCAGATACAAGTTTTACTTACATCACTTTCTCTGTGATTTCTATTGCCTGGTTATTTACAAGCTTTTCACCAAACAAAATATTGATTTTCTATTGTAGACTGCACCAAAAATCTGAAAATCACCAAAATTGCAGCTATGAGGTAAATAGTTCAGGTCCAGAAAGTAAAAATCTAGACCAAGGATTTGTTTCAAACTAAACAGTTGAGTACTCTGCGACTCTTTATGCTCAGTTAGCTTTCCGGTAAGGTTGGGGAGCACGCACTGATACAGCATGTTGCAGCACCCACCTCAAAACTTGAGATCCTGATTGGCAACCCCCCAGTCGGCACACGGTCCAGCTCCACCCTCCAGAACTGACCGTCTATCTGCCGCAGTCAGGTGTTACGTGGGCGTCCCCTTGACCTGGTCCAGCCGCTCGGGTCCTCAGCAATGAGGATCCTGCGAGCCGGATCACCCTCAGGGAAACGCGCCACATGGCCGTAGTGCCGTAAGTGACGCTCCCTCACAATGCAGGTAATGTGTCTCATACGAGACTCCCTGAGCAACCGCTCAGTCCACACAAAGTCAAACCAGCGGTACCCAAGGACTCTCCAAAGAGACACAGAACTAAAGGAGTTCAGTCTATGTCTCAGCTCACTGGATAGTGCCCGTGTCTCGCAGCCATGTAGCAAAACAGGAAGTACCAGGACTCTAAAGACTTGGGCCTTCATCCTCTTACAAAGATATTGGGAGTGCCACACACCCCTTTCCAACGGCCTCATGACCACCCATGCTCTCCCAATCCATCTACTGACTTCACAGGAAGAGTCACCAGAGACACAAATGTCGCTGCCGAGGTAAGTAAACCCCTCAACGCGGTTGACATTCTCTCCGCAGACAGACACACCGCTGATTGCTGTGCCCAAGAGGTCATCAAAGGCCTGGATTTTGGATTTTATCCAGGACACACACAAACCCAGACACTCAGACTCCTCGCTCAGTCTCTCGAGAGCCCCGATCATAGCCTCCATTGGCTCTGCGAAGATCACAGTATCGTCAGCAAAGTCAAGATCAATGAATCTTTTTTCACCAACAGATGCCCCACAACTGCCGGACCCAACGACCCTGCCCAACACACAGTCCATGCAAGCATTGAACAGAGTAGGAGCAAGAACACACCCCTGGTGAACCCCAGAATTAACTGGGAAAAACGCAGAGGTTCTTCCTCCACTCTGCACAGCACTCACAGTACCAGTGTACAGGCCGGCCATGATGTCCAACAACCTCGGGGGATGCCACCAAGTCTCAGGATGTCCCACAGGGCAGCTCGCCCAACTGAGTTTATGAAAATCGACAAAGTCTGCAAAGAAGCTCTGCCAATATTCGCGTTAGCTGGTTGAAACAGAATCTTAGTCTGGATTTTTTGCATTCTGGGCCTGAACTATACACCTCTGACAATAATGAAAGTAAAGTTAAAAATAAAAAACGCAAAGCAAACAGTCCTAAAACCCTGATATGTGGCCATGATTGGTTCCCTACGATCATCTTCACTTTTGGTAAAACAAACTACTCCATAGCAACACAGCGTCATTTAAGCAGCTGACTATTCAGTGAGAGTAAAGCTGAGGGCGGTCTGCTTGGCTCTCTCTGTTGATGACATAGACTGTCCTCTGTCACAATGAGTCTGAAGAATCAGATGGATCCCGAATGGCTGCGTGTCGAAGAAGAGTAAGAGCGTCGTCACTCTGTTCAGAGTTAGGGACTTTAATCCTACGTGAGAAGCTGTCACCCAGATATTGTTGAGCAAGAGCTTAACAATGGTTAATGCTTGCCCTAAGTAAAGCCAATGCTGGTTTTATATAGTGTAGACCAGGACAGAAACTCAACAGATAAGGGAATTACCCAAACATTCCCCTTCTCCCTCGGTCCCCTCTACAGCAGTGTTTCCCAACCCAGTCCTTAGGAACCCACAGACAGTCCACAGGACACAAGGGCCAGGTTGGGACAGACTGCTCCACAGTCATACAACCAACAGCACTATTGAGAATACCCATAAGCTCTTTAGTTCAAAGAATCAGTTTATGATATGAACCAAGTCTGCTCAATAATGTCTTGACCAATTAACCTCCCACATCAGCATGTTTCAACATCTAATCTTCAACATATGTGAACAGAGAGCAGAAAAATAAAAGCCCTACTTGTCTGCAAGTCGGTGTCAAAAATCACAGTTCATCCATTACGAGCTGCTTCATTCTATTCTGTCTTCCTTTTGGGCACACTGTAACAATGGGCGTGACAGCCGCACAAACCAACAATACCTGTAGCCTGTGTGAGTTCAGGATGCTGGGAGAGTAGAGCCTGTGCATACATTCATGCCACCGTCTTCCATTTAAAAGCTACGATTTCCAGACTATTAGCAAGGTATTAAAAAAAGATGCGATATCACGTCTTTCCATCAGCACATGTGGAACATTGTTGTAAACATTAGCAGCATGACTGGATAATAGAATTCCTCTCTTAATACTAAGACCAATACCCTGATTCCCAGGGGTGGAGATTTGGGTATAGACAGTAAGGACATGTTCCTATCGATATTGTGAGGGTACCATGTATGTTTAGAGGAGTGGGGGGTTTGGGGCTGATTTGGTCCCTACCCGGTGATGAAACCAAACCTATGTCCTTGCTGATTCCAGATATTTATCCCCATTTTTTGTCAACATTACCATGTTATTACCACATCCCATCCAGGGAGTGCTACGCCTCATGCCCTGTGTATCCTATGATAGGCACCAGGCTCTCTGTGGTTATGGAATCTTTACCGATGCTGTTATCACCCTTGACTGGAATGAATCCCAGGCCTGAAACGTCAACATTGCATGCGTGATGTATTTCTGATAGCTAAGCAGATGCACCATTTGCCAAAAGTAAGTAACCATCTCCCTGAATAACAGTGATCTAGACTGGAGCGCCCCTCGAAATATTCCACCTTGGTTTCTGGTGGCCGGCCAGTGACGACGCAATCCAGCTGTGTGCCATTGCAAGCGGATTTGCATTTAATAAAATCTAATACGTGTCCTGCCCGCAGCTTTGCTCCGACCCTGAGCGGGCACTGTAAATGCCCCTTCCCCCATGCCGTGGGGGGTTCCTTTTTATGCTTAAGCCCATCACAGCTATTAAAAATGAAAGCAATGTAAGAGCAGCATCATGAAATATCTACGCTAAGCAAAAATTGTGAAAAAGCAGTCAGACCCTACATGCAGTAACAAATCATCTCTACCCCACTGCAAGCCCCATGTTTGTCAGAACAACTGTGCTGATACCAACAGAACAGCCTTGATCAATGATGTGAGATAAGATTCTCCCTTAATCCTGATTTTTACCTTTTTCCCTCCAAAACGACTGTCCTTATGTTTCTCATATGAGGTATAGCATGATACTTGATATGTGGTGACAGTTTCCAGATTGGTCACCTGACCACATTTTTTTAACTCCTGAGTTATTTAAGTAAGATACACAAAGGTTAGGCTCCTATGAGTGACCCGAGTAACTCACAGAGTGCCCCCAGTGTATGGGGACAAAGTCAAAGGAAAAAAACTGAGGACATACCAATACATTTCTAAAGCTGATTAGTTTGCAGCATGAAAGGTATTGCATTTCCTGCTTCGTTGGAGGTGAAAAGCGATTTTCTTTTGCTCTGCTGCCCCGGGAGGCCATTTTCCGCCAGCTCACCGACGTGAAGGACAGGAAGTCAAATGTACCGGAGCAGGAAACAGGGCTCTGCCTTGGAGACAAGGGTTCTCGCAATCCCGGGCTGCCAACTTAGGCGATGCCCCATTCCATCTCTGGAACCTTGGCCCAACACATCCCCACCGCTACTTCATATGTGGAGATACCAGTGATATAAATCGATGGCAGGAAAGGCTTGAGGAATTCACCTGGGAGGGCCTAACAAATCTATAACGATTCATCTTGCATGCTTCAGGTACATCCATTTAGTGTCGACCACTTTATTTCTGGGAGACTCCAGCTGCAGATTCACTCATCAAACTGCTAGGGCGGTCCCATGAGGAACCACTTACAAATACATACAGCAAAAGGTGCCCTACAGAAAGGTTAATGTCCTGAAAAAAAATATATTATAACTAAATGAAATCTCAAGATCATTTTTTGTCCGGTTCCTAATGTAAATTTACCAGGATCAG
>JAAGVU020000035.1:10610235-10630104 GCA_011763525.2 Mormyrus iriodes
AATTACTAGGAGTGACACAAGCAGCAGTACAGTGGCTTGGTAGGTAATACTGCAGTGTCACACCAGTAGGGGTTGGGGTTCAAATCCCACCCCCCTTCTCTATGTGAGCAGTTTGCATCGCAATTTCCAGCCCATAGGGCAAAGACATGCTCAAGCGCATCGATGAGTTGAAATTTTGAGTATGAACCGTACAAAGAATTAACATCCTGTTCAAGGAATACCCTTCCTTTGATAGGCTGAATGTGACCTGTACTACATAAGCATTAATGGAAGATTGTGGAAGCAGCACTAGATATCTTAACTCCTATAATGTTCTCTGTAGTGTGTCTAGCTGTCAGTGTCACAACAGTGCAGATGTGACTCCACTTAATCTCGTCTAGCCTTCTCTGGTGTGAACTCAGAAGACTGTTCAAAGGAGGTGAAATCTAATTAGCAGGGTCCATAAAGGTTTGGACAGCAGCCTCAGTTCAATGGGCTGCATGCAGAAGGTTGATAGAGGCCAGCGAGAGCAATTTAGTAGTGAAAAGAGATGCTATCATCTCACCACCAGTGGGGGTAATGCGGAACATTAACTTCGCATGGAGATGGAACAGAAGACGATAAACTGTGGACCAAAAAAAAAAAAACAAAGGAAAAGATGCTGATTATGGAACGTGAAACTCATAAATTCATACCAACTTGAAAAAAGCTCGATGACCTAAACTGGCAGAATGGCTTGGAAACCATTACACAGAAAGAGGCGAAATCACTTCCTTGCAGGCGCTACAGAAGGCTGGCTTAAATACACTCAGCACTGTTGTAATGGCTGATATGATGTGCGTTACACTTCCAGCAATGGAGCACAGTGTATGTTAAGCTTCCAGAGCTGGGTCATGGCAGATTTCTGAAAAGGGCGGAGCATCAAAATTATATTTTTGAAAAAATACAGAACCAGTCAAAAGTCTGGACACACCTAGTCAAGTCAAGTCAAATTTATTTATAGAGCACACTTGTGGCATCAAAGTGCTGTACAACGCAAATAGACAGATACACCTGATAAAAAGGTTAGAAGGTTAGAGGTTAGAAACAGAAACAAAATATATACAGACAGGTCTTCAGTGACAAAGCACCGGAGTGTTTCAAAGGCCAAAGAATGAAAATGGGTCTTTAAAAAGGATTTAAAAGTGGAAATAGTGCGTTTAAAAGCTTGGGAACGTCTATTGAACAAGCCTGATCGCCCTTACACTTGGAATGGATAACAGCACCTTATTGGAGGATCTATCAGCACATGGTGCAGAGTGGTGGTCGAGAAGTTCAATGATGTATTGTTGGGCCAAACCGTGTAGTGCCTTAAAAACAAATAATAAGACCAGTATCTATTCTGCAAGTATTTATTCTGTACCTCACGGGTAGCCAGTGCCAGTTTGCCAGCACGGGGGGAGATGTGCTCTCTTTTCTCGATTCCTATTAGAAGCTGACTCTAGCGTTCTGGTCAAGTTGCAAGCGAGACAAGAGGGTCTGTGCTAGTCCAACATAAAGGGACAACAAGATAAGCACACCTCGAGGTTATGTAGCAAGCATTATCTTGCGAACTAGGAAAGAGATGGAATGCTGTGACAGCTGACCTGGCCTGACAATCCCCCACCTAAACCCTACAGCGCTGGTTTGGGATGAGTTGGATCAAAGAGTAAGAGCAAGGCAGCCCAGAACTTGTGGAAATTCCTTCAGGACTGTCAGAGAAGCATTCCAGGTGGCAACATCTGGAAGCTGGTTGAAAATGGGCTATTTTAAAGAGTCTCAAATTTGAGAAAATGTTGAGATGTTCAAGACTTTTCATGGTCATTGTGGTATCTGATATGTATTAATTCATTGCTTCAAGGACTTTTACTATGAAGTAAATAACACTGATAAAATAGTGACAAAAACATTAAAAGCATGTGTGACAAGGTACTAGTACTGTATAAGCAAAGGCTTAGGAAAAATAGACATCCACCTCCTAACCACTTACCCAGGGCAGGGTCGTTATGAGCCTGATGCCTATCGCAGGCAGCAAGGGCCCCAAGGTAAGGGACAGTATTTTCCCTGTCTGCACATCATAATCATGAACATTTAGAGAGATATGCTGGGGTCAACTGATGTCGCTCTACTTGTACACGTGACAGTGTCTGTACTTTTCTAAACCTGATGCCACCCTCTCACTCCTGGGAAAATGACCGAAAAGATGGGAATGCTATTGCTGATCACGTCATTTCAAATACTGATTCCTTTGCTGGAGTGAAAACTGAATAATAAGTAGCAAATTAGTGTTTTGTTTCCCGTGTGTGGGTGATGTTTCAGCTCCACCGGAGCACTTTTCTGTCTCCTAGTCTCTCCTTAATCTCACCATTTTCACGACAATGGAGGCCTCTGTTTAAGCGTAAATGAAAAATTGCAGAATACAGATGTTGATGCATACTGGGCACAGAATACAACGGGGCAAACATCCTACAGGTGCCGATACACTTTCAGAAAAAGGGTAAAAATTTGTACCTTTGCTGGGCACTGGGGTTGTATCCTTGTAATTGCACCTTTTAAGGTACAGAAATGGAGTCTGAGGAACATTCCCAAGGTACAAACAGCATTAATGTACCATCGATGGTACAAAATGTTCCTCAGAGTCCCTTTTTGTACCTTAAAAGGTACACATACCTACAGCTAAGGGTACAATTGGCAGACCCTTGAGGATACAGTCCCAGTGACAAGTAATGGTACAAATATTTATCCTTTTTTTCTGAGAGTGTACAGAGATCAGAAAAAGGAGACTTTTTGCAGAGAATATAATTTCAACTCTCCACAGAAATTTCTAGAACATATATTCAGCAGCTATTTTATTAGGTAACCCCTGCGTAGTACCAAGTATGACCCCCACTTTTGTCTCCAGAATGATTTCAAGGGTTGACCAGTTTGGAGATGTCTCTTTCTATTTTAGCTCTTGTGGACTTCCTGTTAGCTTTAACAAATCTGGTCATTCTCCTCTGACCTCTCTCAATAATAAGGTGTTTTCAGCAGCAGAACTGTTTTAATTTTTTTCATTATACCATACATACGACATACAGTCTCGACACTGAAGTCAGGGACGAGTGAAGGATAGTTTTAAGGTGGGTGACAAAAGAGGTCAATAATTCATACAGAGGGGTCAACCTTATCATTGGCCAATCATATGTTTTGAATTGGTGTGTAACAGGGAGGGGGAACTCTGGGGGCCAATCAGTTTTCAGCCGGGGTCAGTGCCTTTGCAGCCCCGCCCCTGCAAATGCTCCTGACTGTAGTGTGCAAAAATCTCTTAATGGTGGCTGTCTCTGAGATCTGGGAACAGTCACATCTGGCACCAACAATCACACCACATTTAAAATGACTCAGATCAGGTGTCATCCAATCACTTAGCCACACAGTAAGTGACCCTCCCGACTCAGTATCAATGCGGTATGTATTCAGTTGCAGCCACATGATTCACTATTTGTATCTAATATAGTGGCCAGTAAGCAGGCCCCTATTCCACATACTACAGTGTCCTTAAAATTGTACTGAAAGGATCCATCGTTAGAGGGAATCAAACTACTCAGACGTACAAAATTGTTTGTTTCAGGATTCTCTAGGTAATCTCCTGCAGTATAGCAGTTCCTAAATATACTGGAAAATTAAATTCAGTAGACAAGGCTGATTCTTAAAAGGTGCACCCATAGTATTTTAGACACACACAGATGGTATAAGGAAGAAGCAGATGCGTTATTTTAGTGGGGCTGGGTCAAAGAAATCAGTAAAGATTTTTGTATTGTTCCCAACCTTTTAATCAGAGTTGATGGCGATTCCCTGGTAATAATGTGGCGAATCCGCCACACAACACAATTAGACCATGTATTAGGCTACATAATGGGCCGAACACATAGAAAAAACTCAAGGATAAGTGCTAATGAATTCACTAAGGAAGCAGGAATGTAAGCTGCAGAACCACTCCTACGAATGACACAGGAATGTGTGAGAGAACTCAAAATGCTAACAGAACCCTACAGAAATGACTCCTAATCTCTAGGCATTTCTATGCAAGAATAAGGAGCAGCGCCTAAAAATGAATAAAAATCATGAGGTGCAAACAACAAAAACTGTCCAAATGACCTTACCTTAACACCTCAAAATAAGGAAGTACAAAAACAGTTTCAAAGATACTTTGCTCAAAGGGAGCAATTTCTTCAATTCATAATGCAAAAGGATGGAGGTTCGTGATGGAAATGACAAATGGGATTTTTTTTAAGTATATAGTGTGAAGAATGCATGGAGTAATTATCTGCAGAACCAAAATATGGCCGCTACTGTTCTTAAAATCCTCTTACAGTGCAACTTTGGAAGTAGATGATAAAGTAAAGATACCAAGAAGATATCTCAGCACTGGGCAAGGAAACCCTTCCAAAAATCCGTTGAGGTCAACACCACTAAATGGGGAAGAGTTCAGGCTAAGAAGGAAATATTGACTTAGGAAAAATGTGCTCTTTAAGTGTAATTATTATGACCAACAACATAACATGCATTTTCAAAAAAACACACATCAAACAATGCAATAATGCTCATTTTGCAGCTGAGCCTTTTAAGAGAGCAGTTCAGGTGAAATATATTTGATAACTGTAACAAGCCGATCCATCATGATACAAGTCAGAGTCCTCAACCGCTAGTCCCCCTGCAGCTCAAATGATGGAACTGTGACCATTCGCTACAATTAAACAAACACTGTAACCTGAATAATAGACAGAACAACTGTGTAACACACACACAACACTTACATAAAATTTGTTTGTCAAAAGCCTAAAGATAATCTGAACAAGAAAGCATATCAATATAGCAGTATAATTAGTGTAAGACTCCGCACTAACAGGATGTATGTGTAATTATGCAAATCAAAATTAAAAGCTAAATTAAATATAGAACGCTGATGTTATTAAAGCAACATATTATACCTTTTACCAATCATGTGATTCACATGGGATGCAGAAACTGAGGAGCAGAATTGCAGTAAAGTCAATAGGGAATGTTCTACAAACCTGCTACGGGCTCTATTCCTACCACAACTCAGCCCGAAGGTCACCACCACATTAATTCCTGACTCCAGTGTGATGGGAGTGTTATTCATAAATAAACATTTGCAGAGGTAATTACTGTAACTGTCTGGAGAGTCTTTAGGGTTGCATTAGTGACATTGTGGGGAAACATGCATACAAGAAAAACAGCTGTTTAAGAAGAGGCCTTTTACCCTGTCTTATAATGTCAAGCGCAATCGTACCATCGGTGACATGTGACGGACAGCGTGCTGTCAGCCACCCTGTAATGAAGGAGAAATATTCACAGCAGGAAAAGATTTAGGTATTGCCATCAAGTGCTCCAGTGATGAGGCCTGGAGAGGAATAATGGCTTTGTGCTGTCAGGAGAGAGGTCTGCTGTTGGACGGGATTACAGCTCAGTCCCCAGGAGCTCGAGACAAGGATGAGGGTATGTTGTTCCTGGATTTTCACACCCTTAAGAAGGCAGAGTATATCTTAGGGACAGGTAGCTACGTCAGCCGAGGATGTGAATAATCTACCCCACAATGCTGGCACATGACCCTTGACCTTTGTGCTCTTTGTAGCTAATATGTACTGCATCTGGACATATTCTGCCAGTAGATATATATTAATACCCCCCTCATGTTCCATAACCACTTATCCAGTACAGGGTGAGCTTGGAGCCTATCCCAGGAAGCACATGGCACATAGCGAGGGGACACTCCGGACGGCAAGCCAGGCCAATGTAAGGCACACCAACAATCTCACAATCACATGCTATGGGCAATACAGAGATGGTGATTCAACTGTCTTTAGATATTGGGAGGAAGGTCAAATTTTTGGAAGAAACCCACACAAACACAAGCAGAATACTCCATATACGGAGCCCGTAACAAAATATTAAAAAACAGCCCATCTAAATGTTTTCCCTCTTTCATCATCCTGGAGGCAAATGATTGACCATCATCACTGAAAATGCTGCATGACCCTCCTATGAAATAAAGTTCTCCTTCCTTTAATGTTCCTCTGATAATGCACCACACATCCTAGAAACAATTTTCAATACAAAATCTCGCTAAACAATGTCTTTCTCCATTTAGCAGACAAAAAAGCCTTCAAGAACTTTGTGAAAGATCTTATCAGGGCAGTGAAAATGAGAGAGAGAGAGAGGGGGGGGGGGGCAATCTCTGGTATCAAAATAGTAAGAGCACTTATTATTGTAATGCAGATTTCTTATGCGAGACTACACAATGACAAGCATATTATTTGCAAAAAAAAAAAACAGATCACGCTCAAAGAAAACTGAAACGAAAGTTACTTGCTTTAGAAAAAACAATTCCAAAAGACATCTGGGAATCGATTCTCCAGTGATTCGCATAGGTCAGGTGCAGGGGCATGTTTACACGAATAATTTCCATCATGAAACATAACTACAAGCCTCACGTCTTGTCGAATATCGCCATACCCCCTCCCCAAACTGCATCAAAATATGGAAGACGAACACAACCCCTTCCATTTCCATTTCCATAATAGTGGAGAACGTCACTTTGGATTACTCACCCTGGCTGAAAGAGCGATCAGTACTGCGAGCATAATGGCCCCATGCCCAACAGAGCGCTGACTTTGAAGGGCTTCCACAATGTCTTGAACTTGCGCTCATGGTAAACAGAGTTGCCAAAATCTTAATAAGGGCCAAAGTTGGCTCTAGAGATACCCACAGATGCAGAAGAAGTAGTAATCAGTGAAGGTGGCACAAATGTTCCTGTCCTCACGACAGAAAACACTGGAGTAACAGAGTGAAAGCGATGCTACTTCACATATATACACCCCCAGTGAATTCCATCTGTAAAAATAAATCCCCAAAGAAGACAGCATGCATATCAAAATATCCCATATTTATATGGGGTGGGTGACTTCAGTGCGCTTTATTTTTAGTATAAAATGAACATCTACAAGAAAACCAAGGAAGCAGAGCTTTGAGAATCAGGACAAAAGCTGTTTACCTCAAAAATATTTTAAGAGTAAAAGCATATCTCAGACAGAATTTCAGTGCATTTTAAAATGTAAAATATGAATTATGTACCAACTGATATATGTAGTGCTTTACAAGGACAAAAAATGTGAAAATTCTTTCAAAACGAAAAATATATATTTAAGATATTAAATCCTTAAATATTAATATCATATTTGCAGGCCGTTTCATGCAACACTGTGGTTTAAATACGCTATTTAGTTAGGATTTGGTCATAGTGAAATCACAGCTGTGTTCATAAGGTGGACCTATGGTTTTTACTTTTTCAATGTCCAGGGATTACTGGCTGTTTTCAGGGACACCTTAAATATCACTCATCCAAAAATTACACAGGAATGGATTAAGGCTCTGGACTAATCTTTGGTCTGGAAAGATATATATATATATATATATATATACAAACACGTGCACGCACACACACACACATAGTTAAACCTGTCACTCTGACTTACACTGAAAAATCATTACATTACAAATCTTACAAGATCTTACCAAGTGCCTAGGTCATCCAAATCCACCAATAAATACAAAACTCAATCACTCCTATGTCATATAGTATATATGCTTTAATTAATGTGAGTATAGTGCTATGATTTCTTGTAATCATTTTCCTAAGTGAAGGCCCATTAATAGCTCCATTAAAATATCTTTCAACAATCATGGCATCCACTTCCAGTCAATAACTGATTGTACACATACGCTATGCAAGACTAACAGGATGCATTTCTGCTCAGGCATATTGCTGTCCCTGCAGGAGCTGAGGTCCTCATTACCATACCTATACGGACACACATTGCTGGTCTCACTAAGAAGTTATCAATGCCATTTTTTACGGTATGAAAATTCCTAATAATTAATTATAACTTTTCTGTCTGTACAATGTTGCGATGCAGTTACACCGGAATCTGTAAAACTGTAAACTTTCCTGTAAGACCTTTGCCTTTCTGGACACACATTACATCATTTCATTTTAGAAGATGAACTTGTCAGACAGCAGAAACAACATAAAAAATTGCTGCAGTCAGATATTGCTTTATTGATCTTTGCCATGAGGAAATAAAGTTTCTGCTTTTCTCTTCATCTCTTCTTTTGAAGTTAATTTCAATGTCCAATTTGCAGCACATATTCCCCCCGCCAATGATATTGGTAGGGACCAAATCAGCCCTGAAATCCCCCCCCCCCCAAAACCCACAGTTCTCCCACAACATTGGCAGGGACATGTACCTACCATCCATATCCAAATCTATGCCCTTGAAACAAATGGCATTTGCATTATTTTTCATATCTCAGGAAGTATTTTTTTAATTGTTTAATTATATATGGAGATTGAATCATTCACGTATAGTATTTAATAAAATACAGTGTGAAAGTGAATGCAGCCATTAGGTATGATGTAAACTGCTTTGAAAACGGAGCAAAAGTTTTCTTTCATTTTTTCATCATATCCAGTACAGTGTATGTATGACATGTATACAGTACACTGAATTAACTTATGTCACTGTACATACAACACTCATGTTTGATGCTTTTCCTATATCACGCTCACTTACCCACTACATAAAGACATTGTAAACATGCAGTATTTACACGATGTTTACTTATTAACACAGCAAAAATGTTCTGCTTTCACTGGAAAAAAAACAAGCACGACATCCACTCGTTTCACACAATAATAAACCAAAAACTATGTTTACACCTCCTGAAGTACAGGGAGGCCCTCCAGAGTCCACGCAGCTAAAACACCCTACATCGGATCACGATTCTTTGTCACTGTCAGCTCTATAAACCTCTTTTAAAGTATATTTCAGTTGATCTCACTACGCCGTCTCCACCAGAGCCTATTATACACAAACGGCCAGATAACATTTCGCAGTATCACTCGTTGCAAACGCACAGGGTGTCTGAGGGCGTGAGCGAACGCTCCTCCACACCGCTCCCATGCGCAGCGCAGTGTGCGAAGGTCTCCCTGTGCTTGCATGGCCCCCACAACTTCAGCTGATCGGTGTCACTCTCTGCTTGTCCGACTGCTCGTCTGTAACTTGTATGGTGACCTGGGCTATTTGTACACGATTATGCTATGTCGCTTGTTAAAAACGAAATACTTAATCTACAAAACAAAAACAAAACATTATGGCGGAGTATCAGTAATAGAAGGTCAGTTACTTTTTAGTGTAGACAGTTGCATAGACATGCAACAGATGATTTGAACGTATTTTAATACTACCCAGCCACTAATTAGGCTACTGTTTTGGGGGTAATGAAAAATTAAAAATGATTATAAACTGAAATACCCCTAACAGTTGGGCGCCAATTCCTCGAGGTCGTTTATAAGGTTAAATAGTCGCCAAAAATATGCCAAACTCATATCAACAGTATCTTGAGTCTTCTACTGAGAGGAGAATCTGGGCTGTTTAATAACATTGGTGTTGATGTGTGATTTGGGGCAGCTACTAATGTCTGAAAGTTATGGTCGCCTAACAGACTACACAATAACAGCCGTCGTTATACGAATGCACAGCATAAACTACTGCTACTACTAGCCAGTATTTAAATTGAAAATGAAGCATGCATATAGACAATATCGTGTTTTCTCATGGTGGGCTACTGTACCTAGAAATATAATTCACTTGATTATCACACAGCACACGTTCCGACTGTCACTAGAATAATCATTAATCCACATTAGGTTGCATAATGCTCGCATCACGATCGCTATTTACATTCATAATTTTATAATAAAGTAATGTTCACCCTGCTTCAATAAAACAATTCCTCTGTGTCACACATCCTATGTAACCAGCGGGCCACAATAATAGGCTATACGACCAATTTGAGCATGACATCTCGAAGGCATGTGTAATGGATCGCAAACGGCCCCTTCAAACACTACGATCGCAGGAAAATGAGCACAATAAATAAAAAGAGAAAAACTTTTTTATCTGGAAAAGCCGAACCGTTGGCGCTGCGGAGCCCTGGGCTCACGCTACACGCATTTAAATTGGGAAATAACTGGAGAATGTGCTGGTCGGCAGTGCATTATGTTAATCTCACATTTAGTTAATGGCAACGCAATTTCACTAAGCAATATTCATTATTACAATCAGAGTATTTTTAATGCGTTTGAATGCTGATGTCTTTTACGTTTGATCTGCATGCAGATTTCCTTTCGATATGTAATTTTAATGTCTATGCATCTTGTCTCCGTTTTAAGCACTTTGAAAACACAACACGTGTGATCGCCTTTCTCCGCTGAACGTTAAGAATAACGCGCCTCTCGCCCGAGCCATAAAATGCAAGAAACGGACCGCTAGGGAAAATATTTAAGAAATACAAACGATTTATCCTGCCGTAACACCGGCTTGTGAGACACAAAGGCTTAATGAAAGAATACACTGTAGCCCGGGATGATGACAAACACGGCTGCCGCAAAGTCCTACGCTTTAAGTATGACTCCGATAGAGGACACAAGGCTTGGGGAAAAAGGGATCAGAGTGGTTCAAACACCCATCACGAGAGAACCTGCTAATCGGGTGCAATAAAAGCTCTGCTCACCTGAGAAGAAATAAAGTAATTAAATGCAGAAGGGACCTTTAACCAGAATCTTCCAAGGCAAGTGCTTTAAATGTTTGCATGCATTTCAATTTGCCCACATTTCCGCTGCGCCACGAAAGAAACGATATATTAATAAGATAAATATACTTGCAAGTCCCGACGTCTCCATCCCGCTGCTGATGTTACAGCAGATCCCCAATCGGCATCTGCGGCCAAGAGGCTATCTGTCTCTAGTAAACGCGATAGCGGAGCGGACGGTAGCGGCTTTAGTCTGACAAGATACCCGCCCAATCGGAGGCTCTGAGAGCGGAGTTACGGCCAATCCTCCCGACAGAAAGCGAGCCTGTGCAGCAGGGTAGATTGTCCTTTAAAACGTGTCAATTTTTTCTCACCTAGTTCACTTGCAGAAATTCTGCGCTCCACACTTGAAATACTTCAATATGTTCAGAGTGATGCAAGATACATACGTCTTGTCCGCTTTTTTGCAGCTAGGCTACACGTGTAATAATAGTAATTTTAATAACAATAATAATTAGCAAAATAATACAAATAACATAGTAACGTGTATTTAAGGTTACACGTGTTCACACAAAACGTTATCTAATCAGTGTCGATAAAAAAATGATATACAGCAACTAAATTCAACAACCCCTTTGTTGTAAATAGACTACAGAATGTAACTGAATACCTATTTCGTAGTATTTATTAAAGGTAGCATCGTAGCACAAGTCAAAATGATCTGTTCACGTCTGAAATGCCGAGTAAATTGTATTCCGTTGCGCATTTTGTAGACTCGTAGGGGTGCTTAGTTCAAACTAATGTTTCCATTTAAAGTCTTATGGGCTGTGTACGAAAAAGAATATGAATGATCTGTACGCTTATAACCCATTGATTTTCAGGGATTATAATTGAAAGTTGTTCCGGTGTTTAGTACAGGAGCGCGGAGAGGGGGACATAAGGGGGATCCATCCGAATTTTTATGGATTTCAATTTGTCTTTCGACTTCTTAGCTTTAACATTTGTCAGATACATACGACCAGAAGAGTCCGCATTTACCTGTTATTCTGTTTCACATGAATGAGTTTATGGGAATTACGCTTTGCAAAATAAGGGTAATGTTCTTGTACGTTAAGAGGGTACGGCATGCCACCCAAAGAGATGTCTATTAGCGCAGTCACTGGCCATTTTATTAGGTACACCTTGCTAGTATGGTTTAGACCTCCTTTTGCCTTCCGAACTACTTTAAAGGAATTCTTCTTGGAATAGATTTAACAAGGTGGATTTGTCGGCGTCGTGATGCGAATCTCCCGTTCCACCACATCCCATAGGTGCTCTATAGGACTGAGATCTGGTGACTGGAGCCCATTCGACTACAGTGAACTCATTGTCATGTTCAGGAAACTAGTCTGAGATGATATGAGCTTTGTGACATGGCACATTATACTGCCAGGAGTAGCCATTAGAAGCTGGGTACACTGTGGTCATAAAGGGATGGACATGGTCAGCAACAACGCTCAGCTATGCTGTGGCATTTAAATATGCGCAGAAAATATCCCCTACACCATCACATCACCAGCAGCAGCCTGAATAGCTGATGCAAGGCAGGATGGATCCATGCCTTCATATTGTTTACACCAAATTCTGATCCTGCCATCATCTGAATGTCACAGCAGATATCAAGACGTACCTGATCAGGCAAAGTTTCTCATTTTTTCCATGGTGTAATTTTAATGAACACATGCCCTCTATAGCCTCAGTTTCCGTTTCTTGGTGGATAAGAGCGGCACCCGGTGTGGTCTGCTATTGCTGTAGCCCATCTGCTTCAAGGTTCAATGTGTTGCGCATTCAGAGAAGCTCTTCTGCATCTCTTGGTTGTAACAAGTTATTTGAAATACTTTTGTCTTTCTATCGGCTGGAACAAGTCTGCCCATTCTTTGTTACGCTGGGGCATGGCAAAGGAAAGAGGAAAGATCTATGAAGCAGTTCACCACAAACAAACAAAAAAGACTTTATCAAACTCAAAATAGAACACAAAAGGGGAACCGGAAAATAAAAGGACCAAGAGGGGTCAAGACCAGAATATGTAATACAAAACTCTAAATAAATTACAAAGAAAAAAATAGAAAACACTAATCAGGGAACCGACACAAACTTGAGTGATAAACATGCAGCAACAACCACAGCTACTAGCACAAAGTAACTTCTACAATGACAGACTAAAGAACAGAATGAGGGCAGGCGCTTAAATCTAGACATATCAAGGGCTAAAAATGGGCAGGTGTGGAACATAACCAAAAATAACCAGTCAGAAACAGCACAGGACAACAAGCAACAGGTTGAATAAATTACAATTAACAAACACTGAGCTAACAACACTAGGAGAGACTAAGACCAAAAGTACAAACAGAACAATAATTAAACAAGGCACGAGCAGGGTAGACAAACAGGGACACAGAGTCAAGATATATAAAAAAAACCAAACACTAAGGATAAAACTCATGACTAGAGGGGTTCAGTCTCCAAACCACATGCTCAACCCATCGAGCTACACAGCAGTCACAGGAGCAGGGAAACACACTAGGAGCTGAGGGGCTACAAGAAAGACAGGGGAAGAAGCAGGATGGCCAGTGATATCTACTGGCAAAATGGGGATAGCACACATGGGACAGGGGACAGGGTCCGACAGGCACCGACACTGACAATTCTTCTCTGATCTTTGCTATCAACAAGGCATTTTCGCCGAGACAACTGCCACTCACTGGATGTTTTTTCTTATTCACCTCATTCTCTGTAAACCCTAGAGATGGTTGCGCATGAAAGTCCCAGTAGATCAGCAGTTATAACATAAAAATATTCATACCAGACCATCTGGTGCCAACAACCATGCCACGTTCAAAGTCACTTAAATCACCTTTCTTTCCCATTCTAGTGTTTGATGTGAACATTAACTGAAGCTCCTGGCCTGTATCTGCATGATTTTATGCATTGTGCTTCTGACATATGATTGGCTGATTAGATATTTGCTTCAACAAGCAATTGAATAGGTGTACCTAATAAAGTGGCCAGTGATCAGTGATCAGGTGGGAGATATAGGAGCTTAAGGCAAGATAACAATATTCCTATTTTGACTGCACCACATGTTAACTGGGGGGGTACTATACTGCTGTCAGGTGCATTTTCAGTTTCCGTGAGGGTCTTTTTCTCTGCAAGAAGTAAGACAACTTGGCTGCACTGCATCCCTGGTGATACGCAGAAGAATTGGCTGTTATGTCTCAACTTAATTCATACACATTTTAGAATCCATTAGCACCAGATTGCTGCAGTTATGTACAGGGCGTTTATATGTTTCTGTGCCATAATAATTTTATGCCTTTATTTTCTTTTCTGGTACTTTATCAAGTTTCGACACGCACCAGGTGTGGACTGGCCATTCGGAAATTCTGGAATTTTTCTGGTGGACCGGTCTTGCGAGGGCCAGTCTTTCTTCCCCAGCCATATGTAGCCAGAGGTGCCCAACCCGTCGGTCAGTCTCGCCGTGTTTCCAGGTCGGTTCCAGGAGATGATTAAAGGATAATAGAAAACCTATTTCATTGGTGGCCAACTGGATGATTGCAATCGGCAAAACATACCACGGGGACTCCCCTGGTCAGTCGCAAATTCCCGAACTGCTTTTTGTTGCCAGCTGCACTACGTAGATGAAGTGCACCATATTGATCCCGAGAGGGACGTTATGAATGTGAGTAATTCCATAAAGCAGTCCAGCTTACATGCATTGTTTCTGGTTTGTGGAAGGATATTAGGAGCAAATTCACTTGCGAAACATGTAGTAAGACTGATGTCGTAAGTCAGAAGCAGGGCCAGTTCAGGGCCGGCTCTACCTTTTCAGGGGCCCTAGGGGGGGTTTTACTAAGGAGGCCCCCACCAAGAAAACTGATGATCAATCCGCTTATGCGGCGATGCAGGTAATTCAGGAACCCCAGATGACTCCCTATGCAGCCTAGAGGTAGAGCCGGCCCTGGTCAGAAGCCTGCATTCCCTTCCAAGAAAAAATACAAGCCGTTTTGACTCAGATATAGCTGTATATTTTAAAAGTCATCAGGAAACAATTTTTGTGAAAGTAACAGTATTATCAACTTTATTCCCCTATGAAGAAAATGGGGAAGGGGCTATGAATGAATCTGTATTTTAAAAGCATTTTCTTGATAGTAAAATAATACTAGTAAGACCATTTATAAGGGAGACACTAGACATTAAGATATGGAAATGTGTGCATTCGTTCATTCATTCATTCATTATATCCTGAAAAATCCAGTCCCTGGTGCTCAAAATTTCTACATTACCCGACACAGCTGGAGGATACTTAGTGTGAATCCTACTTTATCCCCCATTCTGTGTACAACGGTTTCATCTGTAGCTCCAAGTGTGAGTGTCGCAGCACTGTATTAATCACAATAACCTTGTCCAGGCTTTAAACATCGTAACTCATGTATAGAAACAGGCGCCAATGCTCATAGCACATGCGTGCTAAACGTGGTTCTTTTTTCTCCTCCTCTGCAGGGTCTCAGCCTCTCCATGCTGAATGAGCGTTATTCAAATATTAATATTTCTGAGAAAGTCTTGGAAATGGAAGAATAACACTAGTCATGTAATCTTGGGTGCAGGACATCCTTAATTTGAATTACCTGAGGGTGATACATCGATAATGGGAAAATAGGAGAGGTTAAGTTGTTGTCGAGCTCAGTCTTCAGTTAGCAGTATAGTACATTAATACAGTAATTAAAAACCTGCGATAATTAGATAACCTGAACTCTGCAGAGACACCAGGTGGCGAAATCTTATGAAATGAGATAAGAGTACATAGTAACTCTTGAACGTCATCAATGCTACTTAAAAGCAACTAGTTGAAAGACAAAGTTGTGCCAACAGTTGTGCAATTTTAATTTCCCTTCACTCTGCCAGTTCGTCATATATGAATCTCCTTCACACCACTAGGCAAGGCAAATGCGTCATGCTGTCTCTATAACAGACTGTGGTTAATCAGGAGGTAGTTATCTCTGAAAAGAATAACTAAATAAAGTTTTAAATGTTAAAACTGTAGTAATAAAATTTGGTAACGAAAAGATTTTATATTTAAAATCCTACAATATTAATATATTCTGCATTTTTTAGAAATGTAACTTTCCTAAAATGAATAGAGTGGAAATGTAATAATATTATGTAATATTATATTCTGTTTTAATAATAGGAAGACTAAGAATATAATATTATTTAGTAGGCTCCACCAAAAATTGTCAGACTCCATAGGCTACATTACAGTTTGAAAATGAATAAATCCTACTTTATGAAATCAGTCTCAGTAATCGCCCGTGTCATGACAATGTAGAGTATTTTAAACATCTACCAAACATGGACCATTAAAAGTTGTGAGCACTTACTTCAAGGTAAACTTTAGAGGGGCACAAAAGCCATGTTTAATAGTCCTCACTACAATCAGACCCCCATAACAAACCCCTTGACCTCTTCACAAGACTGAATAGACCAGGTGCGCTGAAGTGTAGGTCACTGTGCTCTTTGGAATTACTGCGACCTTTGATAAAAATAGCCTAACAAGGCAATGGGAGAAAATTCTTCATTGTTCACTAACTCAACCTCAATCTATGAGAGAAATCTAACCTTTCACTGTGATAAATTTTTCAACAAAATCCTCACAAACAAAAAGTTTTCCCGAAACACACCTCATAATTACTGACACCCTTAATAATTCTCGTGAATGAAATCTAATTAGCATGTATTCACATTGCTATTTTACTTTTTATAAGCACACATAACATTTTAGGAAACCTTAATTAGTGATACATGACTTCCCGTTCCACCGGTGTATAAATATGAGGTAACACACAGGCCAACCCCCCCCCCCCCCCGAGTCATCCATCAACATGGGTAAGACCAGGGAATACACTAATGAAATGACACAACAAGTTGTTGACCTATTTAGACGGCAAAAAAATAGCTGCATGCTTGAAAATCCCCATTTCCACTATTAGAACAATAATTAAGAAGTCTGTCATGAAGCCGTGATGATTCTGCCTGGTATAGGACGGAAGCCTGTTTTGCCTCCATGCACTGTAAAGAAGGTAATTTGAGAAACTTCTCCAAGAATCACGGTTTGACAATTGCAGCAGTTGCACCTAAAATTATCCCACACCCAGCTAATAACCTATTTAGCAGGCTTGCCAGATGAATGTCCCTGTCGATGTGGGACCACAAGCATAAAGCACCCAGAGTTTCTAAACATTACTGGAATGTTGACTGGTGGTTTCGGTGAAAACATAGGTGAACGATGAAGAACAGGACCGAATCCCCACTGTGAAGCATGGTGATGGAACTGTGGTACTGTCTTTATTCCAACAACCCTGGGAATTTTTTCAGGATGGATTCATAGACACAAACAAGCATCAGACTTTGGCTGCCTTGTAACCAGGAGGTTAATACTGGGTTGGACTGTGTTTGGATCTTCCAGCAGGACAGTGGTCCAAAGCTTCCCTCCACACAAAAATGGTTCACCGACCACAGAATTAAGATTTTAGCCACACTAGTCCCCTGAACTAAACTGCGCTGAAGACTTTTGGAAAGTGCTGAATAGGAGAGCCTACAAAGATTCTGAAGGATATGGAAAGTAATATAGGAAGGAATGAGCTCAGATCCTTTCAAATGTGTTGCATTATAAAGCTCAGTGTTTTTATCACGGCTAAGGCAGAGTATAAAAAAACTGACTCAGGAGTATCGGGAAATGTGACACATTCGTTTTGAGGAAAAAAATGTTTTATGTGAGGATTTTTCTTTGCATAAATTTACCTCAGTAAATATGAGGATTTTGTCATAATTTGAGCGTAAGCTCAAACTAGTGTACGATTAGGACATTCTTTAATAGCTTTAAATTATTATTTTCACAATCGTGCAATTTTGGACCGTACAATAATCATTTCATAGAAACTAATAATACACAATAATTTGTATCATACCTATATTCCTACTTGTTAAAAGTGATTTATAATAAAAGGTAAATATATGAGAGAAGACTCATGAAATGTCAAAAAAAAGTATTATTTTATTGTGCATTTATTAGCAGTAAAATATTTATAGACCTGCCCCAGAGGAGAAAATGACAATTCTGTCAAATGAATAAAGCATAATATTCAGGTATTTGCAGCTGAGAAGAAAATATAATCATCCAAAACAAACACAGTTTTATTAATTTTATAGTATTTGTATCACTATGCCTTAAAATTTCCATTTTTAAATGCACAGTGGGTGCTTAAAATTGAGAAGTTTTATAGCAAAGACTTTCAGAAGTTAGGGTCCAAAAGAGTATGTCTTGAGAAAGCAATATAAATGAATTGGAGAACATTATGATGTTCCATTGAATTAATTTAAGTGTCTCTCCATGGACTTATGCGTAATATTAGTTGATGCTGATATAAGTGCATAATTTATGTGAAGTGATATTAAGAAATTTGCATACAGAAACTCTTAATCAAACATAAATCAGTGTTCAGTCACCATCACTGTCATCATAATACCGGTTTCGTTTGATTTGTTCTTCCACAGACAGCATCTCTTGTTCGGTCTTCCCCATTTCCAAGTCTTTTTCCAAAATGCTTCCAATATTTGCATTAAAGAAGTCAAGCTTTTCATCCTTTTTCAGTTCTCCTGTTGTACTGCCTGCATTTTCACTTGGCATAATTCCAAAATCCAGAAGGTCATCTAACAAAGGAACAACAGGCTTCTCAGCAGAGGGATCGCTGAACATTTCATCCTTGAAATCAGATGGCAGACTGGAATTGTCACATCCCACAAACACGTCTCCCAGCACAGATGTAGCATTCAAGTGGAGCATTTTCCCAGAGGAGACATTTTCAGATTCAGTCCCATCTGTGAATATGTCTTTGGTAAACCCATCCTTTTCTGCATCCACACATTTGGCACTGGATGGGATAAAGGCATCTTGTTTTCTAGCTATCTGTAAACCATCGTAGTTTTGGGTGCATTTCAAGTCATTTATGGATTCCTCTGAATGATCACATGCATCTTTTCTGAGACACTCCGTGGCAGAGAACCGGGGCTTTGGAAAGATTCCATTGTCATCAACTTCTGGGCAGAGAATTCTATTATCAAATAGCAGGTGGCTGCTGTTGTTATTGTTGTTGTTGCAATTTTTGTTTACTTCCTCTTCTTGTGGCACATGATTATCAATTACTGTGACTTGCACAGTATTTTCTCCTTCTGCATCATTCCCTTTCTCTTTCATTTCTCTCTCTTCTAACTTTCCTCCAGCACCACCTACACTTTCTTTACCATCTTGTAGTCCCACAGGCACATTCCCACCATTTACAGCTCCATCCATCTCACTTGCTTCTAATTTCTCAGCCACATCTGCAGGTCCAGCATCCTCCATAGGAGAAGATATGACCTCCACAGTGGGCACCGTCATCTCCTGCTTTGCCTGATTTTTCCCATCTTTGCTCCCATGAGCCATTTGCTTTTTGACTTCTTCTGAGGTCTTTAAGGATGACTTCTTAGACTGTCTTTTATCTGTTGACGTTTCAGTGAAGGTCCTTGGAGAGCTTTCCTCTGGAGGCCAGCTTGGCTTCACCAGCTTAACTTCTTCTTCAATATTGAAAGTTTTCTTTGGGGAATCAGTCTGAGGAGGCCATACGATAGACATTTTGTTGGTGTTTTTTTTGTTGTCCTCAGAAGATTTATCCATGTCATTTTCCATTGTGTCTGCCATCTCCTTCTCTGATATGCCCATACTGCTCTGTGCTATAGAGTTTCTTGACCCAGCTTTCTCAGGGTAGATATTTATTGTGGCCTTTTCATTTGAATTCATTTGGTTTTTAGAGTTCCATAATTCCTTATGGGGTTTCTGTCCAAATCCTTCATCGTAATTTCCTTTGGACTTGAAAAGTTGTTTGTAATGTGGCTTACAGTACATATGTCCATGGAGAGAGGCATAGTTTCCAAGGCTGGAAAAGACCACAGAATTACTATAATTTGAACACAATTAACACACATCAAAATGAAGATGCAATTCAGTATCTTTTAAACCCTACATCCACTTTGGGGTCATGTATGTAAAAATGGGTAAAAATGTAAAAATGTAGGTAAAATGGGGTGCAGAAATGTGAAAAAACGAGCTATCAAAAAATGCTGACAGACTAACGTTTCATTTTGCCATCT
>JAAGVU020000035.1:10630204-10643044 GCA_011763525.2 Mormyrus iriodes
CTGACCCATCTGGGGTTCTGCACCCCATATACCCCTAGTGGGGTGCTAAAAAACCCCACTAGGATGTAAGGGTTAAACATACATGCGTGCTCAGTTTGCTTACTGTACCTTAGTTTACTGCTACAGTGCTCACAGCGGAAGCAGGTTTTATGGAAGTGCTGCTTGTCCGCGATCAGAGACTCCATCGGGTATACCCTCTTGCGACACACAGAGCACAGCTCCGACTCCGGAACTCGAATCTTCTAAAAATGAGACAAGGCATTATAACTTTCAGAAGTGAACACGAGAAGTGTTAATATTAATCGCATGAATGTTAATAAACATAATGTAACAATACAGAATAAGAATAAATTCACTCTGTCAATGAAAACAATTACTCTGTGATTAAATGCATAGTTAACAGTTTTTAAATTTATATGTTTGCATGCATACAAGCAGCAGCCAAGATAAGTGGTTAGGTGATGTATACAATTGTTCAGCAATGTGTTACCAGAGGTTTTCAGTGAGCTTTGTGTTATTTTTACATTTTTATCAGAACGTCACTGCAATTTCCAAACCAAGATAGAATCAATGAAATAGCAAGGTTTATGGAACAAGATGCTCAATGACAAAAATATCACTAATAAGTATGGATGTAGGATGCCAATGCATTTTGACTCTTTTTAGTGATGTACAAGTTCTGTTAATGGTATTTAATTCACTGTTTTAGTAGCATGTTTTCAAAAAATACAAAGCGCACATGTTAAGTACATGCATTGTTTTTTAGACATATAGTGCTGTTCCAGGATCAGGAATTGAAAGATGGATGGAGGGAGGGATGGGTGGATGGATGGATGGCCATTGTGCTGGACATTCATAGTGCGAACAGTTTCAGTTGCAATACACAAACCACGAAGAGTTAACAAATGGATATTCTGCAAATAAACCAAACAGTAGCAATTCCTGAATACAATGCCACAAACAGTAATTCTGCAGTGTGGTATGCTGTCATATAATGACAAATACACCCTTTTCTCATTTCCCTCTATTTTCTGCAGGTTTACACATGGATGCATTGTTGAGCCTTTAGAATGGAGCATGATTTAATATTAAAATAATCTGACACATCACGGTCTACTTCAAAGTGAATAAAATTAGAAATGGTTTTAATGAACTGTTATACCAAGATCTATTTTTTTCTTCACAAAGGGTGCTATAATATTTTTATGTTATTTTCATATGTATTACCTTTAGTTTACTGGGTCTATTACAGATGGTTGGCACAAATTCTGTATAACCTACATATTCATCAACAAAATATTTCTGCTCTCCCTTCTGCCTCCTGTTCGGAGCCATCTGGCCCGAACTCACTGTTCATCAACAAGGCTCAGACACCCGGCTTATAATAGCGTCTAAAGAATGGATTCACATGTTGGCCTGATTCTGCATAAAGACACAGTCATCTGGATCAGTCTTGATTCAAGCACCTGCATCAGTTGACCATGATCATGCTGGGCTCCAGTGATTGGATCACACGTGATCAAGAACTCTTTAGTATGTGAATTGGCAATTTTATTTTAGATTTGTACCTTGATGGCATAAATACATTGTGTTAGGAACTCACGTTTTCAAAGGGTTCAGAATAAAATTTTCAGTTTTCCCAATACTAGCATTTTGGTTTTTTTTCTGTTATGTTTGATTTACTCTGGAAAAAAATTACTATGCTGCCCAGCAAATCTCTGGAGAAACAAATGTGTTACCCTGAATTACGTACTGCTGTGTCATCTGATGCAAATGAAATGTCACTCTGCGTTTCTTATTAAGCTGAACAGCCAGCTCCTGCCTCACACTGAAACACGTAGCTGGCAATATTTACATAATCCTACCATACACAACTTGGTTTTACTATAATGTGTACATGAATGAAAATCCTGCAGTCTCAATGTAGAAAAATATGTCTTCCTTTTCCACCACTGATAAGAAAGCATCGTAAATTCTTTGCACAACACCCATGGAAGCTGAACATATTGCCAGTTATAGTCAGATCCTTTGCTGAGAGGACACTGTGGTGAAGGAAAGAAGGAAGTAAGAAAAGAAAATGTATATGGGGGAAATTCAGACAACGAGCAGCGTAGTAGCTGTAGGGGGGGATATTCAGACCTCTGATTTTGACTCCTGTCCTCGTTTGTGTGTAAGTGTGGAGTTTGTGTGTTTCCATGGGTTTTTTCCTCACAGTAGAAAACCATGCGTTCTTGTAATTTTTACATTATAGTGACCAGATTTCCCCACAGTGTGATAAAAATCTGTAACCTTTTACCTTATGAGAACATTTTTTCGGTCTCCACAGGGATAACGTCCACGGATGCAATCAAAAAACTAAAAATGCCAAAAGTCTTGTATTTTGTTTGGTTACTTATGGTCAAGGTTAGGGCTGGGTAGGGGTAGGATTAGGGTTATGCCCATAGAAATGAATGGAGATTGCCCACAAAGATATGAATATGTGGACTGTGTGTTTGCATGTGTTCATGTATGTGCCCTGCAATGGGTGGGAACCCCGACCAGGCTGACGCATATCTTTGTGCCCTGTGCTTCCTGGCATAAACCCGAGGCTCATCATAACTCTGCACTGGATAGGTTTGTATAGAAACTGAATGGATGGGAATTTAAGACAGACATATAGGAAATGTTAGTTAGGGACTGAACTGACATGTATGCAGAACGCAAAAAAAAAAAACCACACACCATGTTGGTTTTCAATGTCCTTCATGCTGCACAGCACGGATTACCAGTCACAATTGTTCCCTCCTGGTGTGACACAATCTGTGAGATCCTCTCCTGTATGACACCACAGCTAAGTCCTTCGAAGATGCCCTCACTCTCCGTCGATGCAGAGTCGATGTTCTTTAATATATTCTCGTGGGAGGTGTCTGCCAAGGGCTCCAACATGGTACTCTTACGTTTCACAACATCCGCGTATGAGAGAGGTGGGTAGTAGTCAGCCAAGCTCTCTGAATGCTGGGAGATGGTTTCGCTCTCGAATATGCTTACGTTGTTGCTAAGATTGTCAGGACTTGAGAACTGCTCCCTGACACTCTTGGTCTCTATAAAATCAGCTTGTGCAGTTTGATCCTCCAGTGCACGGTCAGCTATAAGAGATGAAGGTTTGGAATAACTTTGCAGTCTGCAGGCATGTGTCTCCACTGAACTGTCTATCATGACTTCATTCACGTCTCTGTCCACCTTACCCACACTTGTTTTTTTGGGATTTTCACTTGAGCTTTCCTCTATTATTTCAAAAAGACTTTCAATATCTTTAATGTTGACAACTGAAATTTCTTCCACATCAAAGATCCTCTTGTCCTCTTCAGCAATTATGTCTTCAGTATTACTCTCCACTTTTTCCATCATAATAATAGGTTCTTTTCTAATATGGACATTTTCTCCTGGAGATTCAAATCTGCGGACAAGCTCTGACAGGTCAACCCAGGGGACCTCCTCCTTCTCTTTGTCTGTGCCAGCCAGTTTTGAGTTCTCCAAGTAAGGGATACCGATGGAATCCTCATGTGCATAATTCCCTTTCACCCCTGCCCTTGGAATTACATCAAATAACCTTTGCTTTTCTTTCTCTGACATGGTCTCCAGCAATGATTCTGAGATTTCTGGGACCTCTGCATCAATGGCCCCCATTTCAGTATGATGAAGGAGAGATGATGGGGACTGCACGATTTCAGAGTTCTTTTCAGGTATCTGTATAGGCTTCAGCTGCTCTAATGGAGATGCTCCTCTTGTCAGATTGACAGTGGGGTCCTTCATTTGAGATTGCTTTTCAGATAGATTGAAGGTCAGAGTTGGTGTGGCCCTGTTCTTTTCAGTTATTGGTGATTCACATTTGTCTACTGGAGGGCTTGGGGGAATAGGTGACTTGTTGATTACTGGAGAGGTCAGTGTCAGGTTGGAGTCAGCTCTTTGTGTGGATTCACTGTTAATGTTAGTAGGCGATGGCAAATGCAAAGGTGAAGGTATTCTCCTGCACTCAGGCTTTATTTGACTCTCTTCAATCTCCCTGTTGTCATGTGATGTCTTTTTCTCATTTGTAACTTTCTCCTGAACTTCAGTTTTTGAGGACCCGGTGCTTATTTTAGATCCTTTTGATGTAGCTTTGGCATAAATTCTCTTGTCGGTTATGGATTTACTGGTATGTTGCTCAATCTTGGCAACAGTTTGCTCTGAATGTGTAAGCCTCACTTCACCTTGATTTCTCAGATAGCTGATCTCTGTTAGTTTTTGCACATTATTCTCACCTGCAGTTTCCTTAAACTGCCTTCTTTTCTCCGAACCAAGCATACATTCAGGGACTTTAGCAAGCAGCTCCTGGACCATTTCAGGATGAATTTTAGCTGATGCTCCCTGAATATCTTCAATATCAAGCAGCATCTTCTGAATTTCTCCATGGCTTTCTATGCCTCCCCTGCTAGCAGTTGACATTATAGCAGACTCCTCTTGTAATGACATGCTGGCTGTTTTCACATTGCAACATCCTTGCCCTGTTTGTTCCTTCACCTGCTGCTTACTTACCTTTTCTGTTTCTTTTTGAGACTTGACCTTCTTCTGTAGCTGAACTGTCCCCTGCTGTTGGAAACCAGGCTGAAGATTATTTTCAGTGATGAATACTTCTTCTTGAACCTCAGCGGGCATCTGTTGGACAGTTTGGTGTGTTTGCACCACTCTGATTTCTTCCTGGTCTGGAATTGTTTTCAAGCAATCCATCATCTTCTCCCCCCTCACAATGGCTTTCTCCTTCTTCGATTTATGTTTTTTCTTCTTCTGTATTTCAGGTTTACTGTCATTACCAGCAGAAACCTTTTCAGCCTCTCTTTGTTTGACCATGTTCTGCTCACCTCCGGTGTTTGTCTGCTCACTTCTTGTTTTCACTACACTAGTTTCACGCACATCGCATGCTTTTGTGCTCTGATTCATTTCTTCCTGTTTTCCTTGACCTTTCCCCTTTACTGCAGTTTGGTGAAATCCATTGACAACTTGTTCGCCTTCTGTGTTTGTCTTCTCATTGTTTGTTTTCACTATGCTAGTTTCAGGCACATCACGTACTAGTAAACCATCATCTTTTGTGCTCGTATTCATGTCTTCCTGTTTTGTTTGACCTTTCCCCTTGACTGCAGTTTGGCGATCCCTTTTGACAACTTGTTCACCTTTTGTGTATGTCTGCTCACTGCTTGTTTTCATTACGCTAGTTTCACTCACATCACATATTAGTAAAGCATCACCTTTTGTGCTCTGATTCATTTTTTCCTGTTTTGCTTGACCTTTTCCCTTTACTGCAGTATGGTGAACGCCTTTGACAACTTGTTCACTTTCTGTGAATGTCTGTTCACTGCTTGTTTTCAACAAGCTAGCTTCACGCACGTCACTTGCTAGTAAACCATCATCTTTTGTGTTCGGATTCATTTCTTCCTGTTTTGCTTGACCTTTCCCCTTTATTGCAGTTTGGTGAACTCCTTTGACAGCTTGTTCACTGTCTGTGTTTGTCTGTTCACTGCTTGTTTTTACCAAGCTAGCTTCACGCACGTCACTTGCTAGTAAACCATCATCTTTTGTGTTCGGATTCATTTCTTCCTGTTTTGCTTGACCTTTCCCCTTTATTGCAGTTTGGTGAACTCCTTTGACAGCTTGTTCACTGTCTGTGTTTGTCTGCTCACTGCTTGTTTTCATTACGCAAGTTTCATGCACATCATCTGCTAGTAAATGATTACCTTTCTTACTCTGAATTGTCTCTTCTTGTTTCGCTTGACTTTTCCTCTTTACTGCAGTTTGGTGATCTCCTTTGTCAGGTTTATTTTGCTGTTGAGTCTTTATTTTTTCAACATTTGGCACCAAGGAAATTTTAGGCTTTAAATTCTGAATTTCGTTTGGAATCTTATTTGTCTGAGGCTGCCTCATAACTTGCCCCAGGTCCTGAGATGCAGGCCTGTCATTTTTCCAATCATTTTCAGCCTTAATAGAAATACTGCCTTCATTTGTAATGTTTTTGAAGCCGTGGACAACATTTTCTTTAACAATAACACTTTGTGCGCTGGTACTCAAGACACTAGCAAGTTTCCCAACAGCAGTGGACATCACCATCTTGTTTGAAGGCTGCACTGCTTTAGGGGTAGAGTGGGATTTAACAGAAGAAACTGATGCAATCTCTTCTTTTAGGAAAGAAGTTTCATGCCTGGTAGAGCATTTGGATATAGTTCGATACTGAACAGAGGCAGAGGCACATGTGTTTTTAGAGTAACTGCCACATTTCAAAGATTCAAATCCAAGATTCTGTTCAACTGCAGAATTTGAGAGCTTTATTAAGGGGATCTTTGGCTGTGTAGAGTGAACAGATGGATCAGGTGATGTAGTGTCCAATGTGCCTTTAGTCACTGTATCTTCGGCATTCCCCAGAAAGACCTTCGATTTAATTATCTCCTCCAATTGCTTTGAATTTTTGTCATCAGCATTGACCCCTTGAAATGCACCACTGGAATTCTCATTAATAGCGGAAGGCAAAACGAAGGGCGAGACTTCTGTCTTCTTCTCATTTTCTTCTTTCTGTTTTCTGTACTTTTCCTCAGCAATCATCAGTGGAGTTTTAAATTTTCTTGCGTAAGGTTTTGGTTTTATGGATTGGGACGCAGGAGGTGTTGGTAATTTTACTGGTGGAATGAATGTCTTCTTTGGTAAACAAGGTAATTCCTGTGTAGACCTTTGTAATGGGATCCCAGAAGACCTTGGTAGGTCAGGCTTTGCTCTTTTGAATGTAGAAGATGCTTCCATCGGTTCCTCAGTCATTTTTCTGGTCTTTGCAGGGAAATCACAAACAGGCGTAAATGTAAGTTCTCCCTGTGAAGGTGGGGGTGGTAAATAGTCGTGTCCTGCCATTGCTGCTGGAGGAGGAGATGGTGGAGGTGGGAAGTGGTCGGCTTCAGACTTCAATGGTTCTATAGGTGGAGGTGGTGGTGGGGGTGGAGGAAGATCACTGTCTTGCCTCATGAGAGGTAGGCGAGGAGTGGCAGATAGCTGACTATCACATTCTGGGGGTGGAGGAGGAAGGGGAAGCTCAGGGTCAGGTAATGGAGCAGGGGCTGGCAGTTGGAGGCATAATTTTGGTTTGGCCTTATTTCCTATTTTTCTGTTGCCCTTATGAAGATCTGTCTTAAGAGATTTAACCTCATGGTTCTGAGTGATTGTTTTTTGTTCTGATGTTTGTTTAACAGTCCCAATCTCCTGTGTCTGTTTTGCAGTCATCTTCATTTGTGATGCACCACTGTCAATTACTAATGCCACTGTGCTTTTTGATAGATGGGAATGGTCCATCTGGGTCGAAAAACTTCTCTTCATCGGTTTAATGAGCTTTTTTGTGTTTTTGTGGGATTCCACACTTTGGGATAAATTCTTAACAGCATGTACTGGTTTTACACTGGTAAGCTGCTCTGTCTTCAGCAGGCTTTTTATTGCACTCTTAATGTCTCCTTTGATTATATCCTCTCGTTCCGTTTCAGCTTGCTCCTGTATGTCATACAGAGACTTTACAGACACTTTCACGACTCTGTCTTTGATGGGTTTATGCTGCTCTTTAGTTGCAGTTTCCAGTAAGAGCGTAATGGTGCCTTTAACATTTCCCTGTTCATTCACTTGCTGCTGGCAGACTTTCCTCTCATTAGAAGCCTCTCGTAAGCTCTGCTTTGCAGACTGGATATCCCCTTTAAGAATTTCTTCTTTTTCGATCTCTTTCACAGCATGCTTAGCCATCTCCAATGACTTAATGGCACCTTTGATATCACCAGGTATTAAGTCTTCAACGACACTATCGGCATTTGTGGCCACTGACTCTTCAAGGGATCTAAGTGCGCCCTTGATGTCACCTGAAACAATCTCTGGCCTTTCAACTACCCTCTGTTGATTTTGTGCCTCCTTGAGTGACCTCAGTGTGGAGTTTATGTCGCCTTTCACCATTTCCTCTTTCTCAATCACAACTGTCTGCTTCATGGCCTGTTTTAGAGAGTCCAAGGCTGATTTCACGTCCCCCCTCACAATCTCCTCCTTGTGCACATTGGTGTTTGATGCGTCTGGCTGGGTCATAAAAACCTGAGCCGTGTTGTGTACGTCACCTGGGACGATGTCGTCCTCAGCTACAGTGCGTTCAATTTGGAGGTGATTCCTTTTCAGGACAAGCTTTATCTCTTCTATGTCGCCACCTATAATCTGCTCTTTCTCTTCCTTATCATTGTCAACCTCATCTGGTTCAGCGTTTAGTTGTTTGAGGTAGTCTAATGCACCGGACTCTATGCAGGTAGAGTAAAAACTAACATTTCCCCTTTCCGTTTCACCTACTTTTATTCGCATAAGTTGCTCTAGATTTTCAGGGTTATAAAGGAGCCTGTGCAGAGTACCTCTTACGTTGCCTTCAATGATGTGCTCTTTATCAACAACGGTACGTTTATTATTATTCAGAAGGGAATATATAGTCATCCTTACATCTCCCTTCTCATCCTCCTGAATAAGTATGCCCTGTCTTTCAGATCCTTCCTTCTTCAGGAGGCTGTTAATGGCCTCCTGGATATCTCCTCTGATGATTTCCTCTTTACCTACATTGAGGCTTGTCTCCTGGTTGAACAGCTGTTTCACTGTTGTATCGATATTACCCCTTTCTTCCTCATTTATTGTAACTGCTCTTTTAGTTACTTCCTCTTGCTTCAGCAGATTCATTACTATATTTTTCAGGTCAACACTGATGACTTTTTCCTTTTGGATTTCTGGAACTTCCCGATTCATGAGTTTGAACTTTGCCATTCTGACGTCGCCAACTTCATCTGCCTCTAGAATTATTCCATGTGAGCTGGCTCTTTCTGGACAGTTCAGCTTTTCCAGGGTCTCTTTGACGCTTTTGCCCACTATTTCAACTTTCTCCACCCTGCTCTCATTAAACTCATGAAAAGGTGTTGTTTCAAATAACCATGTTGTCGTTTTCACATCCCCTTGTGGAATTTCCTCCTGGTTCATGCCAGTGTTGGTCTTGTCAACGTCCCTAATCGTGTCAAGAGGCTGTTTTTCGAAAAGCCACACCGACTGCTTGACATCCCCCTTTAACACCTCATCTTTTCCCACTCTTTCTATTTCACTGCATTCTTTATCATGGATCTCCTCGATTGTATTTGTCTCAAACATCCACGCAGCACTTCTGACATCCCCTTTTTGTATTTCAGTCGTGCTGACCGTCCTCATGAAATTCTGACACATGTCGTCATTCTCAAAGCGCTGCTTGTTACTCTTAACATCCCCCCCTTGAATATCATCCACAGTCCTAGCAAAAACTTTCACGTCTTCAGAAATCTCATCAAGAGGCTGTGTCTCGAACCTCCACCTGGCTAAGGTGACATCTCCTTTCTGAATATCCTCCTCTTTGACAGCTTTGATAACATAAACCTCGTCTGTGTCCTTTATGGAATCAAGAGGTTTGGTTTCAAACAGCCATTTTGTTCCTAGTACATCTCCTCTTGTCACATCCTCCTTGATGACAGTGGTGACCTCATGGTAATTACCCTCTTGATCTCTGATGGCATATAACGGCTGAGTTTCGAACATCATGGTATGATTTTTCACATAACCCTTCTCAATCTGTCTGTGGATAGACTGGATATCTGTGGTTTCTGATTTGGAGGAACCCTCCTGGATTTTATCCAAAGAGAACGTCTCAAAAATAAAACGGCCTCTATTGACATTGCCCCCTTGTACATCGTTTACAGTGCGAGTGTCCTTGGCTTCTTCAGAATTTTCATGGATGGCGTCTATAGGCTGATTTTCAAACCGCCATGTGCAGTTAATCACATTTCCTTTCTGAATATCTTCCGGCTGAATGTATTTTAGTTTTTGCATAGTCTCCTCTGAGCTTGAGGTCATTATATCAGAGGACTGGTTTTCAAATATATACTTCATCTTAGATACATCTCCAGACTGAATATCAATATCCGTGACCTTCTTAAAAGCGGCAGCCTCTTCTCCTGTGATATTTTCCAGATTCTCGGTCTCAAAAAGAAAACGTGTCATCTGGACATCTTTCCCTTTGACATCATCCAGTTTTACAGTATACGTTTTTATGTCATATTGTGAACTGTCTCTGATTGTGTCAAGAGCTTGTGTTTCAAAAAGCCAAGTGCATGTTTTCACATCCCCTTTTTGGATGTTTTCAGTTTCTCTTTCACCTTTTACCTCCATTTTGTCATACAGAACATCCATAGGCTGAGTTTCAAACAGCCATCTGCATTTCTTCACATCCCCTTTCACTATGTCATTTTCAGTGTTATTGTCCTCAACCTCCTCATCCTCGGAGATGCTGAAATATTTGATAGAGTCTAGTGGCTGGGTTTCAAAAAGCCACTTAGTTGTTTTAACATCGCCTGATTCAAATTCCTCTTTGGATATTCCTTTTATAAGCTGGAACTTGGACATGCTCTCATCAAACTGACCAATAGGACATGTCTCAAACATCCACTTGAAACTTTGGACGTTCCCTTGCACTATTTCCTCCCGTCGTACGGTTTTCACCTCATGGTAAACGCCTGAACTATCCTGCATGGCGTAAAGGGGTGTAGATTCAAAATAGGCTTTGTTTGTCTTCACAGAGCCACTGGTTATGCCCTCTACCTGCATTTTTTGAATTTGGTCCTGTCTGCCTAAATTAGTAGTTTCGAATATTTCCTTGCAGTTTGTGACATCCCCCTTATCGTTTTCTTCAAGCTTCACAGTACGCACTAACTCCCTTTTCTCATCTCTGATGTTCTCAAGTGGCTGGCTCTCAAAGAGCCATTTCTGATGTCTAACATCACCTCTTTCCTCCTCTGATGCCACTACCTTTTCCAGTTTCCCTACCTCAGACATATCCTTAAAATGCTCCCCTGGAACACTTTCAAAAAACTGCCTGGTTGATTGCACATCACCTCCTATAATTTCTTCTGTGTACAGAGGTTTGTCATTGGAATAATCTTTCAAAGCATCCATAGGCTGCGACTCAAACATTCTGCAATGCTTGCGGACATTGAATCCAATTACTTCCTCCTTATGGAGCTTAGAGTTCTCCCCATCCTCAACCTGAATGGAGTCTAAAGTCTTCATTTCGAAAAGCCATCTGCCTCTGTTCACACCACCCTGACAATTATCTTCCATAGACACGCCACAAACAAGTTTCACCTGAGCAGGGTCCTTGTTGATCATGTCTAGAGGCTGGGTTTCAAAGAGCCAACGGGATGTCTTGACGTCCCCTCTCTCAGTTTCCTCTCTGCGAACGGTTGTAATTTCTAGCATCTCACCAGATTCCCCCCTGATGACACACATGGGCTGGGTCTCAAACATGCTGGTCGTTTTCTTGACTTCTCCCTTAATCTCCTCAAGTTCTGATTTTAGTTGCAGGAAATGGCTTTCATCGATGGTTTCTGTATGACCTAGAGAGTCGAGGTGTTCGTTTTCAAACAAATACCTGCCATATTGCACATCCCCTCCAATGACATCATCTGTGCTAATAGTTGTGATTGGCTCCTCCTCTTGATAGATTGTATTGAGGGTGTCTAACGGCTGTGTTTCAAAGAGCCAGGTAGCAGTGCGGACATCTCCCCTTGCCCAGTCAGTTATTTTGCCTCTGTATCCAGCTGAATATGGGCAGCTTGTGCCCAGTGCATCCATTGGTTTGGTCTCAAACATCCATGCTGTGTATTTGACATCATTCCCTGCAATGATCTCCTTTTGAGCAATGTTCTTTATGTTGTCATCATCAGGGGAGTATTCTTTTATTGAGTCCAGGGGTTGGTTTTCAAATATCCAACGCATGGACTGTACTTCTCCTTTGAGGATTTCATCCCACTCCATGTACTCTCTTTCTGGGCTTAGACACTTGCTCGGACTGCTTCCGGAATTCTCAAACATAAATCTGGCCTGCTGGTAATCATCTGTGACTCCACCATGACTCTCCAACTCACTGAAAAAATCCTTCTCCAGGTTCTTCCGGACCCCAGGATTGATGTGCTTGTACAAGCGCTTTAACTCATACAGATTTCTCTGCTTAGAATATTGCTCCTTGGTCACTATGGGTCTAAAGTTCATTTCTGCTGGTTCAGGTGAGTAGGGACGTTCTGGAACCTGTAGTAGATCTGGTGGTGGAGGAGGGAAGTTCTCCATACTTCCATAGGCAGAAGTTCTCCCCTCCACTTCCCTGATCATGGATGATGTTTCATACATTTGCTCTGTTGAAGTTTCAGATGATAGATTTACATCTGGGCCCCACTGAAACTGGCTGAAATCAACATCAGTCTTTTGGAGAAAAAAATGATTGTACCAATAAGCATACATTAATATTAAATCATTATATATATATGATTATAAATATATAATATTCAGCAATTTATAATACAAACCATTTATGTAAGCTTTACATACATTTATGTGTGTTTTTTCAGGAGCTATAAATACTAAATATGGCTGGTTTGACTCAGAAAGTGTGGAACTAACTAACAAAAGAGGGGAAAAAATGCAGTTAACCCCTACATCCACTTTGGGGTCCTGTTTGAGCCCCAATGGGGTAAAATGGGTTGCAGAAATGTGAAAAAATTAGCTATCAAAAAATGCTGACAGACTAACGTTCCGTCTTGCCATCTTTACAAAGAGAGACCGACCCTTTCAAAACAATGCTTTGCTACTACGAACAGTAAATCAAAACGTCAGTGGGGAGCTAAGGACCCCAGATGGGTCGGTGTTCGTTTTGGGCTTGTGGATGTAAGTGTGAAAAGGCAGTAGTGGAAGCACAAAGCACATAGACGGCATCTTTGT
>JAAGVU020000035.1:10647928-10706769 GCA_011763525.2 Mormyrus iriodes
ACACACACACACACACACACACCCACACACACACACACACACACGCACACACACACACACACACACACACACACACACACACAGACACACACACACACAGACACACACAGACACAGACACACACACACATAAACTACTAAGGTTGGCACCATGTCCTTTTCCCTTCCTAGAACCCATAGCTTCATCCATCCTGCATAGGACAAAAACGCACAGACAATGGATGGATGGATGGATGGATGGAACTAGTAATACACGTTAAATTTAAATGTATTTAAATGAACCATTTACATAAACCATTGTAAAAGCCTGCATTCTCCCCAGCAATGTTATTTTTAATTATTTATTTATGATTTATTTATAATTACTCAGAGTTTCACAGCAATTAAAAATAATCAAATCCAGCTAATTCATTTTGCTTAGGAAATACTTGACACCCTCCATACTGCATTTCATGCATTACATTATATATATGCTCTTCTTTATGTGCTACGTGTTTAGTATATATTATGTCTACAGATGTATGTTACTGTGTTATATCAGGTTAGCTTGGCCTTCCTTACATTGTGCTGTGCAGACTGAGAGAACAGTCAGGCCCAGCTTTCTGTTAGATATTGCCAGAGAGAACCTGAAATGACTGTGTGAATAAGGTGTGTGTGTATTTTTATATGTGTGCGTGTTTATTTCTCATACATCTAGTATGAAACCTTTATAATTTTCTGTATTTCACTATTATATTCAGACTGTCCAGGGGCCACATTTAAGGGTGAAGTTGCTGCATGTGTGTATTTATTATTTATCAGAGTGTCCGTGTGCTTTTTCACTCAGCAGCCTGACAGATGCACAAAGGCCGTCACGTGCAGCGGCATCACGCATGCCCCGTCCTGCCTCCGGATCTCGTCTCTCACCGCACTGGAGGCGGCGGTGGCATCCCGCTTGGAGACCGCGGCCTGGTACAGAGCCATGCGCTCCTTCACCGACACTGGCTCTGCCTCCGCCGGTTCACCGCTGTCGCTTTGGCTCATGTCTTCCCTGGAACGTTTCTGTTGCCTGCTTCCGCTTGCCCCGCCAGCGGCTGCAAGGAACACCGTCGTTAACTATTCACACACCGCTCACAGCGCTTACACATTACTACCTGTAGGAGGCGATGAGGCGACTCTTTCGTAATGGGATATGATATGACCCCCACGCATTGGCTGGATCACAGCGTGTACAGAGAGAGGGGCAAGTTTAAAAATAAGAAACAAGGGCAGATCCAGGTGTCCACACTGTGATGAGAATTAATGAATCACATGACCTTTCAAATACCATCTTCTCTTAAAGGTAGATGTGGCCACTGCTATAATTTCATATGAAATGTCTACATCTCGACCATTCTATCAAAACACTTGCTCAACATGGATGGCTACCTGAACGGTGACTCTTTATGACATTGCTGATTTACCACTTTGGATAAGAGTGGGAACAAAAAGATAAAGTAACTTACAGAACATGACATAAAATTATACATATATTTTCAGCGGCCATCACAATGTCTGAATACAGCATCTCAGAATCCATTATTATTATTATCAGGTAAGGGGCAGGAAAAAACCTTTAATCTCTACATTCAACTTACAGCCATCAGCATTTTAATTCTAAGATACATTATAATTATAATTCCCCTATGTGACTAATTGGACCCAAACAGAGGGCATCAAAAACCATAAACAATTTCTGACATTTACTACATCCCAGAACCATCACACTCCTCCTTTTTGGTCTAATTAATATGCCGATGGAGTATTTGTAAGCTTTCTCTGGCCCCCAGTCGCGATTTCCATCACTGGGCTTAGAGCTACTGAACACAGCGGAGCCATTTGTACGAGGATTCCTGCACTCCAGCAGCTATGAGCAATTTTAAAACTTCTACCTACTGAAACCATTATCATTCACACACTTTCAGTTAGTCAAGTGTTTCCCAATTTGGTCCATGGGGACCCACAGCCGGTCCATGTTTTTGCTCCCTTTCAGCTCCCTGCTAGACAGTAATCATTTTTGCTACTACTTGGAGCTGGGAGGGACCATAGAAACAAAATTCATTTTCTCTCATCTAACTTACCCTTTTACAAAATGATATCACTGTATACCTATTTTTTATTTATATCCATTCTGAAAAGAGGGATTTTAGTATATTGACATCCTGGTTTCCTGGCAACAGAGAGCTACATCATTCCTCTCCAATACAGAAAAGCCCCTATAGAAAGACTCCCCAATAAATCTCGCTCTGGAGATCTGCACATTTTTTTCTCTGAATATCTGTAAAATATCTATAAATCCTGCACTGTTGAAGATATAATTTCACAGGATCCAAGTTTCATAACAATTTCATTTCACCATTTCTGACAATAATTAATAACCACATGCTGTATAATTCAAGCTGAAAATTAAAAATGCGCCAAAAAGTCGACTTATGTGATTAGAGGCCTTTTGAAGGATTTTCAGACCTCCCCACAGTCCTGAACATTATGGCATACGCTGTGTAAATATGTGCACTCTCTGCCAGTGGTTAACCTTGGGGATAGAGCTTTTCATTTTCACTGATTGCACATGGAGGAAGAAACTCATATCTTACAGCAACAGGTCAGTAAAAAAGACACAGTCACCTTTTTTGTGCTGTATATTCATTAATTAGACTTCATATGACAGCATAAATTTATATAGGGTTGGTAATAAAACCAACAACAGACACTTTATTGTGGAATTCTCTTGAGGCCACTGTGGGTGAGAGCAAGCTGACTGCAAAGGGCAGCCACTTGTTGTAGTGCCTAGGAAGCTGAGGGTGAAGGGCCTTGCTAAAGCACCCACAGACATGGCTATTCTGCTGAGACTGGACTCAAACCAGCGACCTTTTGATCACAGGCGCAACAGCTTAGCTCACCAAGCCACACAATGCCCCCTTAAATTTACTGAAAGATATTTCCTTGAATACTCTTCGCACCCCCATGTTGAAATACCCCATAGAATCCCATGCAGCTCGCCAGGAATATATTTCCGTGAAACGACAGGAAAGACTAGGACCAACAAAGTGATTTTTTCAGTAAAGGCTTATTTTTTAAAGAAACTGCTTAAATCCCATTTCAGTGAAGTTGGAAAAATGAAGACATTTAGTAATGCCTTTCCGATAATTTCGTTTTCCCCATAGCTTGCCAAGCACGTCCACGCTGCACTTTTACACGTTGACGTGTCCTTGGATGCAGTAAAGCGATGCATTTCCTGCAAGCGCCACCGCAGTGCTGTTTCGGTGCTGTTCCAACGGTGGCCACTTCCTTTCATGCCGCGTGATGCGTTCATTTTGCTCACCAATTTTAGATTCTTAGCTATGGTGGACATGTAAACCTATCAGCCCTGCAGGAGAGAGGGACTGCCCAGCTCAGCAAACTCCTTAAATAGCTGTGGTTTTCAGCCACTCTGTGCTGCAGATACTGGCCAGACTCATACCTCTGAAGCTACAGTTATGGGTTATTTAGAAGAAAAAAAAATTCATTATCATGCACTGTACTGTATGTATAAGTACTGGACTATACAATATACCGAGACAGAAATCTGACATCATCGCTAAGACTGCCCCCTCCCCTATGCTGGGAAATGAGATGAAAGAAATAGACAAAGAACTGAAATACGTCAAGTCAAGGGTCAGTAGCTTGTGTCACTGGAAAGTTAAGCAACCATGGTGATAAGCCTGCTTAAAAAGTAAATAAACCCAGTTTTTAAAGCTGTAGCGTCTACAAATTCATATTCCTGACAGAGAAACGTAAAGAGTGTCAGGAACAGCACTTCTCTGAAATTTGGGGTTTATTTAGCCTAAGCTAAAAGTCCCTCCCGTAAGGTCCATGCATGACTGCCGCAAAACAGAGGCGCCAAACATCAAACGTGGTATGCAAAATACTGCCATCTGTAAGCCGACTTCTGTACAGTAACTTGATTCTTTTTATTCCTGCCATGGGGCATCTGCTCAGCCATCAAGTTTAGATTCAGGCTAAACCGGTTTGCTGCTACAGAAAATGATTAAATCGCTTTGGTCTTTGGAAAACAGAGCTAGCCTGGTTCATACTGCAACGGTTTTATCAGCATTTCTAACAAAACTGCGTGGTTGATTTAGTGCATCAGTGGAAGTTATGAGCATTCTTCTAAGTTAGAAGCATAGCAGAAGCGTAACAAAGCATAGAAAAAATTCTTAATTGAGAGCATCTGTCCAAAACAGATAATCCATGACATTCAAGTGTTTGGACAAGAACAGCTATGATTCATTTAGAGTATGAGGTCAAAATTAGTTTTGGTTCACTTATCGCTGAGCACTTAGTGAACCATTTAATGACAGTCAAATAAATCATAAAGAACTTGCAGCATCATCTAAATTTTTTCCCCTGCTTTGTACTCTATGCTGCCTGGAATAAGCTAGAGATTGGATGTGTATTCTTATATTAATATTTTTTGCATTTTTATTCATTCACAAATTTCCAGTAGTAGCCAGAGTAATAATACCAGTTGCCTATATAAAAATTCTCACTTCATCTCACACTTTCAGAATGAAAATATCCACATCCTCATGGCTTAACGTTTATGTTTTGCCGGCTGCCACAAACTATTAATTGATTATCTCCTAATTATACTTATTAATTTTTTTTTGTTATATCTCAACATTTACTCCTATGTGTATTTGTACAAATGATATGTTGCAATAGTACATCCAAAACATCACCACACTTCTAACCCCAACCCTCAGTATCCAGGTACTCAAGCACGGGCAGCAAATGGCAAGATATGAATCTGGGGTGACAGACTGCAGTCTTACCTATAGTCCCCTGGCTTTCACCAGTGCTTTGCGAGAATAAGATCCCCCCAAGTAAACGCTTTAAAATCCCCTGCCTGCAGGGTGTCTCTCCTCCTGCACGTGGTGGAGACCAGCTCCAGCGACCTGGGACCTCCTCTGTGCTGAAGAACCTCCGTGACAGCTGGTTTTATTTTAGACCCTCTTTGCAAAGTCTCAGACCCCGAGGGGTCCTTTTTTTAGCAGGTGAAGTTGATGTGCCCTTAATTTTTAAGCTGCCGGCTTCCTCGTAGACAGCCACTGTACTTCCTCCTCCAACTGTCATCCACCAATTAACTGTAAATAGAAGTTCTTCTGTCTAGTGTTACTTCTGAGCACGACCAACTCCTTCCACATCAAATGTCTATCAACACAGACGAGTGACATTTCAACTCCGAGGTATCATTTCTGAGAGAGTGAGAGCATTAATTTTTAGTATATATTCATTTCTGCACATTTCATTTTCAAAAAAGGAATGCTTCGAGTTGAAAGGAATGTAACGCGGCTCGCAAAGCGAGCAAAAGATGAACGTGATATCAAGAAGTCATTACAAGGTTCCTTGAGGTCATGTGCTTGTGCGCTGCGTTTAATTATATGAGGTGTTGAAGGCACCTGAGGGGCTTTTGTCATGCAGATGGTGGGTGTCTTCTGAGCCCCCACCAGCCCCCGCCACACTCGCGTACCGCAGGCTCCACGCTGCTTTTCTTTTTAAAAGAAAATAAGGGGAACTTCTCCCATAATTCATCTTATTCATCTGGTTCATATGCAGCATGGATCTACGAAGTCTCAAGGAATCTGATATACATTTCCTCTAATATAACAAAACACTCATTCTGATGATGATTTTGTAGAGCAGATATAATTTTACAACTCAGCTAAAAGAGCTTAAAAATAAAACTGCCTTCTGTATTAATACATTATTGTAACCTTAATAGCTATAAAAAATACTTTAATTTACGTGCTAAATATCCTATTTATTCTGATTTAAGTTCCACAACGGAGAGGTAATTAACGCAAGCCTCACAAAGAGGCAAATTCAGACATGGGTCCCTCATGCAAGTAGTGCCTTTCATCAAATGGGTATGGGTCTTCACATATGACTGAGCTCATACCACAAGTGCGAGTTAATGCCAGAATGACATGACGCCAACATTAGAGACTGGGATGGAACTCTTCGGTTTAGGGATCGCGAACTTGTGGTCAACCAGGTGTCCCCAGGTGAACTGAATGGTGCCCCCTCTGTAGGTCCAGGGCCGGATTAGGGTTACTAAGGGTCTCTGACCTATGCTCCCCACCCTAGATGTGGCTCAGTTGGAAGGGCATCTGACTGTCACATTTTGCAATGTAAGCATATTTCTTCACTCCTGTTCTTTTTTTACGTTGTCTTTTTGCACACCCACTAAGTTGCTAATGTCTGACTATCTTTATTCGAACTAGCAAACTAACAGTAGCAACACACTAATTGACCCTATGCATGACGTCCTGTTAGAAAGGGAGCTGATTGGTGGCTCACCAAATTCATGAAATCACGAATGGGACAGGGGGGTTTATGGCTGGTTGCTTTGCCTGGCGCCCCCTGTGGATGTGGGCAGTGTGCGACTCAGTGGGCCTCTGTGCCTGTGAGCAGAAGGTTGTTGGTTTGAGCCTGGCCTAGGCACATCTGTGGGTGCTTGAACAAAGCCCATAACTCCCAGCTCTCTGGGCGCTGCTATGGGTGGCTGCCCTTTATAGCCAACTTGCTCTCACCTACAGAGAGTAAGTCGGGGAGGCATAAAGAGAATTTCCCCACAGGGATCAAAAAAATAGCTATCATTATTATGTGGTTCCCATGAGCACGTATCCAAATGCCCATATGGTCAAGTCAGTGCTACGCAGGCCCGGCTCAGGCTGCGATTACACCAGCCTTGGGGATGACTAAAAGAGCAGCCCTTCATCCCCCAGAAACAGTGAGATGCTCCTTTCCTCCCAGAGCATGCAGCACTGGCCCCCAGAAGTCTCCTGGCCCCTCCAAAAGCCACAGAATCTCACACGTCTCACGTTACAGGGATATACGGATGTGTCAGATACAGTTTTGCAAATCTAAAAAATGCACACAACCAAGATAGCATGGCATGTCACGCCAAAGTTAGCACTGGGGCCTGGTCAACTGAAATTTAGTGTAATATCTGTTATTTTTCCTTCTCTGAGTAATAATCCATGTCAGTGATATCTTCAGCAAGGGTGTAACTTTGGACTGAATGTTTGAGGTCTCCAACCATTTAGGGGAGTCCAGAGGGTTGTATTAGCTGGTTTTTATTACTGGGGGGAGTTAGTGACCCCTTGTAATTTACACCCTTGATCTTCAGAGAAATAACAAAATAAAATGTCCATGTCTATTGTCCTACTGTGAATGTGAGAAATTCATTTTCAGACATCATGCTCTCGTGCTGCATTGAATGTGACACTAAATAAAGACGGTAAGAACTGTGAGTCTTATTCAGGTTGACTCTGATATCCTCACGTTCTGTTGTTCTCACATGGCATTTCTGCCATGTACCAGCTGCATTAATTATTCTCTGTCAAGCTTTACAAACAAGAGAAGCACGGGAGCGGCGCTTATTACTTTTATTAATGTTGACAGATATTTTCAGAAGCCTTGCATCTCCAGGGACGCCATGCTTATAAAGCTTTTGTTAAGAGAGAGGGAAAATAAACAAGGGAATCCATTTCTCCACATCTGTGTTATAGAAGAACAATTCAAAAACAGACAGTTCATGCAAGTGCTAAATGGTAGTTTACATATGAATCTACCTGTGCAGGAATACTTCCATCCATCCATCCATCCATCCATCCATATCATCTATCTATCTATCTATTTATCTATCTATCTATCTATCTATCTATCCATCCATCCAATCAAATGTTTTCTATTTCCAGTTCCCAGACACCCTGGAGTGCCCCAGGATACAAAGTAGGGGCCGGCCTGGATGGGTTGCCAGTCTAATACAGAGGGGCGTTGCTAGAGATTTCGGGCCCCATAAAAGCATCATATTTTGGACACCCAACCCAGACCAATCCAATTTTGTTCCAAATTTTTTAGGAATCGTCCTAACTTTCCCCTCTTTACGGAGCCCTAGCTAACTTATTCATGCTACTGGCTCATTAGGGACAACAATTCATCTAACTGCTCATGTTTGGACTGTGAGTGGAAACTGAAATACCTGCAAGAAACCCAGCAACACAGGGAGCACATGCAAACTCCACAGAGACAGAGTGGGGGCGGGAAACGAACTCCATGCCCCTAGGGGAGTAAAACGACAGTGCTAATCACCACCTCACCCTGACGCCCATACAAAATTAATTTGCATATTAACATATCTTTTGACTAAAGCTGACTGTTCTCCCTTACAGCAGAACACTCATAACATCTCAGGACTAATGTATTTTTGATGAGCTGGTATCCGAAGATATGATGCAATCTTATAGCAAATAAACATTTTCCCAGAAAACTGTGCCATTCTCTGGAACTGTTTTATTTGCATGTGTAAATATAAAATGTGGCATTTGCTTTAAGTAGTCTGTATGCATAAAAAAATGATCTATTGTGAGAAACAGCAATGTTGTTTATTACTTATAAATTTAGCAAGCATAGTGAATAACATACACATCATTTTCTGTACTAATGATTTTCTTTTGATTGTGAAAGTTAATTGGATTTTTGCAAATATGTTTTCTGTTAATGTGTGTGTACTGTTATATGTTGTTAAATCGTTAGTGGTAATGGTTCCCTGACACGTAAAACTTTGCTATCAGGGTCTTTTTAGTATAGAATCTCATCTCTGGTTTACAGGAAGTGCCCATGCTGAGTCCCTACGGTCCACAATCCTGCAGCAGGAACACAATTCTGCACACTTAATGTCACTGTGCCTCTGTTTTTTTTTCTACAGCATCTGGAACAAATACTGATTATCTAAGGGCTGCAAACCTGCACTCAGCTGATAATTTTACAGAAATTGAATGCAGAATTTCTGGACTGGGACTTAAATCGGCTTCTCCAAAACCTGGCCTGACAGATAACACCATCTGCTGGTCTGTAACTCCCTCCAATTCCAGAACTTGGGAGCTTTGTCTCCAAGACTTTTGGTTCTAACGAATTTTGCAAATTAATTTCATTTTCCGGGGGACTCTACTGTTCAGCTCTGGCCACTGTCCCAGAGTGAATGACATTTAGATATTGCTACCGGTACGGAAACATTCAGATGAAGCAAAAGGTACAGATACCGCACTCAGACGGTGAAACCGGAGGAAGAACTTCACAGGTATCGCACTACGAAGTTCATGACTCACTAGACACTCTTGAGTTCAAACAAAAACCGCTGTTATAATTCATGGGAAAACCCTCCCAGAGTCTCAGTTTCACTGGCCAACAAGACAAATACACCAGCCACAAATACTATAGCAAGTTTAAAAATATTTAGTGGTTTTTGAACAAGAGGTGTTCAGGAGGTATGTGTGCAGGTGTGTGTGTGTGTATGGGAGGGGTTGGGTTACACTGAGATTGGGTGACTAGGCGCTTCAGGAGAGCTTGGAAAAAGGTAGAATCACTTTAAGTACAGTGACAATCTATATATCAGACTTTCGAAGCCTTCATTTCTCAAACTACTTCTGCAAATACCTAGACGGTCTCTCCCCTGATAACTGTGTGCAACTCACACGCAAAACCTTCTTCAAGACTCATAATTTTATCAAACAAAGAAGTGGATTTTCCACAGGACTACGCCAGCACTACAAACCAGACACCGTTTCCACTGTGGTCACCGAAAGGCGCCTTGAAGGTTTCACCGTAGCTCGACATTAAAACGTAGCTATTGGGGTGATGATCCGCAAACCGGGGGACAGGAATGGTATCTGCATGCTGCGTTAGCGTTAGCCGTCCACACGCCCCCTCACTTGCGTAAACACAAGCTGGCAGGAGGAGCCACACCCCCATACAGGACCACAGACCTTCAAACAGCTGCCCACACAGCTCGCTGTCACACCTGAAGGTCAGCAGCCCCATCCATCTCGACCAGACTGCTTATACACACTCGATCGCAGCTTAATACACACAGATGCGCACACCCTTTTTCTTTACTCTTTAAACAACAACAGCAAGCAAAAAACATTTAATATGTCAAGACCGACCAGCAAAAAGAAAGAGCAAACATCATATAACAGGACCTGTGTTGTGTTCTAGACTTGGGAAAATGTTGTACACAGTGTATGAATATTTAGGACAAGACATCAGAATGGAAATGTGCTGTTATTCATTTTTAATCAAAACATTGTCAGTGTACCAAGGCTTCTGTTGATGTCACGCTGTCATGTTCGCAAAAAGAAAAGGTGGTGATCCTCAATCGGCTGTTAATACCAACCAAACAAAATGACTTGTCTAAGAGCCTTGTGGCCATGGCTTTTTCATTGACCAGAAATGCAATTACCGATCTTTGAATGAAAATTAACGCCAGGTTGTGCATGGAAAATACTACCAGGGAGCAACACATCTTCTTATTTATTTAGCATTTGTCAGGCTTCACAAATAACATCTATGAAAAGAGTTTCCCAGACAGTTAATACATTAGAAAATGAGATCTACTCACCTTGGTGGGATTCCTGGCTGAGATTAGACGGGGTACCCTCAGGTGTTGACCTCTGATCCTTCAGATCCAAGGACGTGTTGCTCGACCGGCCTGATCTCCTGGGTGTTGGGCTGTGCACTATCCTGTCGGCTCCTACTTCCTGGTGATCGGAGAAGGAGTTCGCAGTTATCGTAGGAAATTCTCGGGAATTTCCTGAGCAAAAAAATTCTTCACATCAATCCCCTCTCCCTTGCCCTCACAAGCACTCAACTTGCCCCATCAGGTCAGATGGGGGCACGCGAAGGCTGCAGTGAGGTGGTGGTACATGTCAACGGACGTCATGGCACTTCTGCAAAGCTGAACTCTCGGGACGTTTGGTGTGACAGCTCAGTACAAGCTAACTGTGACCTTACTGTACAAACAGAGGTGACCTTAAGTGGAATGCATACATCACATGAGAAAAAGGAAATGAACTGCCCTGCCAAAGCAGTGCCATTATCATTTGCGATTTCATGTACATTCTGTTCTGTACTTATCCGCAAATTAATTACTTATTTCTTGATCACCTGAGCCATTTATGGAATCTACAATGTAGAATGTTCAGCTTAACTAAGGAATTCCACCGATCCATAATGAGTAGCGAGTATAGCCAGCGAAGGAGGGTATGTTTGCCAAATATCTGTCTCGTGTGTCGGAACTTCTGAGACCCCAAAAGTAGAAGTGTCAGTTTTTTTCTTCTCAGATTGGCCCTACTGGTCATCCGCAAACCTTCTACTTTTTCTACAGGGAGCGTGTGCCAGTTGACCCTGTTTTGCAGTGGGATGCCAGGGATTATGGGGGGTGTGTGGGGGGGTGGGAGTCAGTTGCCTGGAAGAAACACGCACATCATGGTTCAGTGACTCGACACCTCTGCTTTAATAGTGGGCCTGGCTCCAGACACAGAGTACACCACAGGACTTTCTGAATGGGTCAGGGTGATATTTGAATGTAAGTGTTCAAAATGTGCGGCTCAATGGCTTAGGCTTGTGATCGGAAGGTTGTCAGTTCAAATCCCATGGTCGGCGAAGCAGCCACATTTCCACTGGGCCCTTGAGCAATGTCCTTAACCCTCAAAAAATGCTCCAGATGATGGCTGACCCTGTGCTCAGACCCCAAGCTTCACTCATATCTATGTGTGTGTCTTTAAATAGAACAAGATGGGACATGTGAAAACTAACAAATTCCAAAGAACCCTTACAGCTGGAAGATAAAGTGCTGCTTCATTCCTTCCTATTTACAATAATCAAAGAAAATCTGCTAATAGTTGCCATTTACCCAGTCTTGGAGAGGGTCAAGCTGACCCTCCCCCGCCCCCCCAGTAGCTGGACCTGCCTCTTAGACAGAGTGTAATAACATGGAAGCTTCATCAAATTACTCTGTCATGTAGCTTTACCCAAAAAGCCTCATTTAAATACAAATCAGGCCTCTGTCCTTCTGCCAAGACAAGTCTTGTCTACTCAGGCTTCTCCCTTCTAAAGACTCTCAGGCCTCCTGTTTTCGGTTCCACAGGCTTCTAGCTAAAATCATATTAGCATTAGCATATTAGCATTTTGCTTTGCTCAGTTATCATAATCTGTAGTAATAATATGAGTAAAGAAGTACTCACTATACCAGTTAGCTATTTTTAGCACTTTTATGATGACCCATCAGAAACCTGCGGTTTCAGGTATACCTCTAAATGTAGCATTATCTTATACTTCATTCAAAACAATATTATCAACTGTTGCTTTCTGCAGACTTAGCTTTCATTTCAGTGCCTTCTAGATAACAGTCTGTGATTTGCATCTAACAGAACAAAAGCAAATACAGCAAGTTAAAGTTACATTAAAATGTCGTTCATTTTGTAAACAAATTGGCTTAACTGAGGTTATGAGCCGTAAATGTGGAACACGTTTATGGATAAATTTCATTCACCCTGGTCATATTTTCAGAGACAGAGCTATTTTCACACACCCATTAGGCGCCACAATCAAATGCTAACACAGGCAGGATACTCATCTTATGTTTTTGGGCACTGCCGATAGAGTCCCTGCTTGAAGAACAGATTCAAAGGGAAAGTCATGAGGCGTTTCACATACATGACGCAACAGCAAATTTTGAGTAGAGATACGTCTAGATTGAGACACGCACCCACTGATTCAGACACTTTACCTCCTCTGTGATTATGAAGGGATTTGTGTGGCCAGCTATAGCTTTCCGTTCCAGCTTGGTGAGGCGGCCACAGGTGGATCCTGACCTGAAAATGTAGACCTGGGGAGACAGCTCTTGTAAGCGCCCCCCTCCAACCCCCTCCGCCCCACTCTGCACGTCCGAGGGAACCAGCTGGGCTTAAATTGCAGGTTTCTCTCCAAGCACCTTTGATCGGTGAACAAAGACCTTGAGCAACTGCTCCCAGGGCCGCAGAACGGCCAGGCGATCGCTGTCAAGTTTCACATAGCTTTTACCGTACAACAGGTTTCAAATTTAAGGAGGTGTGCTGTGCTGATAGGTTAACAGGAAAGGGAAAAAACGCTGCAAGAAATGGAAAGTTTGCACAGGATATCTGCACATAATGCAGTCACAAGGACATATTTGTCAAAACCAAAGAATAATATTTTCCTGCTCTTCTTAATGTCACCAGGGTAACGTTTCCTCTGAATAATTAATAAATGTCTCTGCCGCATAAGCATCTTTATTCGAGAAAGGCATTGATAGCACCTTGTGCAGCACAGGAAATGTTTAAATGAACCTCCAGGTAGAGGGAGGATGTTGAATGCTGATGCTGAGAAGGGCGGCATTCAAATGATATATTACACCTTGTTTCCATAGCCAGCTCTGATCTCATTCTCCCATGACCGGAAAAGTCCATCCTTCCTGTACCGATTCTCGTTTTAGAGAACCCAGACTTTCACTGTGGTAAAAAGCCCCCCCGCCACCCTTCTTTCCTTTGTTGATTGCTTTTCTGCATATCCGAAGTGGACCAATGGAGGCTGTTCTATCCGAGGCTCGTTCACATGAGTATCTCTCCTCGGCAGCTTCCGCCGTGGGGCCACATGAGTGACTGCACCCTTTTACTCGGCGCCTTAGGGTGGTGCTCATTACCATGTTTTGGCACTATACCCTACTCTCCCTCCTGACACATGTGTGATATAGGCCCCCTGCATAGGCATCCAGCCTCTTTGGTGTCAAAACTATCTGACTGAGGACAAAGAGAGACAAAGCCAATGTTTCTTCACTGCCTCACTGAGCACAGGCAATTTCTGCATCAGCACAATAAAGTATACATCCATCCATTTTCCATCCCTAGTTGTCCTGTGCGGGGCCAAGGAGGTCTATCCCGAAAGCAATGGGCGCAAGGCAGGGAATAATCCTGGATTGGGTGCCAACCCATCACAGGGCGCACACACCATTCACACCTACAGACATTTTAGTAACTCGAATTCACATTAACAGGTTTTTGTACTGTGGGGAGAGATTGGAGGACCTAGAGGAATTCCCACAATGACGTGGGGAAGACATGCAAACTCCATACGCCTAGAGCTAGGGTTTGGGAATTAAGTCCTTGTCAAAAAGGGTATGAGGTGACAACACCAAATTTATAAAGTGTCTGCTATCCATATTCCCTGACCGCTTGTCTAGTACTGGGTCATGGTGAGTATGGAGCCTATCTCAGGGCACAAAGGTCAGCAAGCACCCTGGATGGGATGCCTGTCCATCCAGGCTAGACAAACATTATGGGTGATCTAGAGACACCAGTTCACTGAACCTGAAATAAGCTTCCCACATTATACTACTGGGGCGGCACGGTGGTGCAGTGGTTAGCACTGTTGCCTCACACCTCTGGGATCAGGGTTCGCGTCTGTGCCCGGGTTCTATGTGTGTGGAGTTTGCATGTTCTCCCCGTGTCGTCGTGGGGTTTCCTCCGGGTGCTCCGGTTTCCCCCCACGGTCCAAAAACATGCTGAGGTTGATTGGAGTTACCAAATTGTCTGTAGGTGTGACTGGTGTGTGAGTGTGCCCAGCGATGGGTTGGCGCCCCATCCTGGGTTGTTCCCTGCCTTCCGCCCATAGGCTCCGGACCCCTCGCGACCCCAAATGGAATAAGCGGTTCTGGAAAATGGATGGATGGACATTATACTACTGACATACAAGTCTAGGGGACCAGCTAATCCATGTCGGGGGGATACTATGAGCTAGGATAGGGTCTGTAAACTACCATTTTGACCATTTCAATCAAAAAGATCTGGATTTCACGTTAGCACTTAATTCTTGCTGTGTGCTGATTGGTCAGTCTTTTATAATCAGGCATGTGTCACTAATGTTAATGTGAACCAGCTGGATGAGTCTTTCAACCAAGGAAACAAACCAGTAAAAGCAGAAGAGGAATTGAACTAATTAGCCAAGCAGAGGAGCCTTTCAGTTTTAAAGTAGTTTGTAAAACCTCAAGTAGCTCATCGTGTCCCCCTGACATGTGGTCACCCCATACAGGTCTGCCTAATGTGCTCAAAATAATCAGTTACTGGATTAGGCTGTTGATGTCGTTCTGATGCTCAACATCATACATGCGAGTCATTTTTCAGGCCTCTGTTCAAAGTCATGTATGTGCCCCCACTGTGTGTAAGTCATAGGAATGGGTGATCATGTCTTTAGGCTGTGTGTAAGATATCTCATGCACACGCAGAGAATTCAGAAGTCAAGGTGTGTTATCTTTCTGGATGCCAAACTGCACCTCGATGAAACATCAGGGGACAACAGGATTTAAAGGAACAGGCTACCATGGCAAAGCACGCTTGAACCAAGCCAGTGATGACCTACACCTCGGATCACAGAACATGCGTCTGACTTAGACGAGGCTTTGTGGTCAATGTCACATGACCTGTGTGAGCCTGTGACATATGCAGTGGACATGGAGCTTGCTAGTGAATAAGAGCTGACAATTTTACGTTTGTTGAGACAGCAAACTGATCCATATGACTCAAAGTCTGGTGGACGGAATGGGGATTCTGCACCGTCGGCTTACAGCAGTCTTGGCAAGCAAACCCAACACCCAAGGCGGCCATCTTGGCAAGAACAAACTGACAGGAAACCCACCAGAGCCAGAATGTCGCTTCCAGTCTCTCTTACTGTCGCTCATGAAGAAGCACTGCTTTATACAGGTAACAATCAATTACCAGCATGTGAAGAGACTCCTCCCCTCTTCCCCAGAGGACCCACACCCTCCTTCATCTCACAAAATTTTATTGGGGACAACCAGTTATTTCAGACTCATGACATTTAGCACCAAGTGTCCCACGAAACTCATGATTTACAGCATAAAGACCAGATTATACTCACGACATGCAAACAGGCTCATTTAAACGTGCAGGATCACAATCGCAGGGCTCCTTTACGGATCTTGCTGACGGCCAGGGTTATTTTCTCGTTGACCACCTGTACGGACAGCCCCAGACTGTTTTTGCGAACTGGTTCCAAGGTAAACCGGGTTAATCATTCTGTGGGTCAGCGGGCAGAATGAAATCACCTTGACATGAGCCCAGGGGCGCCTGCCACCTCTGTGCTGCTAATGCTTAACCAGCCCCCTTCGCTGAGCTCGATCTCTATTAAGATAATCCACTTCCCGATTGTTGGTTTCCTTGTCAGTTTAAATTTGTCATGGCAACCGGAACAGTTCCTATCTTCTGTCAAATTAGTGCTCAAGAAAAAGAAACATATTAATAAAGAAATAAATGTACCCCAGACAATCAAATTAAGCTCTCAGTTCTATCTTTTCCTCCAATTTGTAAGCTATTACTAAGCCCAGACTTACTCTGTGACTGTTTTCGCTCAGTTCTCAGTTTTAAAATGTGTAAAACCCCTTCCCCCACATGAATTTGGGTTTATTGTGAAATTGTAAGGAACTGATCATGTATTTACACAAACGACAAGTTTGTTAAATTCCCTCCTACATGGGTAAAACCCCATTCTGTGAATTTGAGGCTCGTGACTCGTGTCGTTTCCAGCCTGAATGTAATACTTTAGAGCAAATGGCTTCTTTTGCTTTGGCTCTGTCGCTTTCTGAGGATCTATGTACCCTTGATAAACAAGAAGCACAAAGCAAACTGATTTTACACTGCAACCGCGGGGCACAGAATGGATCAGACATCCAGATCCGGTACCGTACGGTCCAGTGTGAGGCGGTAGGCTTCACAGGTCAGCCCCAAAAGCCGCAGCCAAAAATCTGAGGTCCCCCTGACTCCCTGACTCCTTTTGCTGAACTGGGGAGATTACCTAGTCTATGCATGAGAGGAGAGTCATTTTTTTCCCCCACGGATCAGCTGAGAGACGGTTCCCAGCTTAATTAGCTCTCATTGGACACACTCAGATGGATTTCACAGCATTAAAATTTAAATAGTCAACTTTTTAAAAGATTACTACTCAAAGGGATTAGAATGTCATGTCCCGTACGTCAGTTTTTTTAGGCTCTGGTTAAGTTCACTCTGCCTCGTCTTTTAGTGAGTGGATGATATTTTACTCTATCTTGCTAGGTCATCCATCATGATAAGGTTTCCCAACCCTCATTCCTGATTCTCAAATCATTTGCTAATGGCACTAAGGGAGAAGTGTGGGGTTTTTTCAGGTGAGGACAAGTCTGATTTAAAGGAAACTGGAGGGTGTTATGCTGGGAAAGCAGAACCAGCAGCCACCTTTTGGGAAGCTGGAGAATTGACAGAACCAGAGGACGAAACCCACAGGATACAGATGGAGCAAACAGAGTGAACAGTCAACAAACAAACCAGAAACGTACTTTTTATCAGGATTTATCAATCTTTTTTAAACCACGGATCCCCCCCCCCCAACATAAAACAAACCAGCAGTCGGGATCCCCCACCACTAATCACACTCACCCAATTAACTAAAAACTACGGAGCTCTGATAGACCTAATACGTGTTGCGCTGCCTAAACTGTATGATAACACTGGCATTTCAACGATTTATGTGGCATCACAGCGGGCCCCCTGCAGCTGCTTTATAGAGCCCCAGGGGGTCGCAGAGCCCAGGCTGAGAAGGGCGGCTTTATACCCTAATAGCTGATTACGGATGAGTAAAGGGCCCTGTCCCTCCTCCCAGACTCCCAAGCCGCTCATAAGTTTCACAGCCCTATAAAGGGATTTCCTCATCTGAACTCTGCGGCGGCTCGTGTTCTGCATGCACTTCCTCCTTTCTGTGCAGAGAAATGCGACTAGGTTTGTTCCGGCGGGTGGGTTAAATGGCTACCCACCAACCCCCCATCTCCAAACCTCCCATTATTAACACTTACTCACTCTTAGGCTTCCCCTCTAGTGTCTGGGCCCCTGAAAGTCTCCCCCTTTCTCTTTGTGGGCGGCGCTGACACTGTCAGAGTGACTAACGGGGCTGTTGGGGAGCTTTGGTAAACAGTGCCCTCCCCCAAGTTGATGATGAAGAAGGTGGTGAAGATGCTGATGATGATGACTAGCTGGCACCTCAAAGTCTCACAAGAGATGCAATAATTAGCCATTCTTCAGAAAAAAAGTGATTAAAAACTAGATCCCATTTGGGTACTTCAGATCTCTCAGAATAGCACATCAATTTGAACAGACTCCTGCCAATTTGCATTTTCTTGGCAGCTCTATCCAAACCGACACTTAGCCAGTCTTTTGTGTGCGTGGTTGTAAGTGAAAGAAGGCTGGGATTCTCCTGTAACCCTCACCGGCAGTGATCCAAGGCCGGAGCTGTCTTAGGCACTGCTGGAAAGACTACTAGGCTCCACCAGAAAGAGCTTCAGGGACATATACAGGGGCGGGGCCACAGGGGCACTGGCCCCAGCAGAAAGCTGATTGGCCTCTGGAGTGCCAATTCTATGTCACTCACCGACTGAAAATATGTCATTGGCTAACGATAAGGTTGGTCTATGAATTATGGCCCCTCTTATGCCTCCCCACCAGAAAAAAGTCCTTTAATCACTCCTGAGGAACGTCAAATCAAGCAAGACCGAGCAGGTAAAAAAGTTACTTCCTCTGACCACATGGGACAATTTCATCAAACCTCTGTGCCACCCCCAAGATCCCAAACAACCGTGAGCAGAGTATGTGTAGCATGTAATGATGAACATCACATGACCATGAACACCACATGAACATAGATTACACAAAGACTGAAAAAGAGAACCACAGGTACGGCAGGCAAAATGAGAACTCGGACTATTAATAACTCAAGAAACGATGAGGAAATACAAGCATTATGCTCAGATGGCTGCAATTGTGCTAAAATTAATTAAATTAACTGCAAGGTTATGTCCCTCAGTCAAGGAAGAGGAGCCTGTATATTTAGTTACTGCCATGAACAGTCAAGGCAGATGCCTAATATATAAGGGCTACAGACAGACAGACATTTCAAGCTCTAAAAATATCTGGCCAAAGAGCTAAATCAGGGAGTCTAGCACTGATAGCCTTCACACAGGTGGGTATGTATTACTTAATTATTTGGAAAATGTGCAATAATTACACTAGAGAGTTCTTTAAGGATAATGCAGGTATTTACAGAAAATGCCAGTGGGAAAACTCAAAATATTATACACTCGTTTTACATATTTCACTTACAAAAGCTGGCACTGCATATTTGTTTTCTTCCAAATGTTACTTTGCTTTACAATGTTACTTAATATTTAACGGTGCATTAAAATTGCTACAGAGGATTTAAGTGGAGTAGAGTACGACTGCTTTTGGTTCACCCAGGGTGTGCAGTATTTATAAAATAAAACCAGCTTATTCCTGGATCACTTTACACCATGCTCGCATCTATCCTTAAAACCAGCTAGCTGGTGTATGGAGGACGCTGCTGGCCTCACCAGACATGTGAGTGCCACCTTGTGGTGAAGGTTACACTTATCTTTGGGTCTGAAATTGCAAGACTCACTGGTTTGACCAGAATGAAAAAGAAAATCCAAGAAAAACTCTTAAATACCCCAAAACTCTTCCGGCCCAGCTCTACTATGTTCAGCAGGAAGGTCAAACAATTACTGAAGTTCCCTTAGTCTGCTTGTTTTAATTTGACCTGGTGGATACCAGGCTTAATTGGCTGGACGGATACAGTGGAGGTTCACCTGTGCTATGTACACAGTGTTTTAGCAGCACTTTAGCACTTGGCAAAGAGGTGCAATATTCCAATGTATATTATAATAACTAATTTATGCAAAAAATGAAGACTGGAAACATTGTAATAAAAACCTACAAACTCACAAGCCCTTCTGCCAGAAAGCATAGTAAAGACAAGCACAGAATCTATAGAGTTCATACTTAGCTACACATTCACAGTTTGTACAAAACCATGTGACGGAAGGACAACATGGGCCATTGAGATGCAACAAATCAAAGTTCTTCAAATCATAATACATTAAAACGGATTAGTCTCAATGAAACCATCTCCTTTTACAGTAATGAAGTTTGTGTTAACTACTGCTTCCATTGCCTAGAGACTATCTTATATGGTCTAGTTTGACTAGAATCATAAAAAATACAACAAAGCGAAACATAAAACTTAGTTAAATATTTACGTAAGTCTGTGAGCCAAATATCTGGTCATTCATGCTATAGTTGCAAACTGGCACCATAGACAAAGTGTGTCATCGAAAGAGTGGAGCTATGGGAGAAGAGAGGGCAACTGGTTTTGTGACTGAGAGTCAATGTGAAGCCATTTTACTGAGGATCGGGGATTTTGTCCTCCTTGTGAAAGTGTGGTTAGCTAATACGATGAAATTCAGATTCCGTTATGCAAATGGAACATGCATATGCGTCAAGAGGCGTAAGACAAAATACAGTTATGCAAAATAAATTATGCGTAAATAATATCTGATATGAATACTGCTATTACTATGATTATTATGATGTGACTATTTGCCTACTTATAATTTATTGTTTAGAAGACAGGATAGACGTGAGTTGTACTCACTTCTGCTCTCTTCGCTTCAAAAAGACAGCAGCAAATTATCATATCCAAGAATAAAAGCTTTACATAAAACAACTGATGTAGAACATCTCTCAGTACAAAGCAGATGGCAGGAAAGGCCAGGTTTAATTTACGTCTGTCGGAGGTCCGACAGCGTGGGGTAGAGTGGGGCATGTTCCTTAACTTGAAACAGCAGCACTCAAAAAGTAGACTGCGTATCTTCTGCAGATAAGGAGTCCGTTCTTTTGATGGCGAGATAATATTTAACGCTGCTCTTTGGACGTCATCGGCCAGAAGATGTTGCAGTAACAGACTCAACCACTTGGACATCCTGGGAGGCTCTCTTTGAAGGAGGGAACTGGGATATAATCACACTGGGTGAGTAAGACGATAGCAGGCTGGGGAGTGTAGGCACCTTGTAATTTGGATTAGTTTGCAGAGGTTCAGGTTCCCCTAGTTCTACTCCTAATCCAAGTGACAGAGAAATGGGGACTCTGGTAATCCCTTCAGAGCCGCGTGTTCGCAGATGGGCAGTAATTACGGTCTCCTGGGAGGCGCTGTACCTTAAGAATGACTTCGGCCTTGAACTCCTGAATGTCTCAAAGTTACATTCCAAGACACCTCTTAATCACTGTCTCTTTTGTTGGTTTTTTCCTTCGTGGATGTGTGGGTGTCTGTTCCCGTTTCAGCATTGTGCTATATTATGCGGGTATTTGCGTATCTAGTTGAATATCTAGAGCTATGAGTCACATTACTGTATTGTATGCAATGGCATAGGAGAGAGTTTGAGATTGGAAAGGGACATAATAATTTAAATACAACAGTCCGTTTATTGCTGGGATGAATGAAGTCAAATTAAATATTGGGGGGGATACATTACCCCCTCCCCATGGCCCTGACTGAATGTTAAAATAGAGTGCCATATATTCAGTTATATACTATGGTCCATCTTCCCCTTTTTATCTCATACATATAACTACACTTTAACCAGATCACTCCAATGCCAGCCACTTTGTTTGCGTTGATGCACATTGCTGCCTAATGCACTACCTATTTCAGAATCACTTTGGAGGAAAGTGTCTGACAAACAAATGGACAGATATGTACCTTATGTCTGCCCCGGTCTCTGACCCGCCTGCTATGTCTGGAGAGGTAGGACCACCCAAATTACGATAAGCTTTCGGGCTGGTAAACAGACTAAGAAGCACTTCAGAGCAGCACATGGAGGGGGGCCACAGAGTTTAACAAATTCCAAGACTGGAGTCTTTCAGAAGCACGCAGAGAATTGACCATCAATCTTAAATTTTTGTTATCGTTTATTTCTTGAATTTCCGCCTATATAAAACTGGGGCTGTTAGCGTACGTGACCAGTGCCTTTGCTTTTCTCAGAATCTGCATGACATTTGGAAATGCCGAAATTTTCTAGTCAGTTAACATGAAATCTCTTTTCGCAATGTATCTCTGGAACATAATTCCAGATCAACACTGAGCACAAACAATATTTTAAGCACAGGGACGTCTATGTGAGATTACATCTAAGAGACACTTTCCCTCACTGCTATAAGTTGTCAGCTACAGTGAGACACATTTTATTGGCTGTCTGCGTGACCTTTAGCAAGAAATTTCTCTGTGTCTGTCATGCAGTAGCGTAAGGTTTGCAAACCCTGCTCAAAACTCGGCTCTTCTTATGAGCATCACACTGCTTCACATCTGCATCCAGGTCTCAGTTCAGCCTCACCCAGTCTGGCCAAATTCAACCCCAACGGAACATTAATACACCTGTAATTCATGAGCTCCAGGACAGATTCTTCCACCACACCATCAAAATGCTGACCTCTGGTCAATGAACCCATTCACTGCCATTCATATCTACGCTCATATTCCGAATATTGCTCATCCAATACTATGGTGGCACAGTGTGTAGCACTGTTGTCTCACACTGTGGGGACCAGCGTTCATGGCTCCATATGTGTGGAGTACACATTTTCTGCCTATGTTGTCATGGAGTTTCCTACAGGTACTCTGGTTTCCATCCACAGTCCAAAAACATGCTAAGGCTACTTGAAATTACTCAGCCTACCGTGAATGTGCTCTACAATGGGTTGGTGCCCGACCCTGGGTTGTTCCCTGTCTTGTGCCTGTAGCCTCTGGGATAGGCACCTCTTTTTCCAGTGCTTACAGGAAATGGATGAATTTGCACACCATTTATTAATTTTCATTTATTTGTTTGTTTTTGTATGCTTCCTATTTGCAGTGTTTGATTTGTTGCGCTTCTTTTGTTCCATTTATTCCATCGCTGCTATTTGGGACTCAGTACGCAAATGTTTCACTCACCTGCACTCTACCAAGTGTTAAGTGATGCAACAAAGTCATTTGATTTGGATGTTGATATTAAGACTTTTCAGCTCAGTTACTTCATTGTGAGGTATTGCATGTTCCAGCTGAATTGCTACTTTTGGTTCTTGTGTATGACCCCTGTCTAATGTTTGCTTTTGTCTTGCTATTTGGGATTAGTTCCATTCTCCAAGTTGCCTGCTCCTGACCTATGATCAGGGCTGGAAATTTAGCTCGCCCGCTTGCCTGAGGTGAGTCATTTTGATGAACGGTCAGCGCAAAAATCTGATGGTATGTTGGACTCTATTTTTTTACTGAGCTAGCCCACTTGGCTAGTAGCAAAAATTGCAAGTTACACCCCTCCTGTGTATGACCTACAGTCTGTGTTTTGACTATGGTTTTCAGATGACGACTTGGATTCCGTTTTTGGCACGTTACACCTGGCCGTCGATTCACTGCCTGTGTTTGGACCATGGCCTGATGCCTCTTTACGTTCCCTGGGAAAATAAACCTATAATTTCTGAGCTTGGATCCCCTCCCGTACTTTTATGACTCGTAACACCACTATACACATGCAGGCAGGCAGCTGCTAAAATTCTCGGCATTTGTTTTTACACCATTTGTTTGCCATGGCGCAATCGGTATGCATGCCAACCACATCAGCTCTGAAATTCGATTTAACTTCATAAATTATTGACATATCCAATTAAGATATGCAAATTTTAATTGAATATCTGTATTTTGCTATTTAACTTATTTAAAGCGAGTCATATTTCCTAGAAAGTTGCAGAACTGGACTTGACCAAAGATTTCACACGTTTTTTGAAAGATTTTCTTAATTTTTTTCTTGCCATCCTGGCAAAAATGTCTATATGCCAATCGCTGAACATGTACCTCAGTTATACTGGCACAACCTGAAACACTTTTTAAAGAATGATTACTATTACAATTTAGGAGTTATTTAACCAGATCTTCCGTGTCTCCTATGCCTTCTGTGATCTTGTGATTCTGATGCCTCTCTATGTTCCCTAAATGTTCTTATGTTGCACTTCTGGCCATTGTATAATTGTTTTGTTAGATGCTGTGTAGCTCCTGATCCGATCCTGCTTACGCCTGTACCTGGGCATTCATTGGAAGCTCAGCCTAGCTGCACTTATGTCTAGTTGGCTCCTTGAAAGCACGTACGTTTGTAATGTGCCGTTTGTTTCATTTGTATGTCACATCGGACAGAAGCATCTGTTAAATATGTAAATGTAAATGTAAATGATGTTCTATGGGTTTGCAGAAAGATCTGCAAGAAGGGCACCAGACAAGTCAAGCGTGCGAGGCAGCCAAACCGGCTCTACCCTCTTGTTTCCACATTCCCATCACATAACCTGCATTACTGCCTGTCTGTATCTCTCCTCCGTCTTCCAATCCTCCTCATAATGAACTGTCAAACAGGAACGACGATGGTGATTGGGAGAACACTTCATCACTCGGCCCAATGAACGCTTTTTCTGACTCTGCACCCAGTAGCTCAAATTTGGATCTGAGGATATAACTCCCATTCACCAGGCATCATTTAAGATTACTGGCCTAACCAAGTCAACTGACAGCGGTTGGCCAAAAACAAGAAAGATATCTTTCCACTGGGATTCGAAGGCCAGGGTTTACAAGGCGTACGGTAAAACTGACAGCCATGGGCTGTTTAATTGGTTCATATTCTGACAAAACTCAAATGTAAGGTCCTGGCTCTCTGACAGGAACTGCAGGTTCATTACACGGTAAAGGGTAACGATGTATCTAGGTTACTAATACAACCTGTAAGCAGTGTGCTGTGCTACTTAAACAAGTAGACCATTTTTCCTTAGCAGCTGTTTAATCTCCTTGGGGAGTGAGAGATCTGAGGAGGACGATAATGATGTTGAGGTCAAATATCTTGTGGTTTTTTTGCCTGTATGTTTGGTGTGCAGCAGTCAAGCGATGACAAAGCTAATTGTTTTGTTTTTTTTTCCGATTAGAGTCTAAATGTCTGGGAAAAATGTACCATATGCCTTTGGCAAGATAAAGGAATGGATTTACATTTTGGGGGGAAAAAATGCAAATATTTCTAATGGTATTAAACAATTTCCAGACCATTGTTCATAAATCTAGTGAATGTGTCAAGTAAAAAATAACAATATAAATCAATTTATTTGTATTTGGCCTTCTACTGTAGGCTGGGAAACCATAATCGAAGGTATTCTGTCAATTTCAACAAAACAACAAAAGTGAAATATAGAAAATAATTAAAACACAGACTAAACGAACACATAATTAAAACAAAGTAGAAATGAAACTCCTAAAGTGCAGTAAAAACCAAACTTAATTAAATAAACACTCCAGCTGATACCATTTGACCTTTCTGAGAGTCGAGTTTCTAATCACAATTATAAGAATACTGACTTGTTGGAGGGATGACAGTCGCACAGGGTTACAGTGGCGGAGTTAGCAAAGTTACGTTATTCCACACATCAGAGGCCAGCCTGGGTACTGCTTAATTCTAAGTATGTGGTACTTTTCAACATAGCACATTTACATAACACCCCCTGCATACACTTACAAAGCCACAAGTATGTAGACATCCCTTTTAATTAGAGGAATTGGCTAATTAAGTCTAACCCATTGCTGACACATAATTAAGCACTCAGGCATGCAATCTCCTGCCTAAACGTTGGCAGCAGAATAGGTAGTTGTCCAGAAAAAGTAGTGCCTTTCAATTTGGCACCACAATGGGATGCAGTCTTTCCAACAAGTCATTTCGCCAAATTTCTGGCCAGCTAAAGCTGCTCTGATCACCAGCAAGTTAAAGGATTGTGAAATGGAAATGTCTGGGGGTAAGTTTATGTGCAAAGTGGTAGGCCACGCAAACTCGCAAAAAGAGACCTGATCATCCAATGTTAGTACTGAGCCGCAGCAAATTCAACCAGCAACATTTCTCAGAAGAGTCGAGGCAATTATATCAATGAAGTGTGGACCAGATTCATATTAATACTCTTATGAGATGTAGGTCAAGCTGGTGTCCACCTATTTTTGACCATATAGTCTACAAACATGCATAAACAAACATAGTAGCCATGATACTCTCAGAAAATCTTTCTCAGTACGTAGCACTAAAAATAGGTTTTGGTCATGCATCCCATACTGCACAAGAGGTTACAGTAGATGGACAGTTTTAGTCATCATAAAAGCAGCAACGTCCTTTTAGAAGCAGCCATTGCTGCTGTGTAGTACAGTTACGGCGCCAGAGTGCTGTAACACGACCCTGTGCGATACCCTGAGCTGTATTTCTTTACAACCTTCCTAGATCCATTAACCCAGCCAAAGAATAGGCCTAACTGCTCAAGCCGTTTCCATTCAGCGACAAGTCACTTGGCAATGGAGAACCTCAGCATGATTTCAGTTGACAAAGGCGGCAAGGCGCTTTTGACCAAAATTGATTATGGGTGGAACAAGCCCGCCAAAGGGTTCAGTCGTGGTTTCAGACCCGTTGGGAAAACTTTCACGATCCGGGGAAATCCGCAGGATCTTCGAATTTCAGCAAAGTCCAGGTGGATTAAGTCTCCCATTGCTGCCCAGCAGCAGAACTAATAAAGTGGATCTAAATCCTGCTCCAGCCCATATCCTGAAAACCCCAGCGAGAACTCTGTCACGCAGCGCTCATTCACCCTGGGAATAACCGCCACAATTTCCTACAATTTGCAGTTGTCATTTTGTTTCAAAGGGGAAGGAGAAGTCACCTTGGAAAAAGGCTTCCTGCGGCATTCGATATTTTACCATTTTATCGAATGTTTCTTTAATGCCCTAATAAATCCCAGTCCCTCTGTTCTTTACACCTCTGGGCCGGCAGGCTATCTGGTTCAGGCCATAAAGCTGAAATATCCCTCGCTTTCTGGAGATGAACGCTGACACCCAAGGCCGGGGGGTGGACCGGATTCCCAGAATCCCGATGGGAACACAAGCCGACCACGCGATGCTCGGGGCCTGAAGGTAACAAACTACCACCTTATTTATAAGCACCCTCTGCCCTCCTGCCCCGGCCCGGTGTACGTTTTCACTCGCACTCGCCGAGTAACAATCAGCTCCAGCGTTATTACAGGAAACCTTATCTCCACATACGCAGCTGGGCATCCCATGTCTGTCACATTCAAATTAAACTTTACTACAATCTTTACTATGAAAGAATTCAGTAAAACGACTGGTGGAGCAGCACAAGCTGCTGTATTTCTCTGCTCATATTTGTCACGCTCAGTGAAGGCTAGAAATAAGGACCTTGATGACATTTACAGCACATGTAAATATGCTGACAGTGGCACATAATAAAACTATACCCTACAATATACAACACACTGCTAACAGCAGATTTTATAAGTAATTCTTTTATATCATTTGGAATGCAAAGTCATTCAACAATGTTATCTTGACTTATGAATGTTAGCAGACTATTTCAGCAGTACTTACTGTGGAATTCTCAAAGACCATCTTCAGACTGTCCAGCGGGATGTCAAACCTCTCTATCTTCTTGTTGGCTTCTAGGTCCTCTTTAGCCACCTCGTTGCTGGCATGGTCACGCTGGGGTCTAGGGAGAGATGGCGATGGCTCACCCTTGGGTCTATTTACTGACTGAAGATCCATCACTCAAGGTATGGAGGGTGAAAGTCTGCTCTGCAGGATTCAAGAAACGAGATGGGAGAGCGAGAAAGAGAGAGGAGCAGTACAAGCAGCTGTGGTGAAGGCTGTACTTTCAGAAACGTCTGTGGGACTGGCTTTTGCACAGCAGGCGGACAGATGTACTGACTGGCTGGCCTCGAATGAACCTCTGAGAAAGAAAGGGAAAGGAAAACAATAAGAAGAACCGGGAAGAGCCCTAAAAACGGGGACTCAGAGAGAAGGACAGGGCAGATTTCGATGCCGAGCCAGCCCAGCGTGTCTCCACTCCCACCGCCGTTTCGGGGGGAGCTGAACCTCGCTGAGTTGGGCCTACCGCCAGGCTCTCATCATCATCTTTTCCTTTACCCTTGTTTCTCCAGCTGGCCAGAGACACAGACGGGGGGGGGGAGAGAGTGACGGGCAGTTGGGGATTGTGTGTGAGGAAGGGACAGAGGGAGACAAGCAGAGAAAAGGAAAGATGGAAGCATTTTGTGTGGGCTGGAGGACCCTCTCCAGCCCCTTCTGAACTGCAGAGCACCAACACGCCATTACCAAGCAGCAAAACACCACAGTACATATGTATATAAATAATAAACCCATGAGCACTCTTTGTGCATGACTCATGGAACATTAAATGGACTCTTCCAGTCTTAGCCCCCCCCCACCCCCTCCCTCCCCAACAATGCCGCTGTAGTCTTGTAGATGCTTAGGAACAGGCCCCAGGCAGGCAGGGAACATGCAGAGCAAAAACTCAGACCTCCTATCATATCCATCTCAGTGCCCAGAGGGTCCCGATGACAGGATTGTGGAAAGTCTATTATTGCTGAACAAATGATGGAAGTGCTTTAAGCACTTAATCTGCCATGTCACTTGCTGGTTTAATTGTCTCTTTTTATTTTAAACCAGCACATTTACTTAGAGCCTGTGTCCTTGAACAAGCAGATTTTGGTCATGATTAATGCTGCATTATATTCAACAGTTCAACATGTTTTTTCCTAAAACACACTGGCCTGACACTAAAGACTACAAGTATGTTTTATTCACTAGGAAGAATCAGAAATCCCTTTAAATGTTTTTGGAGTGATTGCTTATTGACTCGCATTGACACCTTGCTGCAGACAGACAAACACCGCGTAAGTCCAGAAGTTTCTGTGGGACTTAAGCCGTTTTATCGACAGGCCATGGGGGGCCTCAGGATATCCAAGTTTCTCCTTTATAGACCCGTTGCTACTCCTTGCTTTTCAGCAGGCAGCTATGATTCAAGATACAACCTGTAGCTGAGTCCAAAGTTCTCATCTAGAACTCCTTCCGGCATCACCCGACTTGCTCACATACTGAATACGAGGGGCTTCCAAAAATAAAAATTGCACCCCAAGAAAATGCACTTATGGAAATGCCCTGCAGAAGGATCATTGAACATCAGGCTTCATACCAGCAACTGAGATCATATGATCATCCTATCCGCCAACGACAGAGCCAACCTGCGACTTCATTCGCCTTACCTCTCTGCTTTGGGAGCTCCCTTCATCCGGCTTGGATCAGGGAGAGGATGAAAGTGGAATTAAAAGCTCGGCGTGATCGAGTGGGAATGATCTGGCTGTACCAGTGAGTGGCCACGGCGGATAGCATCCGATAGCAGGATACGGAATAGCCCACGTCCGTCGGAGCAGAATGCATTATTAAACAAACCCCTTTCTGTTGTATCCTATGTCTGCTCACAGTGCTCATCTTACGTGTTTTTTTTTTCTTTTCAGGAACATGATTGGCGCTCAGCGCACTGCGGCTTCCTGTTCCTGCTGCGTTTGAAATGGTGCTGCATTTCGTAATCATACCATGTGATCAAAACACCTACACACATGAACAAAATGTATTGTTTTTAATCCTGTCCCATGTCCATGACTCTCTGATGTCTTGATATGCATTATGTTTATATTTCTTGCAATATTTAATCTCAGCAGAGGCACATTAACATGGTCGGGGGCCCCTGTACTATTTAAGCTGTCAGAGACCCCCAGCTATTTCCTACAATGGTTTTGTTGTTGATCGGGTGGGGAGGGGCTTAAAATTTTATTAATCACTAAAATTTTATTAATCATTAGTGGAGGCCCCTGGGCCTCAGCCCAGATAAGCCCATGCATTAAAGCCCCCTGTACCTGTATGACCCAGGAATCGCTGAACTGAAATGATGGTAAATATACTTTAACATGACTTTGACTTTGAAATAACCTGCAGTTTTATCCATTTATACATTTCTGTGAGATCTAAAAGCCATTCTGACCACAGCACATCTTGAAAGAGTATTGCCGACATGCATCACTGTTTGCCAAGGCCCACTCCATCACGTCCAAACCCCTTCTGCAAGTAAACTGTCAGAGCAATTAGCCACAAAACCTAATTTTTGAGAAAAAAGTTTTGAGAAGCAGATTGTTAGTAAAAATGCACAAAAAGTTGTTTCATTTTGAATTTTAATGGTTATCAATTATTAAGCCAATTTTCACGTCAATATCAGCAGTAAACAAACCAAACAATGGCTGTAATTTTGGGTTTATGTCAAAGAAGTTAGAAACGGTCCCAAGCTGTGCAACCAAAACAGCATGTATGACGTCTAAAGGCATATAAGGCCGGATTCTGCGGAAATAATAATGCCATGTCCAATTTTCCGAAAAGTTTTTAAATTTTAAGGCATGCAGAGTATAATAGACTCGGAGGAGCTGACTCCATTGAGCAGATGACATTTAAATAGATCCGAGATCCTGCAGATCCTTTCATGAGGTCCACACTCCAGCTGTGAGTCGTTTAAACGGCACGACGGGGAGCTGACAGGGGCGGTTTGTGTTCCCTCACAAAGCTGAGGCTAATTGTTTACATTCTGAGTTGTTTACAGTGTTCCTGTCTTCCGTAGATGCGGGCTGTGATAGATTATAATGGCCCAGCGCTGCTGAACAAGCGGGCGATGTGACGGAAATTAACATTAACGTTATGCAGACCGCTGAGATTCTGATGCGGCAACTGCAAATCTTTCGAGATTATGTCGACATGGGTAATTGTTTCCAAGGTGATCAACACCTGAATGCTTTGGCGAGTAATCTTAAATATAAAAAACAGCAAATATTTAACAGAAAGATGAAATATAATACTGTGCATTGCTTCAAGGGAAAACAGATTAATCAAACGAGCAACCAAACAAAGGTTAACCCAGTATTCATCACAAAAGCTATTGAGAAAAAAAACGTACGTTTTTTGACTTCTGCAATTTCTATGTACTGTAAATACATTTTTTATAAAATGTAGAAAAAATGACACAATGGAAAAAGAGCATTCTTTTTTTAAGTAAAGCTGTACTAGTTTTTTAAACATTATTTTGTGGGAATCTAAGTAATGCAGGAAGGTTACTGTATCCCTTTGAATTGACCCTGTTCAGCAATTGTGCCTGTTCTCCCTAACTAATAAAAATTGAATTATTATCGATTTTTCAATCGATCGATTTATCAATTTATCGATATCGATTTTTCTCTTTCCGTCCCCCCGCCCCTTTTGTTTTCTATCCTCCCTATCACTCTTGTCTCGACCATCTCCACTCTCATGCCCAAAGCAAATTCCTGCTCCTCCTTCTCATCCCACTGTCATGTGATCTGCTCGCAGTCCCACGGGAGCAAGGCTTCAGAGCATAACACACCGGAGCGATGAAACTCAGTCTCGAAATAACATGCAAGAGTTGCACTGGGTGAGCCAGGATTTGGGGAAGAAAATCTGCAGCTCTGGTGCTTGACAAACAAAGAGCAGCTAGAGAAACGGGAGAGTGGGGAAGGGGGAACCTCATTTCCAGGCTCAGACGGTAACCACTGCAGACCGCATCACGACCCCAAGGGCGCACCCAACTCGTGTGAATGAAGGATAGCACAGTAAAGCACTTCACAAACCGTGTCAGAAAGCTTATTTTACAGTGAAACCCATTCTCTCAAGTCCCGCTCTCTGGGCATGTTCTTATTCTGTAAAATTAGGGAGACTTTATATATAAAGTGTTGGTCAAAGTTTTTGGACCCCTTCCAATGTCAATCTTCATTCAAAAAAACAGATCACAAAATAGAACAGGCATTTCAGTATTAGTTTCATTTACACCCAAAAAAAAAACAAAGAGTTAAGTGTTGCAAAATGTAATATTTTGTTTGGAAAGAGTCTTTAACCCTGCCTAGGACAGGAAGAATGGATGGATGGTCTAGGAGCTAACGTTCAATATCCAATAATACAAAACAGCTACTAAAGGATATTGCTTATTGGGGTTATGCCCCTGGGCTTATTAAATTTGCCACAGCCATCCTTCCTCCGCTGTTGTGATTTCTGAGTTGGGATCCAGCTGATTGAGGTACATTGACGTCCTGTCAGGGATTCTCGCGGTGCTATTTGCAATGCATTCGGCAGCATGGCCTCAGAGGCAGAATTATCAGGGAAGAGCTTTCCTTCCTGCCAGGGCGGTGTAGCAGATTGCTCTGGGGACCGTCTCTTCAGGCCAGATGAGGCTGAGTGAGGAGGGAGTTGAGGGCTGATTGAGGCATGCGGGGAGCAGAGTTGACGGAATCAGCGGAGCAGGGGAGGCTCGCTGGTTGTCTAGACTTCGTGGGTCAGGGAGAAGGTTTGGGTCATCTGGCAGACACAGAGAAGTTCTGGAAACCCCAAGGTGAGGCTTAAATAAGTGAAACTTTATGTTTGGCTTGATTGGATGGCTTTTTCCAAAGGTCTTGACCAGGGGACTCCAACCCAAATAACAAGCAGAGCCCCTTTAACGAAATCACTTCACCACAAGTGCCACCCCATGTTTTGTTCAACATTCATGTGTTGTTTATTTTGCATAACATGCACAATAGTTCATAAATCTTAACATCAAACGAAAAACAAACAAATGTCTTCAATGATGTTTTAAAAGGATACCATTGCCTCAAACTAAAGTAAATAGCAGTATGTTTTTATAAACCATCACATCAACTGTAAAACACAAGCTCTCCACATCATTTAGCTGCCCTTCTGCGGGTGCTGTTCGATAGGAACAGCAATTTTCTTCTCTGCTAGAGTATACCATATATTCAAAATATAAAGATTAAATGCACTTAATCGACGTGTATTATTCTTTCTATAATGATAAATATACTTTTGATTAATGCTTTATTACTTAATTTTAGCCTGCATTGCCAAATGAATATTTAAATCATATATTTTACCTGTTTAGCATGATTTCTGCATCCATTCATCTTTGGGAAGCTTATCGATGTCCACGTTGGATCACGATCCATCCATTTGTCTCTGAATTCTCAATGTCCATCATTTATCTTATCTTTATGGACATTTCAGTAGCACATGCTAGATAAGTTAATGTGTGTTGACTCACAGTGTTGCTGTCTCACATCCTCGATGAAAGTTTTAATGATTATTTTTTTTTACAAGACAGCTAAAATTAAGTCTATGCTAACTATAGCGGATGGTATTATGTCATGTCTTGTGTGATGTACTATTGCTAATAGTTTTCTTATGTCAGTTTTTATCATTGTAGTCACCTTAGCCAATGCTGCAATGTTTACATCCGTCTTCACTTTACCTATATTAACTGCACTGGTAGTTGCATTTATTGCACCTCACTCACCTATTTAGGGTGTGCAGGTCCACATGGTATCATTTGTTATGTCCTATGTCTAATAGCCAAAATTGTTCATATTACTTGTTTGTGTGAATTGGACTGCTGCTAATATTTTGTTGTACCCACAATAATATTTTTAATATTTAAAAATATTCTGAGATATGCCTATTTCTTAATTCTCTTTTGTAACCACAAGGGGGCAGTCAATTAATGGTGAGTCGCTGACCCCTGGTCCAGACACTGACCTATACTCCAACGGACCAGCACTGGTCGCAAGGTACTGTGTCCATTTAATTCAAGGCAACACAAGCCAAGGTATATTTTTTTACTCAAATGAAAAAAAAATGGACATGACCCCTTATCCTTGACCCCTTGTGTCGGTGCACCTTGGGATAGGCTCCAGGCTGACAGTGACCCTGTACTGGTTAAACAGTTATAGGAAATGGATGGACGAAGGAAAAAAGATGGCTAAATTAATCACATGTGTTATTCTGTAATTTGGTCAGAATATTTTAAGGACTATGTAGTAAAATAAAAGCCGGCCATGAACAGAAGCAGTAGGTGATTAGGCACAGCAGCTGATTTTAATCATCAGGTAGCGAAGTGGAGGTTGTTAATGCTGGGGGGGGGGGGGGCGCTGTAATAACCTAAAGATGCTTCACAAAATTGTTCCAGAACCATCTCCAGTTGTACAAATGGAGGAAAACTGTAAACTCTGTCGGATAGAAAGGTCAGTTAGGCCAACGTTCTGAAACCGGTGTGCACAGCCCACTACACCAGCTGGAGAACGCTGCCTTATGGAAGGTGTGCCGTGACAGAAAAAAGGGTGGGAGTCACTAAGTTAAGCAATGAATTGCCAGGCAAATCGAAACGTGAATGCTAAGTCAAGGATATGAAGGGATACTGAAAAGAAGGGGAAGATGTTGCTTAGAAACCATCAGATTCTTTTTTTTTAGTAAATTGCAGTCACTTTGACGTCAAGGAGTGTGCAATCCATGACCAATGTTTATTATCGTGTCAACAGTCAGAGAGTGTGACTGATTACTCATAAACTGGCCTCTAAATGGTTAGCGCTGTCATTGTATTGGTATTATCCATTAGAAATAAAATGACAAACTACCAACAGCTTGTAAAATGTAGTCATTGTTGCCTCCTTTGAAATATTTTTTTTCAGCACCTCAATATTGATAATAGAACATTTCTGAAAGATAAATTATTAGTGAGTTGTCTGTCAAACTATTTGCAGTTTTAGTGACCTTGTGTCTTTAGGTTTTGTGAGCTTTTTATCTTCTATATTCTTTCTGCCTTGGTTTTTTAATGTATGGTTTAATGTAATGGTAATGAGTAATCAGATGGCTAGATAATAAAAAGAACATTTCCAAGTGAAACATTCTTTCATGATGACCTCCCCACAACAAAAGGGAGAACATTCAGACATTCGTGTTCACATATTTATGCACGTGTTATATAAGGAAAGGCTTCCAAGAGACAGTCACACCATTATCTATTTCCTCTTGAAAATAAGCATAGATAGAATTCTAAAGAAACCCACACAGACGCTGATTCTAGAACACACTATGATGTAAGCTGTGTTGTAAAAATTGTTGTGAAAATTGTATAAATCAGTATAAATATTCACACAAATTAAGAACTAACACGACATATTTCTGTCATGCAGCTTACAGTGACTGCAGTGTCTCCCACACCTGAGAAAAACACCTAAGGACACAGATATGTAATATGAAAATGTGAAATATAGGATATTTCTTTTTTTGGTTACAGTTTACACCCCTAAGTAAAATCTAGCTGAAATAAATTATAAGGTTACAAAGTTTGGAGACTGCATCACGATCTCCATTGATATTCGGTTTCCCCACATATAAGGGAAGAAAAACCTTTGCAAATGCTCTGTCAGTAGCGGACACAATGAAAGCCGAGCGGCACATGAAAGGTTACCAAATAAAGAAATCATAAAAGGCGGAAGGCAGATCTTCACAATCCTGTGCCAATTGCTAGAAGCTTGAAGGCTGTGGGAACGTCGCTTATGCGGTCAGGTAGGGCATGCTGGTTCACGGCAGCTGATCGTACCCTGAAGCAGATGGTCTGAGACAAAATCTCCAAGCAGCAGCTGGAATTCCTGACAGGACTGTGTGGGGGGGGCATTCCCTTTAACATGATGTCACCTCCATGAAAATGGTCTTTATGGCAAGGGATCAGCAAATAAGATCTGTAGTCATCTGGAGACGTTAGTGGAGAAGCACGATTAATTGTGGACAGTATCCTACGTGGCCAAATACTGTCTCATACTGTCTCATAATTCTGACAAAAGCCTTGAGATGAATTCAACGGCCATGTTATGAGTCAGCCTTATATAGGTGTGGCAAAACTCTTGGGGTGATAATCCTATAGTTATTTACTTAGAAAACGCCTTTATCCAAAGCAGAGTACATTTTTTTTTCTTTTGAGGAAACAGGGTCAGCCAGTCCCTGATTAAATTAGGTCACAATCACGCTGCTGACCCTGGGATTCAAACAGGCAACCTTCCAATCACAGGCACAACACCCAAATCTGCTGACCCACACCTAGTGCCAGGCAGGATTCCATTTGTTTTCCAGAACCACTTCAAGGGTGAGCACATTATACTTTTGCATTTTCCTGTCCACACACCTCTGTTGTACTGAGTGGTTTTTATGTAGTTTTTAGCTATAACACATCTGGCCATTCTTCTTTGACCTCTCTCATTAATATACTGTTTTCTGCCACTGACTGAACATTTCTGTTTATTTCATCATGCTCTGTAAACTACACGACCTGTAGCACATGGAAATCCTAGCAGGTCTGCTTTTCCCCCCCCCCCAAAATCCTGGAAGCACCACGTCTGGCACCAATAACACCATATTCAAAATCGTTCAGATGAGGTATCTTTGAGGATATGATGCTTAGCCCCACAGCAGCTGAACCTAGTAACCCTCTCTGCGTGCCACAGCCATATACTGTAATTAGGGAGCAGGTTTGTGGCCACAGAATGCCTGCTGTAACTAGCAGATGTCCCTAATAGAGTTGCCATTGACAGCATATTAACATCAACCACCCCCTCTCTCTCTCACTCTCTCTCATATATATACAGCTGGATTTTTAAATCCTGGTTTAATTGTGGTTTTGTTGGCAGAAGGCTACACTGAGCAGCAGGTTGTTTCCAGGTTCAAAATTTCTAAGACAGCAGTACACAAAAATAATGTGAAGCAGGAGACACTGGGAATGACCTGAAACCAGCCAGATAAAGGGCGGAAGCGACTTTTTAATGCCAGACATGCACCTTCAAGTGACCTTCAATAGGAATGGGAAACATTAAGTGAAGGTGTGAAGTGCACTGCTAGGACAGTTCGTATCAGGGTCCTAAAAGCAGGACTGAAGTCCCATAAAGCAAGGAAGAAGTCCTTCATCAATGAGAAACAGGGAAGAATCAGGCTGCAGTTTGCAAAAAATATGAATATATATATTATTCACAGATGCACACTCATAAATTGAGAAATGAGTGAAACAAAAAAATTGTGCTGTAGTCTCTTAATTTTTTCCGTGCCTGAATACATATATAATTGAACTGCATATGATTTCTGCAGACTTGACTGGTTTGCCATAATACAGGTTTTTAAATCCACCTCAGGAATCCGGCTTTGGGCTATCCAGACTCATTGGGTATATAGCAGGTTATTAAACAGCTCTCCCCGCTGACAGCAGTGAGTAATCCTTACTGGAAGGGGGCATATCTTGCTCAGGAAGAAAATGTAGGTCCTTGCAGAAATTATAGAGGGAGAAATGATTTGAGATGTAAGCTTCAGAGCACGGCATGACCCGCCTGGAATGATATTATATGAGGAGCCTCAAAGGAGCAGAATGGATGGTGCAGAAGAGGAGAGAAGACTGACAGTAAGGATGGTGCAGCTTGTATGATCTTAGTGGAGAGCAGCTTTGATGTCATAAGGAGCAGGGCGAGTGGTGTTTGAGAATAGGAAAATGCAGCCAAAGTGGGGGGGAAATGAGCATGCCTCAATTCTTCTTCCAGAATAGATTATCCAGAAGAGGTCACAGTGAGACAGTGTTACTAGAGTTTTGATTTTATTCATTTTTATTTTTATATTACGCTCAATTTTAATTTGAAATCCAGTTTAGTCTGACTTAGTTTATAGTGTGGATTTACTATTTTTATTTAAAAAATATATTTCTGTTCTGTTTTTACAGTTTCAGTTTAAGTTTTACTGATTTTATTTCTTGGGATTTGACAGAAAGTTAAAAGTTATGTTACATATCTTATTTTTAGAAAATCAAACATGAATGAATGAATAAGTGCCAGTAAGGGATGTGCTATTGTCCTCAAAATGGGAAAAAGGTATTAATGGTTATCTAAAGGAAATATACTGCATTACCATAATATACTCATATGATAGCCATCAAGGAGGAAAGACAAAAAAAAATTTAATAAAAAAACATTACTTTAGCCAAACAGTATAAAAAACCGTAACAGAAAGTATTTGATGATTTAGGGAAACGTTTTGTTATAGTTCTAGTTAACGACAATAACCGTGCTGGTGACCCTGGAGCACATTTCAGGAAGCAGAGGGCAGGAGGCATGGTATTTCCAGAATGGGATGTCAGCCCATCACAGCGGGGAGATGCAATCACAGACACAGTCTGAGACACACAATTTGGGCAATTTGAAGACACCAAAAAACTTAACAGCACATCTTTGGACAAGAGAGTACAAATACAGTCGTGGAAAAAATTGAGACCACAGCACAATTTTTTTTGTTTCACTCACTTCTCAATTTATGGGTGTGTGTCTGTGAATAATATATATTTTTTGTGCAAACTGCATCCTGGTTCTTCCCTACTTCTCATTGATGAAGGACTTCTTCCTTGCTTTATGGGACTTCAGTCCTGCTTCTAGGAGCCTGATACAAACTATTTATATATGTAAAACATATAGATATTTAAAAAGTAAAAATAATATTTTACTTATTTACTTATTATTTATATTTTAAAGTTTTGGATACACTGGAGTAAACACTGTGCACAGAAAGACTTTGGATTACTGGGAGAGCTGGAGCAAAATGTAAGATTGATCAGGACCTTTCCAGAATCCCATTATAAACTGTGCTGGGGGATGCTAGTTTTTGATGAGAAGTTTAGATTAGGGATTAGGTAGAGTATTAGAAGAACCTTGGATCTGATGCCAAAAAGTAGAAAATCCCAGGACGAGGCTCAGACGGTGCTCAGGTGGATGTTTTTAAATACCTTCCCCAAAAAATCCCACTATATACACAAGTAAAGTGTTTAAGTCACACTGTGCAAGTTATTCCAGACTGAGCAACCATATCACACAATAATGTAAAGTTAACACTGAGTTAATAGGTGTGTCTGACAAAGTAGCACCATGTGTTGTTATTAGAGAGGAAAACTGCTCAAACGGTGTGTCGTAGGTTCTGTCAGGCTGATATAGAGAGAAATACCACAGCGGGTAGTCTTCCTGACTCACCTTCTTCCAGTAGCAAGGGACAATTTGTAATGAAATAGCCCGGGGAAGATTACCAACCGGACTGGTATTCTGAGATGGTATTGCTATCCAAAGCAGAGGTGTGATACTGGCCTTGAAACTGATAAACAGCAACGGGGGCTACAATTTACAGAATTTTAATTATACGTAATTATCCACTACGGAACTGTCATCACGGGAGACCGCAATAAGACAGGGAGATGGACAACAAGAGTAAGATTTTAAATAATACATTAAACTTTATTGAAAGTAGCAAACTCAGGCAACTTCAGTTGGGGGATAATGAGGAAATGAGGAAAAAAATAAAGAATAGAAAATAAAGAAAAAGAATAGCTGTGAAAATCTGTGTGTGTGTGTGTGTGTGTGTGTGTGTGTGTGTGTGTGTGTGTGTGTGTGACATTCACATCAGTATAGTGTGTGTGAAAGAGAGGGGCGGAGCCCCCTGAAGGCACCAATGAGATAATTATGCCCAGCCTCCATCCATTGCCCTTGCACTGTCACCGCAAGCCCACATGGGGGCACAGGGCGTGATTTACATACACAGTGTGTACAGGTTAATCAAACTTAAAAACAGATTTACAAAGTGGAAGACATTTTCCATTTATCAGACATGCAAGAAGGAAAAATTTCTAAAATGCCAGTTACCTGGCCTCAGTGCTGTAATGTACTGGAAAAAAACCCAATGCATGACAATCTAACTTTCAAAATTGGTGAACAGTCTGAAGCCAGGACTGAAGAGGAATCTTGATATATGGAGGGATCAGAATTTGAATCAATTTTACCCTGAGAATATGTCTGAAAGGTTTTTGACCTCTGATGGATGGGGTCTTACATGGTCTTAAGTGGTTGAGTGGTTCTGCTTTTTCACAGGGTAGGAACTAAGTGAGGGAAAAAAAAACAAGCGTTTAAAATCTCTCCACAGCAAAAGGGTAGGAGCTCGGAGAAACGTGTTCATATATTTATGCATCTGTTATGCAAGAAGTGGATTCCGAGAGGCAGTTGTGATGTAAGCTTTATTATGGAAGTTGTATAAATTAATATAAATATTTACCTGGCTAGAAACTGAGATGGCACATTTCTGTCACGGCCCACACTGACCTGTGTCACCCATACCTGTGACAGACATTAACAAATGGGCTGTCTTAAGCAGAAAACCAATCAACCGCCCACCCCCCCCCCCCAAAAAAAAGAAATCAATAGCAGAAAAAGATGTATATTTGTCTTAACACTGACATCCATATCCTGGGCCTGTTAATTTATTGCCCTGGCTGTTGATCAAACTATTTTAAAAGACTTTTAAAATCAAAATTTTGATTTTTTTTTCTACTTCACCATAAATGAAATGTGAATAAGTGCAAGGCACAGCTCCGAACACGGCGGCGTCGAGGATGCAGAGGACCCAGTCCAGCTAAACACAGCCTTACTTTTATGTGGCTAAGCTGAGACAGTGTAAATCTGATTGTAGTGCAGTCCAGGTACATTCAGTTCCTCATGCATGTGAAAGTCCTCAGTGCCAGTAAGGGATGTTTGTTGCAAAATAATGAACTTGTATGAGGCTGTAACTCTAATGAACTTCTGCCACTGGCATCTTGTGGGTGCTGTAAGAAATCTACAGCACTATCGAGGCTTTTGGTCAAACTTTTGAAGCCTTAACTCTGGAAATCTGTGGTAATAAAGCTGTTATAAATCACACTAATTGACCCCTCGAATTCTGCTTGTCATTTTCCCACTACTCAGGGCTTGGAAGTTTGCAAAATTAGGGGCTAAAGCCCAATCACCTCTTCAGTGTTCGACAGATCAATCTCATGGGTGAATGCAATGGAAAATGGAGTGTCCATAAGTCATGTAAAGTCACTCCTTCTGGGTGCAAGTCAGGTTCCGTGACCAGGGAGAGGATCATGTCTGAACTGTGTCAGCTAAGAGGGGGAACACGATGTTTGTTGTTGCATCACGGCGACGCTGAGATATGTCCTCTTCCTCTTGCTGGTTTTATACGAACTGTCCTTCAAGCCTTAATGAAACTTGCAGCACGGTTTACGGGAAGCTATGATGCTGGGGCGCTTTCGTAGCTTTAAAACACGTTTTGTAGAGCTGTCCTAATTCTCCCCCTCTGTAATTTTAAATAGAGGAAAATTCCAATATTCCTTGTCAATGATAATTATTAATGCGTATTATACAATTATTGAAATGTATTCCTTTTCACTGACAACTGAACGTGACTCGTGTGGCAAAAATGAGCTAAGCTACACCAGAAATTCCTGTGCTTTTCCTTTATTAAGGAGAATATGAGGAGAAACACTGGTTCGGTGAATTTAAATGCTAATTGCCGTAATTCAGTAATGTATACTTTCATGTAGTATATCTCAGCGCTGAGATGTTTTACAGGGAAACGAATGACGTGCCTGGCATCCGATTTCTGCACGTTACTACAGTGTGGAGACCACGGCGGATACGTGCACATGAGCTTAAATGAAAGATGCACGCCTTAACCCTGCTGTATTTTATTTCTTCCGCTCCAGATTCTATAGAATTTAACCTCATTTTGAAAATGGACTGGGGTAACTTCAACCCCAAAAATAACACAGGGGATAAACAGGAATCGTGAAGTAACTGGTGACCAGGAAAGCCGTATAATAACTGGCATAGCATGAATAACTTGTATTATAAAGCTAATTACGGTGCAAGATCAAAGACTGCCTGGTGCAGTCATAGGAATTAACGCATCACTCGATATTGTGTTCGTCTCCCTAAGTAACCATATCCCAAATGCACTTTGAAGCTTGGATAGATCCATGTTTACTAAAAAATTTAAACCATTAACATAATTCAGCCTATTGAACTAAATAGGCTTTTTTTGTAATGTGTTGAATTTAGTTCAGCAGCTCTTGGTTGTATTGCACACTTTAAAATAATGAAATGGAAAATATAAATAAAAAGCTTGCTTTGTCGATACAATACACTTAGACTAATCCAATCACTTTATTATTTGTTAGTGAGTCTATTAGTATCTTCCGGGATGGGCTTCGTACCCGAGTGATTCATAGCAGTAGTGGTTCTATTATGAAAATGTTACGTTAACTGAAGGTATATTTATGGAATACATATTTTAGAGCATTTAAAAGGATTTACAGCTACTGCTACTTTTACACAAAGTCGTTCAGATGCGACAATAAAATCGGCATTTGGTATCTTATTTTTTGCATCGTCTATATTTGTAAAATTAGCGACAACAAACATACTCGCAGAAAAAAATATATATACCCCAGTAATTCGCTGATAAACCAGGGTATCTAGTAGCAGTAAATGCTCTGGCTAAACTGTCATTGTTGAAATAACTACGGGAATAACGGAAAGCCATGCAGCTTCCCAAAACACCAGCTGATAACACGACGAGACTACTAACTGTAGCATTAGATGCGTTGAAAAAAGCAGAAAAAAACATCTTTGAAAGCCTCAAAACTCCGTTAGCTTGTCTGGTTTGGACCATTTCCCAGACATTCATTTAAATAGGCGCACAGATGGTCAAAGTAGATTTTTTTGGCACTTTTAATGGCTGGAAAGAGTGATTTGATTTGATGTTTTTCATATTACTCACAGATGTCAACATTCATTTACTCCAGTAATAATTTGACACCAGCTGTATATAAAAAGAATATGGTGTCATAAATACTTACTTTTTCTTGTTAAGCAGGGAACGAGCGGTATGAAGGTAAAGTTCTCACTTAGTACAGGTACAGGTGAAGGTATCTATTGTTCATAGAACGTTGGCGCCCCCTGTCGGTGAGGCGTCTTTTGACCTACGTAGTTAAATATGTCCTCTTTGCACCCTCTGTTGTTTGTTGATCGGATTATCATCGTTTGGTTAACCTGGCAGGGGACGTCTTCAGCAGAATGCTGAAGACTTTCCTCATCAAGCCTTGACTTCATACTACACCTGAAAATACATACGTGACTTACACAAAAAAAAAAATCGGATCAATTTTATGTAATATTTGGATGATTTATGGCCACAGGGCATCAAAGCTATACCCGTTACTTCTTACCTACCATTATACTGTAAATCAGTGGTTTAAAACTTTCAGGCCCAAGTACCACTTTTCATGAAACTAAAGCAGCCAAGTATCAAATAGGTGAAGAAATAGCAGTAAGAAATTACCACGGTCGCCTGATTCACCACTATGGGGCATTGCGAGTACCACTGAGTGTACACGTACCGCAGTTTGAGAACCATTGTTCTAAACTATTATGGAGCAACAGGGAATCTGTCTGGTGGCCTTTAGCCTTTAAATGGCGTCAGACAAACACGCATTTCAAGCCTTCATGAAGAAAAATATTCTTACAATTTCTTACATGTTTTTCACTTTAAATGGCAAGACTTCATAACAATGCAAAATAAATATATTACAAAAGTACTTATGCAGTGCAGTGGTAAGTAAGGAAAGGTCATGGTGCCATATAAAGTCACTTTACCTGACGGTATTTTGTCTTTTTGTTTTATATAATTTTACACAGAGGCCACTAGATGTCAGTATTTCTGTGTCTTAACTGACTATAAATATTATTGACACAATATGCTTGACTCCATCCATCCATCCATCTTCTAACAGCTTATCCGGGTAACCGTCGGGGACCTGTAACCTCTCCCCAGATGCCCAGGGAACAGGAATAAGCTTAGAGACACCCTGGATGAGATGCCAGGTCAGTGCTTTTGGATTTTGTAGAATTTTCAATGGGCAAAGAATTAGAATTCTCATATTATTTAGCCAACAGGTCATTTTTAATCAGATATGTTTACTCTGACTATCTTAACTCACACATTAATAATCATGGTACTGCATTTTTAGCATTATTAGCCTTGATTAGAAAAGAAAGTAATACTTACTTTTCAAATCTTTTACAAATCTGAGTATTTGCCTTGTCAATATGGTGTTCCACAGTTCCGGATGTAACATGGTGGTGCACCATTCCAGAAACAACACGGTGGTCCAGAGCTCCAGATTCTACATGCTGGTCCACCACTCCAGATTCAGCATGGTGGTACAGACCTCCAGATAGAACATGGTGATGCAGGGTTCCCAATGAACCACACAGTTCCATACTTCCAGAAACAGTACAAAAGCTTCAGATGAACCACGGTCATCCAGAGTTCCACCATAATGATCTATAGGTCAGAAGGCCAGGTGATCTTAATAAAATCCTTTGGGATGACATACCAGATAGGACACAGTAAACTTCAGACATCATTTTTTAATGTAGGTTATCCAGTTAGGGGCTGATGTCATAACAAGTACATTTACTCCATATAAATTGTATAAAATCGCTTTAAAAAAACTGACATACTATCAAACTGAAGTAAATAACTACAATGAAACAGGCAACAAATGAAAAATGTTTCAGCTTCAAAATCTCATAATAAAAATTGGATATCACTACATACAAACCACATTTATAGAGGAAAGGAAGAAATCCCCTAATTTGGGACTATACATTAAATTGTTAACTTGTTTCTATTTTAAAAATACTGAATGCATGTTGCCCCCTCCTGGGTTGTTCCCTGCCCTGCGCCCATAGCCTCCGGGATACGCTCCGGACCCCCAGCGACCCTATATAGGATAAGCGGTTACAGAAAATGGATGGATTGATGTTTTAAAGCACAGATAAAGATTAAGAAGCCACAGATCATTTTAGTAAATTATTTTAGGGCATTTAGCAGGGTTTTAAAATATGTATTTTTGTTTCATTTGAACGGATGCTCTGTCAGTGGATAAATGCAGAAACTGCCAGATGGATTCCACCAATACTATGTTGTCCCATGAGTGGAAGTTCTTATAACCATATGAGAACATTTACACTTAACATCACACCCATCCATCTTCTATATCCTTTTATATAATGCAGGGTCATGGCGATCAAAGGGATATACACACACAGGCCTGCACGCACACTTACACACAAAGGGCAATTTAGCAACAACAATCCACTTATGCCGTATGTTCAGTACTATTGGAATAACCTACAGCCCCCCAGAGGAAATCCACGCAAACCCTAACCCTGGAGGCGTGAGGTCTCGGTGCGAACCCACCGAATCACTAATTTAGGCTCTTATTCACTTACTGAATGTCACACATTTCCTAAGTGCTACAACATAACACTTAACTTATTATTGTGTCATTATCGTGACAAACTTTTCAGTTACACACCATACAAATATAAGGGCATTCCCCTTCAGAAATGTTCCATACACTCTCTGTATTTGTATATAAGTTACCTCATGGAGACATTTTTCAACAACGGAAAACTCAATTTTATATAAACATAAATTCACATAATTCTGTGAATGCAATCCAAAAAATGAAAGCCAAAGGTTTTATATTTTGTTTGGTTACTTATGGTTAAGGTTGTCATTGTTGGGATTATGGTTATGCCCATAGAAATGATTGGACAGTCCCCACAAAGATATAGATAACTAATTTCTTATGGTAAAGCTTAGGGGTGTGTAGGTGTTAAGGCTGTCATCGTTGGGATTAGGGTTTTGGCTATAGAAATGAATGGACAGTACCGCAAAAATATGAATACAAACGTGTGTGTGTGTGTGTGATAGGTCCGCGTATAGAAAATCGCCTATTCCTCATATGTGCCCGCCAACCAGCTCCCGCCGCTTACTGCAGCTCGTCCGCTTCCCTACGCCTCCCTGGACGGCTCCATATTTTTAATCCGTCTGGGGAGGGTTGGCCAGTCGGAGTCACGTTGCTGGTGTAACTCTGTCAGCCTGATCCTGCACCATTGTTTCTCCTAAGAGCCGGAAGAGCTCTCCTGGCTGCGGATCCAGCGTGCAGAGCAGGCAGGCGGCTGCCGGCCACTGAACCCGATTGTACAGGCGTTATTCCGCCTCTCAGTTTTATTCCGTCGTGTGATGTGTAGATGAAACATCTAACCACCGTGAAACAACAAATTCGGGAAGATGTGTTAAACATATTTTAAAATACGTTATCTTTGAGATGCAGTCCTGCGTGATGATTTGACAAGATGAATGGTAAGTTGCCTATCGATTTTTTGCCATATTCATTGTCGGGTTTCTAAGTTTTTCATTTGTGGGGAATTATGTTTGCGTGATTTTTTTTTACAGCATGCACTGCATGATTTGCACCAGTTTTCTCATATTATGAGACAGTGAAACAAAAGCCGTTGCGATCCACGGTGCCTTGTCAGCGATCTATCTGTTAAGATTGTGTGTTTTAATAATTAAGTAACTGATGGCAAATGTAGTGCATCATCGCATATACAAAGCGAGAATATCCGTCTGTTTCCAGTGTTTTATGAAGGTTAATTTTAGATAATTTCTTTATTATAAGACTCCTGATGTCCACAGATTGATACACTGAACTGATATTCTTCAAGATATGTTTATGTTTACTGAAGATTGGAAAAAGCAATATTTTAGGGACTGTCTTCCTACTATAACGAGTCATAATGTAATATATGTAATATATGTGCATATACATATAATTATCTTGGTAAGTCGTATGTCTGTAAGTCTGTTCTGTAATTGCTAACACAGTGAGACAAAAATAAATGCAATATAAATGCAAGACAACTGTTAATGTGTGTATATTACATATACATGCATATCTATATTCATTTCAGATTATTTTTTCCTCTGGTGCCATAATATTAATAATGTCAAATTCTGTGGTGAACGCTGAGGACATTTTCAGTGAAATAAATATATGGATATTTAATTTAAAATATCAATATGTAAATCTATTATATGTATAGCATTTTTGTTGATTTTAATTTTACTTAATTATTCAATAATATATATTCACATATTGCTCTTGTGTTCAGGATGTAACATTTTGTTAAGCTTTATGGTTACATAATTATTATGCATTAATTTTAATAATGTTTGTCTAGAGGGTTCAGTGGTATTCAGTGGTATACAGTGGTACACTCTTGAACTCTTCAGTAATTGTAAATTGCAACGCAGTCCCATTGCTGAATATATAACGCAGGATTTTTCCTCATTTGCATGTGTGATGCATGTGTGTTGCACGCATGTGTTTGCCACGATATCCCGGACAAAAGCCAGAATGACTTAGTCAAACTCTATTTCCCTCATAGCTTTTATTTTACTCGCTTCACGAAAGGAGTTCCAACGTGAACAACGTAAACGATAATACAAAAGCACCTCTAGCCGATTGTAACAATCATGCAGTCAAAAGCTCCGATTCCCAGGGCTCCTAGGAAAATCCTGGAAATCCTATCTGCTCCAGCGGCAGTGCCGTTTATCTGAAGATCACACTGACGTCGGACAGTGAATCAAGCGTGAAACGTGGCCAGTGACGTTAGCGGTCGAGTGGAGGTTGGACTTTCAGTTGCCGGGCTAGTTTAATGTTTGGTCGCTAGAGCAATGCCTCCTCCTTGCCCTTGGCACAGGTATCCTACACACCACAGGGCCACGTGTCACTACCTCGCTGAATTGCAAGCACATCAGCACAGAATGAGCTTGCGTTTCATGCCCGAATTGCATGTGGTCACCCTGCCATGGCCGATGGTGGTAATTCAGTCATGGATGGAGGCCAATTCACTCATCTCTCTTCATTTCCTTGCAGGGCCCAGACATTGGAGAAGGTCATAACTCCATCCCTCACTCATCTGAGGTAGGAGACTTCATCTGCAGCAAAATTTTGCTTGGGGCAGGTATGCTGCTGTTCACCGACACTCCCCGTGATGGTGTGCTGAGTTGTGGGATGGCGACTGCTGGTTGAGAGCAGTAGTTTCTCGTGTATGCGTGATGGTGTTATGTCACATGAGTGTATTGGATGCAAATAACAAAGAATCAATGTACTTCATTTACAAACCCAAGAAGTTCTCAGATGGGATTGGCTGATCTCTGTGTAGTTGTCAGAGTCTCTAGAAGATTCTCAGAGTAAGAGTTGGTGGTTTATCCAAGAACACAGAGGTCAAGTGGACGGATATGGTCACCCGGGGCTTCTGGATGCCCGGACACTGTTCTGTTCCTTTTTTGGTTGGAAATGGATTCAGAGTAAGGGATGCTTCTGGAAAGGCATCCATCCCACCTGCTTTGCAGAGCATCACACAAGAAAGAACCCAAAGCCTTTGTTTTCATGTGGGAGGAGGGAGGGTGTAAACTCTTAGCATGTCACCTTTAGTGACGTGAAGCATGTTAATAATTTTATCGCGTCATGTTTCCATATCATGTGGGCAGGAACCAGACCACCCCTGGCCAGCTTCTCTGTGATCACAATCCATTTATCACCACAATCCAACAACAGTTCAACAAGCAGCAAAACCTAGCATAATTAAAATTACCTGCAACGATTAATTACTTTTCCTAATGGCTAATAAATATCCAAGTGTCTATCACCTCCGTCCCACATCTGTTCTTTTCTTTCAGTGGGTAATAAAGGCACCTGATCATAGGGGATGAATTTGCAGATCTTGGTGAGACCGGCTGGGTCAGGCTGGTTCTGGTGGTTCTGTACCAGTGTTGGCTCCTTTCCTGTCTGAGTCTGCTGTAGTTGGCTCCTTCTGACAGGAAGAGCCAGGTGAATGTGTGTTCAGTAATTTCATCTCATCCACTCAATCCATGTGCTCAGGCTGCTGGGTGGAGAAGTTGATTATAATGTGAAATGTTTAGCTTTCTTCTGCGGGCCCGCCTTATGATTCCCTGTGAAATTGTACCTCTGCATTTTTTAAAACTGTTTTTGGGTTGCTTTCAATTTGCATGAGCTCAGAAGGTGGAGCGAAAGTAGCGTCATGACGGAGGTGAAAGGTCGTCATGCAAAGCTTACAGATTCGAGGCACAACATGCTGGTTTAACAGTCGGCAGCACATACGAGAAATCCCCCCCCCCCCCCAAACACAGGATCATGTGTGCGGTCCAATGAACCTGGGTTCGTTTCTTTGAAGAAGGGATATGTTTCATCTGTGGTCTTGACTCCAAGATGGCGCTGCCTTCGGGCGTTGTGAGCAAACAATGGAGAATGATTGGTGTACAGATTCCCAGCCGGATACAAGAAGGGGTGGAGAGAGTGTGTTGCAGAGTTGTGTGCTTTGTATTGGGTGGATCTAAAACATAACTGCCTTTTGGGCAGAAACAGCCCAAAGTTTGGGACTAATCTGCTTTTAATTAAAGATATAAGGAACAAATCATACTTTGAACTTTGGAGCACGGGTCTGGTTTTATACATTGGTACCATTTTTTTTTTGTGTTTTAAATTGTTTAAGCATGACATTATGTTTTCTAACTGAAACCATTTCATTAAGAGCCCAAGATGAAGATCAGGTTGAAATATGAGTGGCCTTGTTTTAAAGAGGAAGGTCCTTCTTGAGTTCTATCCTGTATCCTCAAGCAACACGTGAAAGTATAAGTAGACCAACGTGTTTCAAACTGCAGATGCTGATCTTTAGGAAGCAGCATCGTTTCCAGCAGCTGTAATATAACACTAGGCCCAGGGTTACTATTTTGGCTTATTTCTTTCTTTTCTTCTCTCTCTCTGTCTGTCTGTCTCTCTCCCCCTGTCTCTCTCTCTCTCATGCTCTCCCTGGTTCTCTCCCTGGTTCTCTCTCCATCTCTCTGTCACTCTCTGCCCCCCACCCCCCCCACATCACTGCTCCCTGCCCCCTTCTCGGCACGTTGCCATGGCGGCTGCGAGGAATGTTCTGTCTGTCTCCAGCTTATTACGTGTTTGCCCCAAGGAGGTAACTTGCTTCTTTTTATAAGCGATTGATAGGCTGGACGTGTATGAGGTCCCTATGTAGGTCAGGTGGACAAGACCAATACAGGCCATTACCCATTTTGAACAGTTTTTAAATATATTTGATGCTAAAATAACCTTTTCCAAGGATGTATACCATGATCTTTAACATTTTAAACCCCCACTATGCCCCAGGAAAGCTAGGAAATTTTCATTGCTTTGTTACTATATTGATACAGTAAGTGACGGCTAATTTTCTGATAAATTAAGAATTTGTAGGACCGTGGAAAATATACCACAATGTAGCATGAATGAAGTATTGTGACATGAATGATGTAATGTAACAAAAACGACACATTCATATGGATATTGAAAGCGGGATTCCGGAGTATCTGTTGCTATAATGCATATTAAAATTAGAAGACAATATGTGTAAAACTCCTGGCAAATTCCTTAGTTAAACGAATTACTATACTTTCTGGCTCCCGTTGAAAGTAAAAAAGCACTGCAGTGAAATTTGTTACAGCTGCTGGAGGTGGTTTCAGTGCTAATTTTGTGTCCATTTATCTTAAGAAAGTGGGCCATTAGAGAAATCTGGTTTTAAAAAAGGCAGGCATGCCTCAAATATCTAGGCAGCGTCCATGAATTTATGCAATCTTTTCAGAAGGTGAATGCGAGGGGTGTGCCTGATTTTTCACTGCTTTACTTGTCATACCCCGTTTTTGCAGTAATACAATGTGCTTTGATGTTCTGCAAACTAACCATGAACAAAGTCATAAAATTAAATAGGATTCAAGGTGTATAGCCTATGTGCAGTGTGCATGACTCATTAATAATAAAAAAGAAAGAGCAGATTGGCTGTATACATCCTGAAAGTGCATACAGAAGAAATGTATGTGTTTCATCAATATAAGACTTGTATCTCTATTGTGGCCTACTTTATTCCAGTAGTACTACATAAAGTATTACATAATTTAATGGTTTAAAATTTCATGAACAGTATCTCTAAAAATATTCTGAGGTGTATACCCATTATTGATGAGAAGTAAATTGAATAAAAACAAGTAAAAGTAAGCTTTTATAGGGAAAACATAAAATAAGACACTACCTTTAAGATGAGATTTCAATAAATTGTTATTATTTTTACTGGTTTCATTTTTATTGGGGGGGACATAATTACAGGGGTTACGAACATTTTCATTAGTGAAAAATCATGTGTTCCAAGCTCAGGGAGTACGGTTTGTCTGAAAGGGAAGGATCTGGCAAATGTAAAATCATGCCTGGTTCAATTGCAAGGCAATGCTTTAACCTGCACTACATAAAGAACCATGGAGATGTCTTGGCTAACACTAAAGAAAAACTCAATAGAGATCTGTCCCGAAAATCTTGAACTACAGTTTAATTCATCAGACCTGTTAAAAGCAAATGGAAACCAAAGTGATGCTGAAATGAAAAACGGAGTAGAATGGATGTAAAATATAACAAATAGTGTTTGTACCTGCCATGTGTGTCAGATATATGAAGGATGGAAAGAATCACATCCATGGATATGGCCTTTCTTACCCTAAATTTCATAAGTTTATATCCCATGCAGAAAAGACTCTTGCATTCGCAGCTGGGCACTCTCTATCAGCTAATACCCAGCTGGAGGAACTGATCCGAATGAAAATGAAACTCAGCAACTGATATCAAACTAAAAACCAAGTAAACAGTATGATTTGTAATGTGTTTTCTTGTACTGAGCCTTACATAAAGAAAGAAGTGTTTGACATTCAAAGTTTTATTTATGCCATTGTAGCACATAAATGATACAATAATTGACCTATGCTTATTAAACAAAGCGTCAATTTTTTTATTTATAGCTGGCAAATTCAAAAGGTTAGAGTAACACATTTATATTGTAAGATAAAACGCGCAAAGAAAATTAAACTGATCATTTTTAAGGCTGCTGTACAGCGTACACAGTAACTTTTATTGAGGAAACATAATTGGTGGTTGTGAATAAACTATTCCTTCAACAAAGAAGAGTTAGTGTAAAGCAGTTTGAAAGGTCATTAATTAATATGAAGACGTGCACAGATCTGCAGTGCTTTGCAAACAAACCTATGGTCCTCACCCCAACAAAACATTTTACTTCAGTATTAAAGGGTGTGGATATGAATTGTCTTATAAACAAACAATTAAAACAATTGGTTACTCATCAGAAAAAAATACAGGGGTGGAAAAGGCTTTGAAATTTGAGTTGGTGAACATATGACCCATCTTTAAATTCCTGGTTTAAACCAGTACACACCAAAAAAACATTAACTGAAGGGAAGTTAATTACATTGATGGATTACGTTTATTGTCATTTGCACTGTAAACTGTTGGTTCTACTACGCAATGAAAATCTTACTCTACATGTCCTGCATGGACACGATGAACAGTGCACTGTGATTTGGATCGCTACTAGATATTGGAAACCATCAATAAATTATTGGCAATAAAAGTATTCAAATTCAATTACAGATAATACATGAAACCGGGTGAAATGTAATCCACTAGCAAGTATTTTCCATTAAGTTATTGTGTCCCCCTTGTGAAGATAGAATCTTTTTTCAAATCCTTTTCTTCTCATTGTATTATTATAATGACAATTTATTATTAACAACAAGGACATTATTATTATTATTATTATTATTATTATTGTTAATGTGCTTATTATTGATGATGGTGATGATTATCCTAATGTCTACTTGTGTTTCATGCTCCGCCAGTTATTTTCCACAGGAAAAATTCCCTACCGATCTTTCCCGTCACCGCTTTTTTATTCCGTCATCTCTATGGCAACCGTTTTTTTTTTATGTGGGAAAGCTGTTTGGTGAGGGATCACCAATGGCTAATTATATTTCAGCGTGTTTAACAGCTAAAGAGTAGACGCCACGTTAATTAAAAGCATTTTATTCTGCTATGCAGAGGTAATCTGACGGTCACGTTTACGACACTAGGTTGTGTAAGGGTCGATTTAAGGACAGCAGCGTGTGTCGGATTCTTCGCGAGGTTACCGTGAATTACAGTGTTAAAAGTACTGAGAAGTTTATGCATAATTTAACTAAATCACCACAACTGCTCTCAAAAGACTGAGGCAAATACTGGTAATGGTCCTGTAAGTCAGGTGCGTTCATTACTGCGGTCTCCTCTTTACATTTAATTGTCTGCAGTCTCTGTATAAGTTAGACGATGCCCTGACTTTACACATAACAATGGTTGCGGCTGTCTGATAAAGCCGCACCTCCATGCGGGCTTTGCGCGGTAACCCCCCGTTGGCGGGGTGCGGGAACGCCGGCGAACGCGCTGCTGGCGAGTCAGGCCGGCTGTTGAGTCATTTTTTCTAGCGTGTGCTTGTTCTCCGCGTCTAATTTTAGTCTCTTAACGTCCCTCTGCTGTGACTTGGATTTAACTTCAGTGCTGTCTGCTTCAGTGACTGTCCCCTGCCTGTGCTTATTGTCGCATGTGTAGGACAAGCAACACCAGCGTGAACTCCATTTAAACCTCTACATCTACCCCCATATATACGTAGATAGCTATATATATTTATGTTAAGTTGACGTAAGTATGTTTTCTATTTGCTTGATGAAGCAAAGCTATCTGGGTTTACGTTTTGCATATGATGCATGCAGCTTTCTCCAGGAAGACGTCTGCGTAATGAGAGTGCACAGAGACCCTGAGACCATTGAAAGAACTCTGTCTGTATAACTGGGTTTGGCAGCTCTGTTACTGCTGGAGTGGAGATTTTTTTTTCTTTTTATAACTTTTTTTTGGAGGCTCAGGAACATGCAGTCATAAATAAAATATACTTTTATGAATAATTCAGGTAATCATTGTGATTGACACCTAGGTGGAAAGGCCTGATTATGGCGCTGCGTGACGGGAATTACCCAGAGTGCTGGGGAGCTAGAAAGAGACTATGGCTTTGGGTTTCTACCACCGATTCTTTGCTGATATGAGGTTATTGTTCTGTAATTAAACCTAAAAAAATGCAGGAAATGATTTCAGTGTCTTTCTGGTTTATGTGGTGCACAAGTATGTATGTGTGTGCTATGTAAAAGTGGTTTTGTGTGTGTGTGTATATATATACACACACATACATACACCATATCTTGGTGAACATTCTAGATTCCATCTGCATTTACAGTCATCCTGTTTTTCCTGCTTAGCAATGGGTCCTCTTATTGCAGATATAGCACCAGCTCTGTACAAGTGTGGTCTTTGGAGATTTCCAGATCATCTTTCTGTGACCTCATACATGTGGCTTCATTCAGAGTCTGCTTGGTAAAGGACAAAAAGGCAGGAGAGTCTGAAAACCGAGTCCATAACTTGGCCACCACGGATCTGAAAGAGCAGACAGGAGACCGCAGTGCCAGGACCGCAGTAGAGAACATCAGCTTTCTTTCCACTCCACCTCTCCTGGCTGTCAACTGGACTGGCTTCCACCGCCTCTGGGAATGTTACGTGTGGAAGATAAATGGTGTTTCTTGTCTGGGGAGGTGACCGGGGATTATCGATACATTTGTGCTTAGTGCAGAACACCCATGCATGGGTGGAGCGAGCTTGACTGAGCCCACAGCCTCTTCCACTGGCAGATCCACACACAGGCTCAAGTCAACAGGAAGCCTCATTTGCAGAGATCCATTAAAACAAAAAATCGCCCTGACTTAAGTGGCTTTCGTGTGCAATGCTCTTCTTCCATGCATGTTTCTTATGAGACACTTCAAGATCTGCCTCTGTCCTATTGTACCTCTTAGCTCCTCTCACGCAGCAAACAGAATGTAGCTACAATTACACCCATTCTCTCTGTCATTTAGTCTCTATAGGTTAGCTTGTGTTGCATAAAACGAAATGGTTAAACAGGATATAAAAGATGGTTTGTTGTGTCTGTCCTTTTTCCCCTTCTGGCTTCTGCCTCTCACAGACTTGGGACTTCGGAGTTTTGAAAACGGATTCGTCGCTCACAGCATGAGGTGAAGCAGTTTATGCAAAAAGGCTTAATGATAATAACTGGATGATTTGGTTCCTTGGGCTGAATAAAAATATCATGAAGGCTTCAGGGAAATAAATTAAAGTTTAAGTCATTGCCAAGTGGAATGTTACTTTGTAGATTCTAAAAATGCACCCAAGTGACGTGTGTATTGTAATAATATGAACGTGTAAGAACCATCAATCTTGAGGTATAACTTCCGTTATGGTAAATAAATGTCATTCCTTTTGGAAGAAATGTCACATTGGCACACTAATGTCATCGATAGAGAATGTGAGCCTGATGATATCAGGTTGAATCAAAGGAGTAAAATTAAATAAAATTTCATTCAGAGGTCATCTTTTGTACCAAAATTACATTTAAACTATGTCATCCAATCTCCACTATAATGAAGACTGAAATCTGACACTTTTGTGTTATTCCAATATTTATTATTGTGCAACATTTCCAGCTATTAGGAAACTAGTAGGAATATAGAAGTTTCTGCTGCCATTCTGCCAAATATGAAAATAAAAATATCAAGCCTCAGGTTTATAGGTCAGCAGATGGAAACTGCTCTGTTATGTGCTGAAAGTTGTGTTTAAGCATCATAATATTTAATGCCATGGGGTCCAGTGTGGCTCCAGGGACATTGAAATGGAAAGCGTATTGCAAATTATGTCGCTGCACGTACTGCCTACGATGACGAAACAAGAGACTAAGCTGAAGAGGCTGACCCTTGACCCCACTGACAAATTCCATTGTGGCCTTTTTCTTGTGTAATTTAGGACAGTAGAAGTAATGCAATGAATACATGTTCAGTCAGCCTTTCATTTGGCTGCATTGATCCTTGGGCGTCCTCTGATGCACATTTATGAAGCCCTCAGCCGCTCTCTGGGGAACCTCAACAGACTGCCATGCTTTCAAGCTCTGACTAGAGCCGTTTGTCTGGTTTAGTGAAGCGTCTGACAGCTACATCTTTCTAGCTGAAGGATTTTTTTTTCGAGACTCTTGATTTCTGGTGATTCCGACATCTTTCCACAGCTTCTTCCAGTTGGAGTTTGACCGCGTTACATACTGCCAGGAGGAACATCCTGTCACCTGAGCTCCTGAAAGGATGATGTCATCTATGACTGTGATGTTAATATGGGTTGCAGTGAGGTTGGCTGCTCTGACCCTTGCTTGGGTTTAGCAAGGCTGGCATGGGGCATGGGAGTCTCTGCCTCCTTTCTGACACACCTACTCTTCACCTTTGGCCAATGTGTGTCCTCAGCTGCTCATATTCATGAGGCACACCTGGTTGTGCTTCTTCTACTGTGAAGAGCACACCAAAAACGTTACATATCAGAAGGTGAATGAGATTTTCTTTGAGATTTTTTAATAAAAAAGGAAGAGCTTTGAGTTTTATCTCGCTGCAAATGACCATCCCATGCAACCCGTAGAGCATAGCATTCAATAACTGTAGTGAGACTTTCAAATCATTCATTTGAAATCAATTATTCAAAGGGAATTCAATAATTCTTGACAGGAATATAATATACCTCAAGATGGTCTACATTTCCCAGTCGCTTTCATTTTAAATTGCGGGATTAAACAAAAAATCATACTATTGGTCCGTTTTTTGGCTGATTGTAGCTTGTTCTTTTATTGGCTGTAGGAAAGGAGCCCATAGATAGAAAGCTTCCTGAGTGCCACTTCCTGTTTCCTGGCCTTGGAGCAAATGGGAAGTTAGGCCATTGTTAATTAAACCCAGGCTACCTGGAGGCAGGGGTGGGGGAAGGGGGCTGTCAAATGGTGAAAGGGGCATGGGAGTGAAATTCCTGAGTTTCTTGCCTGTGTTGTGAGTGTAGAACCTTTAACCCCAATAGTGATCGTGGAAGAAAAGGAGTCCGGGGTCTCCAGAGGTCAAGGCTAACAGCTGCTCTGACCACCCCCAGACTCTGACAGTCTGCTAAATGTCCTGGTTTTGAAAATGGTCACAGCCTGGCGAACGGAGAGATGCTGGCTACCCGCTACTGTTTTCTGTTTTAGCTTCATGGTAGAAATGAGGTTATTTCAAACGTCTCGATAAACATTTTAGTAACGCTCTTGACATATGGGCACTTCCTACTTGTGGGTTTTTAGGGGCACATTACTCATGCGTTTTGCGTGGTGTTCTCCTTGGGATGATGGTGATCAACTTATACTAAGGGTATCTATTTAAGGCTTCCGGTGAATGTTCAGACATAGAGCAGATTTGAGACCATATGGGTTTAAATCTTTAAGTGGAAACTATTCAGCTTTTGAATTGCACAGCTTCCCTGCATAACTGGTCTTTAATGTGCAAATTTAAAATGGATTTTGTCTAAAAGTTTGATTTTGAATACTGGTACTGCTGTCAAAGTGCACTTACAATCATTATGACACATCACCTCTAAAGATTTTTGTTTTTGTTCGTTTAAAAACACATTGTCTAGTTTGTAGTATGCACAGTGTATAGAGAATTTAAGCAGGGACAGAAGTTAATTAGGAGGAGCTGAGAGCACATTAACACGATTTGAAATAGTAAATTATAGTGGTGAGCTTTAATTATACTGTGAATGTTTATGTTTTGGATTTTTGATAAGTGGTTAAACAAAGACGGGTACAGCTGCATGATTCAACGGAGCGTCGTGAGCCCGCAGGCAGCGTGACCCCTCGGGGATAGCGGCGCCTTTCGTTCCCACGCAGGCCCCACGAGCGGATTCCGCAGTGCGCGGTGATTGGGACTGGACCTGCCCACGGCAGACATGCATGCCATGCCCCCGGAGCTTCGGCTGCGGCAGTGGGCTATACGCGTGTTACATTGCGGAGAGACTGGCTCCAGTGGAGAAAGCGTTAATAAATGTAACTTGGAAGGTAGAGTAACCGAGAATCGGTTTTGCGCTGATTCAGGTGCAGTTGCCATCCGTTCCATAATGAGCAAATATCTATTTACGTATCCGGAACAAAATACAATTTAGCCCGCACCGATCGGGGGCGGTTATTTCTTCAAATTTAATGGGGTGTGACCATTTGGATGTGATGCCAATAGAAACTAGCGCACAGTAATCGTGATATATTTAAAATTAAATTAAGGGATTAAAAAAAATAATTCTTCATAAGTGTGAAGCGCATATAGGACTTTCTTTAAGTATGACAGGCCATTTAGTGAAAACCTGCCCTCCGCGTTGATTAGCATCTTCTCTGCAGGGGTCGATAATGCGCTAATACGATTCTGCGTCCCTGCGTAACTTGAGCTCCCCGTTGCCCCAAAGTACGCCGGAGCAGCGGCGGCTCGTCCTGCTGCAAAGGGCCGGCGTGCACGCCCGGCGGAAACGCGGAGCGGAAACGCGCGGGGCGGCGGCGCGGGCGATAGTCGTCGATTAACATTTCTGCACGGCAGGTTATTGCTGATGGCAGATAAGGGGCCAGTGTTGAAGGCTGTATCACAAACACAGACAGACGGGTGGCCTTCCATCTTCATTCCTGATATTTGGTCTATGCAGCATTACATAAGTACACACTGCAGGAATACTAAGCTTACTTGGTGCACTTTCTAAGAGTCAGTAAGCTGATACCAGTGTCTTGAAAGTACTATGGGATAGTATCTTGTACTCCCAAACTGGTTGTGCATAATATAACCTGAGAATGAAGATAAACCAGTATGAAGGCTCATGTTGACCTATGCACATGATAGTGTAAGGCTATACAGTGGCCTACAAGGAGTTTTCTATTGCAACAGCTGTGTTCCAGAAATATTATTTTTCAAAATTTTTGCATATATTAAACAGTTTTTTCATATTGAAAAATAAAATTTAAAATGTGCATTTCTTTTCTTCATTTAAAATATGTAGATCCATGAACATATAAGGTGTTGTTAAACTTTGAAATCACATATATAAACTAATGTAAAATTAACTAAAAATTAAATACATATTTTTTATGCTCAGCCATTCTCTCAGCCTTTGAATGTCGGCATGAAGGACAGCAGAGGTGAAATCTCAAGCCTCAGCTGATCTGAACGACCCCCACAAGTACGGTTCTGCTGCATCCAGCATTAATGTGCGTGTACCCAGAGGTGCCCCCCCTTTTCAGCTATAAATCGCTGTGACGGTGTTGTCCTGTCTTCCGGCCAGGCGTGAGGATGAAGTCACCGTCCTGTAGTCTACTGGCTGTAACTCTTGGCCACTGTCGGAAGGCTTTCCTGCAATGGAAAGTGCTTGGACAATAATCGATGAATTATTTATGCGGCTTTCATTCTTAGAAGGAGGGGCCTATCCCATTTACGCCGACTGGGGCCCGTACTCCACTTGACTGTTAAATAAAGTTAAACAAAGCACTCTGAAATACTCTGAAGAGCAGTTTAAGCACATAATATAACAACATTAGAGAAAATGACATCCCTGATTTGTAATGTAGCGTATATATATATATATATATATATATATATATATATATATATGAAGAGTTGAAAAGTTTGGGATTGGAATGAGGTAGTAAAAAAGCTTGCATTCCACCCTGTCATCTATTCATTCATAAA
>JAAGVU020000035.1:10707544-10722170 GCA_011763525.2 Mormyrus iriodes
GGGGGGGGAGAGAGAGAGAGAGAGAGAGAGAGAGAGAGAGAGAGAGAGAGAGAGACCACCTCCCGTTATTAAACTGTAAAGCATATGGTCCCGGCACTGGAGTGGTGGCTGGGAAAATTCAGGTCTCTCTCTCTGTCTTCAGTGCCGTCCTGCGGGTCAGCGCACACCAGCGGGCTGAACCTGGGAGCGGCTTGTTTAGTCCACTCGCTCTAATTAGAGACTCCTGCCAGGTGTTTGATCAGCCAGTGGAGGGGGGCTGGGGTGTCAGAGGCTGGTGGCAGAGACAGGTGAGTGAGCGTCTGCCTGCCGGGCCCCCAGGGAAGGGGCTGGCTGTGGTGCGGTGGGGTGGGGGGGGCGCAGGTTCGGTCGGGGCGAGGCTTACATGTCCACCCAACCCACCAGCTGCATCTTTGGGGGCAGAGAGCCAGGCATCCGTAGGATTGTTTGTTGCAGCAGGTTGCAGGGAGGGACCTCTTTCCAAGAGCACCCCCTGCTGCCACACCTTGGTCAGGTTAGGCGGGAGCTGGCGTATTTGGCAGGCGGATGAGGAGTGATGAGCAGTCCTCTGTGGGGGGGAGCCGTGGACTTGGTGGGGTTTGCTGTACTCACCCCCCACGCCTCTGTACAATTCTATGCTAGGGCTGCCGGCCCTCTGCCTCCCTGGGCTGGGGGGGTGGGGGGACTGCAGGAGAGAGTGCGGCTGGATGAAGCCTGACCGTATATTCCAGAACAAGCTAAAGTAGATTCGATCCCCTGGAAATGAGCTCGATGCAGGAATGAAGGTCATTTATCCTTACGGGTGGCAAACAGGGTTATGTCACAAATCCTGGGTGCGTGGTTCATGAATTATCCCAGCGGCTGCAGTGACTCCACCACGGAGAGAGTCAGTCTGTCTGCGAGAGTCTGTCATCGCTGCTCGTTCAGGAGGCATAGATGTGGCTGTCGGGAGGTTTGTGCAGGGGTGTGCAGACTTTCTTCATTTTACTATTATATTTTTATTATTAATAAAAAAACTATATTTATTTTTTCATTCATATTGAACGTAGATATGTTGACTGTAGAGGCCACAATATTTAAATGCTTCATATATCTAACACTGCAATTCATTAATTTTCTGCGGTGCAGTTACTATGAGATATCACCAACCACACAGGTATAGTAGAATCTCCATGGAAACCACTAGCTATGGGAGATGGCAGTCGATTTTTTTGGGAAACACGAAGATCGTGAATGGATTTGCGGTAAGGGGGAGATAATTACGATGATTCGAAAGTAATGGAAATTGGCTGCATCGGAAGAACGACTCAAGCCATTTTCTGTTAGTGTTTGGCCATCTCTGTCCTTAAATTATAACCAGGGCAAGGAACTATCATGTCAATTTTATCGGTTTTAAAGAGCAACAGGTCAAAGGTCATTTATCGAATAGAAAACACACACACAAAATCTCACTGTAGTACTACTTGATTATTATTAATAATTATTAATTATTGGGTAAATCGTGAATTTGTTGAATAATGGTTATTATAATAAATACTAAAATAAAATGTATTAATTATTCAGATTTAGTATTTAAACACCAACATTACACTTGTAGGATTGTTAGTCTTACAGAAACACGTTAATTTCATAATGCGATCTTTCAAAAGGTCTAGCAAAATCATGGGAAGTGAGAATACAGCAGAATGTGTGAAGTGTCCCTTATTTAGTGCATTTGTTTTGTACAGTTCGTTTGGAACACTTGCTGTTTTACTTTGCCCTTTGTGTCTTGGTTGCCATTACGTGAGAGGAGGGCTACGTGCTGACTCACGGTGACCTGACTGGCATGGAGCGTCTTCTTTCCAGAGGCACTGAGAATGGCCCCTGGAGCTTGGTTGAGGGCCCCCTCCTTGCCGGGGCCGGATTGTATCAGCATCACTATGAACTGGGAGCACCCCACACACACACACACACACACACACACACACACACACACACACACACACACCTGCTACCTATGCATTAGACCGAATGGCTGCAAATGCGATGATTCAGGTATCAGCTCTCCTGCCTTCTCCATCTTGGTCAGCCCTGCTCTCATTCGTCTGTACGTCTGTCTGTCTCACTTTATCTACACGGCAGTTGCTCTGCGTAAATGTAAAGGCACATTTCCTCAGTATATGCTAGAAAAATTACATTAGAAACATAAAATGTCAATAACTCACTTTTGTGGTGTTGCATCTGTTTAAAAATAACAAGTCACTCTGAGAGATTAGCTTTGGGCTGCGTTTTAATTAGCTGCATTCTAATTATTTATGAAATCGTAGTTTTCTTGGGCTGGCATAAATTGACATCCTATTAAATATATACGCTGAATGCTTCAGGTATTTTCAGGTGCCATGTCAGAGACATCTAATGCTTTTGGTGACAGGTGTGACCAAATATTACAAATTGCATTATCAGATTACACAAACAGGTCATAAGCTTTACTAGTGAGACCACATCAGCAGTACCTGAACTGGTGTAAGATATTTTCATGATAAGCTGATATTCCTTATAGTATTTAACTGTAGCATTTAAGCTCTGTTGTTTTTTGTCTGTTGCTCACTGTGGAAAGATAATCTCCCCAGTGGAATTAGCGAAGCTGTAAAGGAGCGGTCCGAATGAACGCTGCGGAAACACAACATTTTCACAGACCGGGTAACCACGGGGGGCCACATGCCCTAAATCTGTAACGTCTCTAATGAAGCTGTGCCGCTCTTGGTGGGGGGGCTAGGGGTGGGCTTTGAAGGGACCTCTCCCGGGCACACCCACCATTCCAGATTGGTGCTTTTCCAATCGACAGCACACTTCGCTGCGGCCTCCTGTTTATGGGTGAGGAAAGGGCAGGTTTTCTGTTATGGTTTGTGCGACTCGACCAATCAAACCACCGTCTGTCTTCTACCGCTTATTCGCATCAGGGTCGTGGGGGTGAGGGGGTTGGGGACCATACCAGTCAGCACAAAGTCCAAAGCTGTCATACACCCTGGATGGGAACCAGTCCATTTCAGGATACATAACCACACAATGTGATACCGCCACAACTCATATAGAGACTCTAATTAGCCTAACTGTATGTCTCTGGACTGTGGGAGAATAGCCAGATATACTCAGAAGAAACCTGTGTGTCATACAGAGAACATTCAATCTCCGGTACTTCACGTAACAGTATGTAGTGTTAGTCCATCTCCCTTGGTCTGGTTTGGACTCTACACCATTGTGTTTAGTTACGTGCCTCCAATAATAATTAACAATAGCAAAATAAACACACTGCACACACACGGGTGGCATGTAAATTTCAATTGAAATTCATGGCTACCATATTGTTAGGCAACTCTAATTTCCCATAAGAAGCAAATTAATTAACTCTGCAGCCAGTGGGTATTTTCAATCACGAGTTGCACCGCCTGCACTGCTATTTCAGCTGTGACGGCAATTACATCTCGGGCTGCCACCTCAGACAAATGCTACTGCTTCATATTCTGTATGCAGGCTTCACGGTCCACCTGGAGGTGCCCCTCCCCCACCCCACTCCACCCTGATTTTACTATGTTTTTATGACACGTACGCTTTTATTTTTTAAGATTTGCAAATGGAACGTGGCGCTGGAATATTAAAAGGATTATTTTGGAACCCTGATCAAAGACCGCATGATCGGTGCTCTGAAATAAGTCTGAAAATGAAATTCATTTCTAGGAATAAAGGGTAACTTAAATAGCAAGAAAAAGTTTTTCGTCAGTTTTTTGTGGGGTTGTCTGCAGCCGGCCAATCAGCTGCTCCAGACTGAGGCGTTGGGGTTGGGGTACTTTAATTGAGAGCATTGAGGGTTCTTGGAGCCTACAATGTGGAACAGAGCATTGCCTGTGGTTACATAACAGGTGCAGAACATGGCCATGAGTGGAATACTGAAGAGGAAGTTCGAGGAGGTGGATGGGTCCTCGCCGTGCTCGTCCCTCCGCGAGTCCGAGGATGACGTCTCCAGCAGTGACAGCGGTGACAGCAGCGACAGCGCCAACCCCTCGGCTGCCAGCTACTTCGCGCGTAAGTCAGCGGCTGCACGCTGTTCTCTCTCTCTCCCTCCTGGCTAAGGAGCCATCCATCACGAGCTGTCAGCCTGCATGCCCACACCGCGTCTGTATTGATGCCGACAGTGCTGGCAGTAATCCTGAAACAACTTATCAGTTACAGTTAGAGATATAACAGGTAAGACAGACGGCAGACATACGACGAGAAAACAACCCCCTGGACTCCCTTCAGATCGGTAATGTAGAGTTATGTAGAGATATGCCCCTTTACACTTAACGAGGTAGGGCTATGTGGAGATCAGTCCTTTAATGAAGTAGAGTTCTGCAGAATTCAGCCTATTAATGAAATAGAGTTATGCAGAAGTCAGCCCATTAATGAAGTAAAGTTATGTAAAGATCCCCCGCTTTAATGAAGCAGTTATGTAGAGATCAGTCCTTTATTGAAGGAGAGTTCCACAGAAATCAGCACTTTAATGAAGTAGCGTTATGCAGAGATCAGCACTTTGATGAAGCGAAGTTATGTAGAGATCAGCCTCTTCATTTTTAATGAAGTAGAGTTATGTAGTGATCAGATTCTTCACATTAATGAAGTAGAGCAGGGGTGGGCAATCTTATCCAGAAAGGGCCGTTGTGTATGTGGGTTTTTGCTGCAGCTCCCTAATTAGATTACTAATTAGAGGACTGATTGGCTGAAGAGTCCTCACACCTGGGTTAGAACAGCTGGCCTAAAGGTCAACCTAAAAACCTGCATCTACCCCTGAAGTAGAGAATTGCAGAGATCTGTCCTTAGATGTTGCTTGGGGAGGCGAAGCTCTGAATGAGTATGGTGCAGAGAGTGGTGCACTCGAGAACCTGCCGAGCTTTACAATGAAGCCTGAGTTTAGTTCAATTAAGGGAGTGTTCTCTAACTGCCCTTGAAAGTGGAGTTTATCAGGCGAGCCTCAGCGTACAAGATCCGCGGGAATGAGAGATGAGTCCCTGTGAACAAAGCCACCAGGCTTTTTTTTTCCTTCTTCCCCTCCTGTGGCTTCTGCTGTTTGAGCCCTCATTCGGTGTTTCTCCCCAGCTCACACGAGGAAGGAGACACCCCCAGGGGCACTGTGCCCCCTCCCTCGCTCTCTACTTGCCATGCCTGACGCCTTTTACCGCCTACCACTGCATGTTCGGAGGCATCACCTGGGGATTCTCCTCTCCGACTGTCCCCAGTGTGACCCCACCTGCTGTAACTGTCCCCTCCGGGGCCACCACACCTCCCCTGCAGTCCTGCATAAACAGTGTCAGGTTATTCAGGTTTCTCAGTGGCTAACAGCTTGGAAAAAAATGCAAGACAGCCTTCTCGCGGGTGATGCAGCACTTCATTGCGTAGGTGGACGGTCTCGTGGAGGTGGAGTTTCCTTTGAAGCTATAGATATGTGCAAGATAACGGGCACATTACCTCCATCATATTATTATTGGCAGTTATTTAAGGAAAGTATTATGTAACTTGCATTATGTTTATTAAGTAAATAATTGAAACATTGTAAAAATGGTTTAAGGTACCCAGACTATGATTTTTCATATGATTCTAAAAATAAACGAGAAGAGAAAAGAAACGAGGTTCCACAACTCTCTGGTTGTAGTGCATGATGTTAGTATTTGCTGGCACGTGCTCTTCAGTTATTATCAGGACTGGCTCTAGCTATAGGCTGGATAGGCAGTCGCCTAGGGCCCCTGAATTACCTGCAATGCGGAGGAAGGGAAATGATCATTTTCTTGATAGGAGGGCCTCCCAAGTAAAGCTTCACCTAGGGGCCCCTGAAAAGGTAGCACTGTCCCTGGTTATATGTGTTACGAATCTGCAGCTATACTACGCTCAAGACTCCAGTTGTTATTGTTGGATAAACTGTTAGTGAGTAGAGTTAGGTGCACAGATTAATAGTCCTTTTTTGGATTACCTGAACTGTTGAAAGGATTCAGCTTAAAACCCATTCAGTTAAATTTGTAGCTCGGTTTCTTCTCAGATGAGACTGTGCAAACTTCAAGTCCTCAACCACCAACTGACCTCCTGCCCTCAAAGAACCCCCCCCAATCTGGCTGCATGGTGACAAGAGGCTAAGGAAGGGAGAGCCTGCAAAGCATAGCAGAACCACTTCTGTACAGGAGATGGCACTGTGTCCTCTAGTGTACCACAGTGTTTGCAGATCTGTGCCTGGGAGAGGTGACAGAGTTTATCATGTAGCTATTGTTCTGCACTGAGCGATACAAGTCCAGTATTTCACAGTCAGTATTCAGTATTCAAGAGGAGCCTTGTGATGTTTTCTATTTGTCAGTTTTTTCCCCACTCCACCAGTTTTCCACTCGTAATTTAATTTTGGCTCAGATCCGCCAGAATGAACAGTGAATGCAAATGCAGTTTGGAGTTACACATTTTCAATACAATCCTTTATGTTTGATATTTATCTTTTTTTCTGCAGCATTCAGTTACCGCTTTTCCTTTTTGTTTATGCCCCTCCCCCCGTCACGTTGGTATGGTAGCGCCGTCAGCGCACAGCATGTAATGAAAAGCATTGTCCTCACGGCGCCGGCGAAGAGTCAGCCGCTCGTACCAGATGGTCTCGGTTCACGCTGACATCACGCATGTCTGGCAGCAGAGTGACTGGGGAAGCCATACAGAATGTCACATCGGAACTGGGACGGCAGGGGGGGGTTAGGTGTTAGCCATGCCCCCCCCCCCCCAAATTACAGGAGCCAGCTGGGCATGATCAGCAATAAATGAGACACTTCCTGGAAATACAGCACTAATATGATACTGACATTGCACATAAAGTCAATGATGGATACCCTACACGATACGTAATATACAGGAGGTTGTTAATGTGGTCAGATTAAAGTAGAAATGTAAGCACATTAGCAGTGAGGCTTAGACTAAGATTACATTGATCAGCCCTCATGGGAAATAAGCTGCCTTTCCTTTCCGAAGTACCGTGCTGTCAGTTGACTGAAAGGGAATTTGTGCTGACATCATCATCAGAGGCTGAGGAATCCCTACAAGGAGGACTGTATGACTAAGAATTGATGTTGGACACTCAGAACCATGCAGCTTCATAAGGAGTTCAAATTCATCCTTTTCACCTGGAGAACCATTCAGCTGGATCAGGGAATTAGCTTTCAGATTTACCCATATTGACAAAATTGGATTGTCACGTATATTTTTTTTAATGGTCTTTGGGGTGACTTGCTTCATTCCACAGCTAGTGCAAACGCCGTATATAAAATGCAAATTGACTGGTAAAACAGAGCTTTGAAACATCCAGCAGTTACAAATCAGGTTAAATGTTCTTAATGGTGATGCACTGCCCTCGCTCCACACGTGGTCCTGTATGTGATCCGTTTACACTCTGGCTCCTACATTTACGTTTTTATTTATGTAGGAGATGCTCCTGTCCATACAAGAAGGGATCTGAGCTAGACTTTTACCCAAATAGCACCATGGGTTATTAAGTTACAAAAAAATTTAGTAGCATGCATAAAAAAATGCTCAATGAATTTCAGTAAAACACTATTCCAGGTCTAAGAAAAGTGCTAACACTTGATCTATTAAAAAAAGTTTTATTAAATTTATGTCAGTTAATTCTGTTTTATAAATTAATTCAAAACAGAGCACTAATCAGCCAGTTAATTTGAAGACAAACACAAAGGGTGCCTGCTATGATAAATACATGCTCACAAGCACTATGTACAGATACACTATATGGACAGAATTATTGGGACACCTGGCCATTACATTTACAGGAAAATGTATGACATCCCATTCTAAATCCATAGACATTGATATGGAGTTGTTCCCCCTTTGCAGCTATAACAGCTGCCACTCTTCTGGGAAGGCTGTCCACAAGATTTTGGAGTGTGACTGTGGGAATTTTTGCCCATTTATCCAGAACAACATTTGTGAGGTCAGACACTGATGTTGGACGCGAAGGCCTGGCTAGCAATCTCCATTCTAGTTCATCTCAAAGGTGTTCGATGGCGTTGAGGTCAGGGCTGTGTACGGGTCAGTCAAGTTCTTTCACACCAAACTCACCCAACCATGTCTTCACGGACTTTACTTTGTGCAAACTGTTCCCACAAAGTTGGAAGCATAGAATAGTCCAAAATGTCTTGGTAGTCTGAATCATTAAGAGTTCCTTTCACTGGAGCTAAGAGGCCTACCCCAACCCCTGAAAAACAACCCCATATCATTATCCCCCCTCCACTTAACTTTACAGTTGTTATAATACAGTCAGGCAAGTAACATTCTCTTGGCATCCACCATACCTAGATGCATCCATCAGACCGCCAGACAGAGAAGAATGATTCGTCACTCATGTAGCTGCAGAACACATTTTCACTGCTCCAGAGTTCAGTGGTGGCGTGCTTTACACTGCTCCATCCAACACTTGGCATTGCGCTTGGTGATGTGAGGCCTGCATGTAGCCGCTTGGGCATGGAAGCCCATTCCATGAAGCTTCCAGCGCACAGTTTTGTACTGGGGTTAATGCCAGAGGAAGTTTGGAACTCTGCAGTCTTTGAGTCAGCAGAGCATTGGCACCTTTTACGCTCTATGTGCCTCAGCACTTGGAGACCCCGCTCTGTTAACTTTATGTGGAGTTTCTGTTGTTCCTAAACGCTTCCACTTTGCAATAACCCCACTTACAGTTGACCGTGGAATATCTAGCAGGGAAGAAATTTCACATACTGACTATGACAGCACCACACTACAGTTCATTGAGCTCTTCAGAACAACCCGTTCTTTCACAAATGTTTGTAAACCTGACTGCATGGCTAGGTGCTTGATTTCATACACCTATTGCAATGGGTCTGAATGAAACATCTGAATTAAGAGGTGTGTCCCAATACTTTTGTCCATATAATGTACATGCTTGCAAGCACACACTCCCTCCCTCTGTTGCTCTTATTCACCCTGGGCTTTGCTATACAATGCTAAGGGCTCTACCAACACCACCATTGCCTCCTTCTGAGACAATGTCATCTCCTTATTTCTCCATAACAACATTAATGATGTGTTGAAATAATGAGTAATCGATACAATTTTTTATTAGTTACTACAATTATGTTGTTACTGATAGACTGTTAGTTATTTAGTAATTTTAGTATTCAGGGAAAAGTTAGGCTCTGTCAATATAGTAGTTAATTTGTTGAGCATGAGTGCCAGTTACTTTGGTTTGAACACTCAGTGCTAGGTCGTTTAGTAGTTTGATGCTTGCTGGGAATACTAGTTTTATCCTGCTATTTGTCAATTCAATGTAGCTTTCTGAAAAGAACTGTGGGTGGCGGTGCAATGTCATTGCTCTGTCCAATTTACACATGTGAGGGTATATTTTTTGTAATTCACAAGCGTTGATTTTTAATCGAATATGGAACAAAAATGTCACACTGTTGAAGCCTGCGTATGAGTGAGGAAAGTTTGGGGTCAGAGATTAGGGTAGGCCAGCATCCAGCACTCATGGAACAGTTGGGTTTAAGGGCTTTTCTTAAGGGCCCAACTGCAATTTGAACCCACAACCTTCTGGACATGTGCAGGGACTCCTAGTTCACTGAGCTGTATACCTGTTCAGATGGAGCACTGGTGAGTCCATGGGGCCACACTGCCAAGCTCAACAATCCCTCACCTTATCCCTCCAGCTGCCTCCATACTGAAGCGAGAGAAGAGGATGAGAACAAGGAAGGTGCACTTTGAGAAGGTGACAGTGTACTACTTCAGCCGGCGGCAGGGCTTCACCAGCGTGCCCAGCCAGGGCGGCAGCACTCTGGGCATGTCCAGCCGGCACTGCGGCGTGCAGCAATACACCCTGGGCGAGTTCGCCCTGGAGCAGGAGCGCACCCACCGCGACATGCTGCGTGACCACCTGAAGGAGGAGAAGCTGAACTCCATTAAGCTCAAGGTATGGTAAAGCAGCACCGAGAAAGACTGAGCATCTACTACACACGCTACGATACTCTCCTCGCCTCTCCCATTTATTGGAGAAGAATTATCAGCATACATGATACTGAAATGATGCTTTGTTTGCCATTTGTACAAGTATGAGTACAGTTTAATAGGAATACTTCTTTTCACATTCCCATTTTGCTGTTATTTTAAGGTACACACACAAATACAGGTGAAAGCGAAGCTTGGGATGGAGTAATCATGAATAAGCGCCTTGCTCAAGGGCCAAAGTGCAGCATCAGGCTGCCAGCCCTGGGATTTAAACTGACAACCTTCTGATCCCAGGCACTAAAGAGTCCTAACATGCTAAGCCACACCATTGCAATACACTTAAAAATACAAGCTCAAAATAACTGGGTTTTCCACCATTAAAGTCTATTTTAACATGATGATTCATGACCTGTGGCATCATTCCCATGTAGCTTGATATTATTCATTTTGTTTATTTATGGTCTGTAAAGCAGCAGAACATCGGTTTGATAAAGGAACATGCTTTAAACCATTTAAATTGGCAGTCCAGTTAAGTATTATTGTTGCCCCATAATAGGTCTGCATATGGCGGTGCAGGCGTAAGCCACACAGCAGCCGCTGAGAGGCCGAAACAGTGTCATTGCACAACCAAACTGCAGCTTATCAGTACTGGGTCTACTGTGCTGTTGTACTCGTCAGTGTCAGCTGTCCTTTTGCACTGTCCTGCAATGTTTCCTCAGATTTTGCACACTATGCCCTCTATGTTGCTTGGTCGTTATGCGTTACTCTTGTGTTAATTTATGTGGCACCTTGGTCTGGGAGAAACACATTTCGTTTTTAACTCTGTACTGTGTATGGTTAAAAATGACATTAAAGTCCTACTTGACTTGATTTGACTTGACATTTCAAATGTCCATATCCTTGTTACATAAATGATAACAATGTTCAGTTATAAAGCCATCAGAGCACAACCGCCCTCCACCAGGGGCTCCACATTCCTCATTCATGTCACCCTGTCTCTCCAGCTAACAAAAAACGGCACAGTGGACTCCCAGGAAGCGAGCGTGCTCACGGTGGAGGACATCTCCGACGACGACATCGACCTGGACAACACAGAGGTGGATGAGTACTTCTTCCTGCAGCCGCTTACCACTAAGAAGCGGAGGGCACTGCTGAGGGCCTCAGGTGTCAAGAGGATCGACGTGGATGAGAAGCACGAGCTGCGGGCAATCCGTGTCTCCAGGGAGGATTGTGGCTGCGACTGCAGGATCTTCTGCGACCCAGAGACTTGCGCTTGCAGCATGGCGGGGATCAAGTGCCAGGTGGATGTTACTTCCTGTCTTGTCCCCTTCCCTGTGGGTCTGAATGAAACGGGCTATTTCCTGCTTAAGCAACATGCCTAAATAATTGTGGTTTAGTAGAGCTCTGCATGCACGTTTCATTGTGTCAACACATTTCCTCTGGCCCTTGCAGGTGGATCGCATGTCATTCCCATGTGGCTGCAGTAAGGAGGGCTGCAGCAACACTGCAGGAAGGATAGAATTCAATCCCATCCGGGTCCGGACTCACTTCCTGCACACCATCATGAAGCTGGAGCTGGAGAAGAGCAGGGAGCAGCAACAGACCTCTATGGCGGACAGTTACCATGGCGAGGTCAACGTGCATGGAAATGCGCTGGTCCAGGCTCAGCATGGCCTCGAGTACACGCTGACCGACACCGTCCCCCAGGCTGCAATCATGCACCTTCAGGCGGCCAATGAGATGGACGAGGCTGTGGAAGAGGAAGAGGAGGAGGAAGATGAGGAGGAAGAAGAGGACAACGAGGAGGAGGAAGACGAGGAAGACGAAGATGACGGCAGCAGCCTGTGCAGCGAGCTGACCGACTCCAGCACACAGAGCTTTACCGCGAGTGACTCTGAAGAGGAGGACAGTGGCAAAGAGAAGCCGAATGAGCTTGAGGATCGGGTGTCTACAGCCCCCATATCTCACACCGAAGTGGTACCACTGTCCTCTGAGTTATGCTACTCAGAGGGGCCGTCAGTGCGAGACATCCACAGCAATGGCAGCCCATACTTCTCGGGCTCCCCGGCCGAGTATTATCAGATGAAGAACTCGAGCAGCATAGCTGATGTTTCTACGGGTAACCTAGGTAGCGATTCCTTTGGGGAAGCCCCGCGGTTTCAGGATGGACTCATGTCCCTGGACTCTTTCAGCATGGGCCCCGATCCATACCACGATTACTCCCAGCAGGCCGAGGGCCAGTACACCAACCAGTGTTTCTCTGTGAGCAATGGAGCTTCTTCTGTCATCGTCTGCTGTTCTCCTGACCAGAACGATGACGTCCAGCCAGGAAGAGCCTACTGCAACCCACCAGCAGGCCATGTGGAACTCCAGAACTTCGTGAAGGAAAATGGTCAGGAGCTCTACGTCAGGAAAGACGGCTGTTTTGGGGCTGAGCCACAGGAAGCATCGGATGGACTTCCCGAGGCCCCGGCCCCATCTGACACCACGCCGGTCGTTCCATCCGTAGAGTGCTTTCCCCAGGTCACTCTGGTCTAAGTCCTTCAACTAGTCCCATGAGGTTTGTACGGTCCATTTTTTAAATCCAATTCTTGGCTGATTGGATAATGTTTCAATGTAAGAAGTGGATGTACACAATATACAAAGAAAGCTGGGGTTTTAATTAGCGGCATTTGCTATAGGTACAAAAAAAAGTTAATAACCTGCAAATGAATTCATTTTATACCGATGAGTCCAGACTCTACATGTATGGAATTAAAAGAATAAAAAAAAGGCAATTCATGTAAAATAACACTGAAGCGCAAAATTAAAAGCAGAAAAAATTGTAGGCTTGTGCAATGTACTGTAATTATCTTGTAAAAGTTCTAGTTTTCAGCCAATTCTGTGAAGATCTTTTATACGTCTGTGTATCCATTGTTGAAAAAAAGAAAGTATATTGTGCAGTTTATTTATGGAGTCATAAAGTGGATGTAAAATAACATTTTGATAATGAAAAGCATGTTATTTTTGAGGTGTAGACAGCCTCTCCGACCAACGGATGAAAGTGGTTCTAAAATTCTGTATCAATGTACTGTATAGGATGGTATTTTAAAGTTGTCATCTGTGCTTTTTATAGTTTGTAAAAGCATGTGACTTTTTTTGTGGTCCTTTGCTTTTGGTGAAAAGTCCAAAGGCACAAATCTGATATTATGGAAGGTAAGGTGTTGAAAATGTATTTGCACTTTTTTTAAGACGATTCTGAGGACAGATGCCATGGAATGACCGATACTTGAAACATGACATAAAATGAGTATTCAGTGGTCATTTCTCTCCCTCATTCCAGTAACTGTTCATTACCAGTGTGTTCTTGTACAATCTTTCAGCAAATGTAATTTTGAAACAAAATTGAATGAAAGCCAACAAGTGGGAAGTGATTACAAAAAGGTTTTAATGTCAGGGAGGCGCACATAAGACACATTCGTTCTCAGCTTTGTACAATTTCAAATGCTACACTTACACCTCATCAAAACCACATGCTGGCAAATTTTCTGCTGTTAACAACTTCTGCGGGTCAATTTTACAAACCTGACAGCGCTTTACTAGCCCCATAAAGAGCATCAGACTCTGAATGCTGGCGTCAGGTTATACAGGAATGCAGCAGCGTGATTACAGTCATGGCTAGTCTATTTTAAGGTGAGATCATTGGTTAGAAGTGAGCCTATTCCACATTGTTAATCACTCAGATTGTATATTATTAACGCGTGACATGCAAGGGTGGTTCTATGACTTTTTTTTTTTTTTTTTAAGGTGCAGGGTCAAATTCATATAAGGGCCAGTCTTATTAGCATATTTTTTTGAATAGGTGAGTGACAGGGGAGGGGCACTCTGGGGGCCAGTCAGCTTTCACCTGGGGCCAGTGCAGCCACTGTGGTCCTGCCCATGTATACAGGAGCTAGCAGTATGAATAAAGTTTTAGTCACTCCCGTTTAGAGACAGTGAGGAAAATAAAATTCTCCGTGCTCTAAACCAACAGAAAAGCATTCTGGGAGTGCTTGGAGGATCATTACATCCTGTTATCGAAATGCTCCGAGTGCAGAAATCACTGGCAGCCAGCCACAGCAGCGAGGTAACACAGGGCACATGGTTCTGAGATCAGGCCTGACTCAGCTGTCCCACCCCTGCTCTCAGCTGGAGTGTCACTAGGTCTTACTGTGCCCCTAAGCCCCTCTGACACATTGGTCACGGGGACAGCAGGTAATGTGTTTGTCACATGCTCTGTCTTTGCTAGACCCTGCTCAGACGTGTGCTTGAGGATTACCATCAGTCTTTATTGATTTGATTTTTTTTTTAAGTTTCAATCTTTAATTCCATGACATTTAATTGTACCGAGTTTTTTTTGTTGTCGTTTTGAGTGAGTATCTGTTCTCTGACAGATTTGAAACTATTTTGATTAGTGATTTTTTTAATTATTATTTATACTTGGTGGATAGGTTTATGGGTGGTTTTTAAATCACCTTTTAAGGATGACAGCCACTACCCCCCCCCCCCCCCCACCACCAGCACAACAAAAAAAAAAAAAAAAAAAACACCCCCCCCCACTAGTTTTGGGGGCGGGGGGGGGGGGGGGGGGTGATTGATTGCACAGTCTGAG
>JAAGVU020000035.1:10722270-10754961 GCA_011763525.2 Mormyrus iriodes
AGGGTTTTTTTTTATTATTTTTTTGACTTGGGGGGTGGGTTTTGGGGGGGTTTTTAAATCCCCTTTTAAGGATGACAGCCACTCCCCCCCCCCCCCCCGAAACAAGTTTGAAATAAATAAAAAAGTGAATCTAACTCCTTCCCTACTATTATTACATGGGAATCACACTGTCTGAAGGTTAAATATGAAGTACAGTGAAGAAATAGAACGAACTTCAAATATTTTCAAAATTACAAACTTTGCACAAAATTGTTTGCTCCCAGTGAAATATTGAGTATATGCACTTTACACAAGGATCCTTGTGGACCATAACAATTAGAAAAGAGAGTCCGCCGCCTAGTGGTGGAAAAATATACTGCACACTTCACACCCTTCAAAAAAGGTACAGGTTCACTGCGCAGGCCATTATTAAAGAGAGAAAAATAACCTGACTACAATTAAGGGGTAAAAAGAAATACAGAATATATGAATGTAGAAGTAAAAAGGGGGTTAAAAACAGACAGTGATTTCACAGTTAAAAACGCCTGGGCATTGTCCCTTGAATCCTGCTTATTCTATTGCTATAGCCACAGTATCCACCTGCACTGTATAAACATGTGACCCCAGAAGGTGTGCACACAAATTTACAGCTCAGCCTGAAACTAAGCAGATCCTGTACAGCCTGTCAACTTAGACACATACAAATAAACAACAACAGCAACATCAAAACATTGTTAAACTCTGGTACCATTTTGAATTCAGTCTAATTTTCAGTCTGCTGTTTTCATGACAAAACAGTCAGAACTCAGAGACAATTGCGCTCAAAATTCTTTGGTACTCAACACTATTGAGGAAAACTAATTGTTTTATATATATATAAAACAAAAATTATATATATATATATATAAAAAATATTGCCACATACTCTGCTAAAAAAAGAGGAAATCCTAGAAGGCACCTTATCCATTTACATGTTGTATACACATCAGCATATCCAGGGACCCTGATGCTATTACGTTGGACTGACTCAAGTTATAAAACCAAATAGAAGCAATTGCTTTAAACTCACAATCACTCTGGTAAATTAACCTGGATAAATTGACTTAAATTTAGGTCAAATTAAATTTCCTGTTCTTTAACACAGAAAGTATATTTTTTTAGATCACCCACGTCGGCACTAGAAGCTGTACATTTAGGCCTTTCCACATCTATAACCATATAATGGCTGAGGGTCCCTTTCAGACACATAAGATACATCTACGGCAGAAGTGAGAATTGCCCACCCATCTGTTCCCAGAAACCACAGATACGTACAAACCTGGACTGTTCTATTGGAGGAATGCAATTTTAAAACCCACAGGGGGTGGGATTAACACCAATCTTCAATTGCTGTCTGGTTCAAACTAATGGGATCCAATAAAGTACCCACATTTTAACTGACTGCACAAGTTAATCCCACCACGGTCTGGTTAAAGGCTCCATTTCTGTCAGCTTCACGCTAACAATGAGGAAAACAAACAAACGAATGAAATTACACAAAATATCAGTACTAGAACTTGCCTTTCTGTCACATCTGGGTCACCTCTCCAAAGAATTCAAGACTGTCCAAAAATATTCACATTGCACATAAAATAAATTAACCTGCAAATCTCTATATAAAAAAAAAATTTAAAACTCATGGGCTGTATTTTCATTGGCTGGTATGCAAGGCCATGCCCTCAGCTGAAGACCCACAGCTGGTACCTGTCAGAGGGGTCACATGTGACCAGGGATGGGTGCTCGTGGCGGGCACTGAGGCAAAGCTTCAGCCCCGGGTTCCAGAGCAACTGACTCTGCAAGGAAGGCAGACACAAAAAGTTATCATTCCTCAAGAGAGTAGAATCATGGGTTAACTACAGCACCCATATAGAAGCCCAAAAGCTAAACACGGTTCCTTTAATTCCTCTCTTTAGACAGTTAATTGACCTTTAGTGCCTAATTGTCCAGACAGAATCGCAAAAGAGTCTGTTTTTTCGGTTATATGAACTACATCATATTTTATTTATTTGGCAAAATGTTTTTACCCAAAGTGCTGCACACTTTTGAGAGAAAGCAGGGTCAGACGGTCCCTGGAGCAAATTGGGGTTAAGGGTTTTGTTCAAGGGTCTGAAGGTGTAATCAGAACCAGGGACCTTCCGATCACAGGCACAGCACCCTGACACTCACCGTCCCGTTAACGACTAATGGATGTGCAAGACTACTGAGGAGAGAATCTCCAAGCACCAACCCTACCTCTTTAAGTTCCCATTTCTGCTCAGCTCCGACAAAGGTGTTCCTCCCCTTATACTGGCACTCCTCCAGTTTCACAGCCTCCTCTTTCCCGTGGAGACACAGCTCCTTCTGAATGTTGTGCCGGATCTCGTGGTGTGTGGAATACTCAAAATACTGGCCAATAAAAATTAAACAGGAGTTTCTAGGCAATGCTACCACATGCCAGGGCGTAACTGACAGCAAATTAGCAAACTACCAAATCAGGAGTGAGGACAGTGTTTAGCATACATGAACATCTTGTTACACCAAATCAGATCAGCCAACTTAAAGATGTTGGTCGAGGTGCACCTGATTTCCTCCAAGTCCATGGCATGGGTACATGATCAGCTCTTTTCCGCCCTCGTTATTCTCCCCAGCATCCAGACAAGTGTCTTTACCTATGTTCATCACCTAAGAGAGGGCGGGAACATAGCTTAACAGAGATGTTCAGGGTTGGGTAGGACCATAGTCTGGAGGAGCTGTGACAGTAAGTGGGGAGCTTTACCGCGCCAAAGTGAAGAGGGTTGAGGTCAGGCATGAAGACCTCAGGATACACATTCTTCAAGTACCAAGAAAAGCTCTTGCACTGCAGATGCTGCCGGAGCTCCAAGCGCTTGGAGATGTCACCAAAAGACCTCTGTAGGAACACGATTCCAGGGATTGGTTTAAAGGTGAAGCACTTTAAGAAGCATCCCTCTTTCTCCTCCTGGATGAAAACCTCATCAGGACAGCTTTGAAGATAATATTTCAATTTGTATTTCAGCCCACATTCTTCTCTAATGTCCCTGGGGGGTGCTCCACAAAGTAATGATCGTCCAATAAGAGTTCAGGTAAGGAGCATTCCTATTGGACAACCATGAATTCTAGCTTAAGTTAACCCAGCAAACTGGGTGGAACACTCCACAGGTCTTTAACAGTATCTAAAACAACAGACAAAACAGTTAAATCAGCCAGTTCAGACGGTCTTAAACTATAACAATCTTAAGTTATACTTAGAGTAATGCTGGACAAAAGGTTACTAAATTGTCACTATGTGATAAGATCAAACCACTGAATTGTGCGAGCGATACTGAAGCGATTGATAAATCACATTTCAGTCAAATGTATGAATATTTTTCTTACTGAGATGAAAGTAGTCTATATAGGCATTGTGCAGTAGAATGAGTAGAAATACTGGATTCTCAGAGATAATGTGTACACCAAATCGAAGCAGCTGGCCTGAGTGTATGCTGGGGAGGGGGTGACCCCTCACACACGCCTCTGAAAAGCTCCCAAGTTAAACCATTTGTAGAGGACCGTCCTCTCTTTCAATAATGAACACCCACAGGCAAAACAGCAACACGCACAAGTTACTGACCACAACATGGTAATACTATCAATATGGTGTTGAAGAGCGCGTTCTCCTGCTGCTGTAATTGACTCAACGGTAACGCATTTACTGTATCTATGGTAGAGTGAGGCATGTTAGAGGGGGCAAATTAAATTGCAGTCGAGTTCAGCTCAGGGTCTCTAGTGCTGCAACCTTCTTTTGAAATCTGTTCAGGCCAGTCTAGCCAGACAACGGGCTGACGGGGGGAGGAGGGGCACCCCAGCATGTGGCTGCCCAAACAAGACAAATACAGGAAAGGTGACTGACCCATAGAAACCCCTACCCCCCCCCCCACCGCATGCTTGGAAAAATAGGAGCATTTTTATCCCTGCTTGCGGCTGGAAAAACATTCCAGAGAAAATGTCTGCTGGACTGGATAAGCCCGCCCCAGATATTTGCAATGTCCTAAGCTATGTGTGTGCACACACACAGACACACACAGACACACACAATGCTGCTGGAGGTCTTCCCACCTCCACAGAGAAAAGGAGGCTGGGATTGCAAGGCCCACCACCTACTTCTCTGGACATCTGAGAGGCTTGCTGGTTCCTGCGGTAGAAGATCTCCTTGTAGCCATCCATCCAGACCTCGGCCAGCCGCACCTGGTTGCGAGCAATCACCTGGGTGCCCTTGGGAAAGGTGTGGGGGCTTTTGGTGCGGAAGACATGGCCCACGACGGAGCAGGGGATAATCTCGAGTTGCCCCCCGCACTGCCACACCTGGGGGGGCACGGTAGGTGAGTGAAGGCCCATCCTTCCTCACCCAAGCAGCAAGACGGCAGCCATGAGCTACGCCAATGGAAGGTACACTGGGTCAAGTCAAAATCAAGTCTACTACCATCACAACTACAAGATGATGGCTGGATTGAGAAGAATGCATCAAGTATTCAAATTACATCCCAGTCCAATGTGCCAGGCATCAACACAAGCAAAAGACTAATTAGCGGGTGCTCATACAACACACACACACACACACACACACACACACACACACACGGGTGGTTTAAACTTTGTTTTCAATGTCGACTTACCCTAAATGACATTTCAATGTTCTCCCCTCCCCATATTTCCATTTCCTCATCATAGCTTCCTATGTAGTAGAAGTACTCTTTCGAGATCGAAAACAGCCCCCCTGCGAATGTCGGCGTCCTGTAAAGTATACGGGTAAACATTTATGCTGATGGAAGATCTGCAGTGTGGGAAACATTCCCAGAACACCACAACATAACAATGAGAAAGGCAACCGACGAACACACACGTTTGGGTATACAGAGATATGCACGTTGCATTTGGATATATGCAACAGCATTATAGAGGTTACATTTATACATTGTTATTTTTGCCCTGCATGTTCATCAGTCAATAACTAAAATGTATCTGATATCTCGGCCCATTTAGATGCATGTGTTAAATGAGCATCGAACCCCAAGGAGCTCCCTCACTTGATGGGATAAGTCTCGTCCCTCCGCCGCTGTCTCTCGTGGTCAGGAATACTCTCCCAGCCAAAGGACAAGCCCCAGTCGAAATTTCCCCGGTTGTGGTTCTGTCCGTACGGGGATGGCTTCACAAACTCGAAGGTGTTGAGGTCGATGGTGGTGATGTCGGGACTCACCACGGCCGTGCGGTTTTCCGCTATCCGTGATAGTAGCGGTTCCAGCCAGCCCTGGAAGCACTCACCTGAAAAGGACAACTCCATGTGCATGGACACACCTCACCTTGCAGCTGTGCACAGATGTGCCTGAGCCTCTTCACTAGATTTTACAAATATTTCCACAAAAAAAGACTTACTACTAAAACGTTACTGGCACTCTAATGGAAAGAATACGTCAGACAGACATGAACATCAGTAGCCTCTTCTCTTCTGGCTTATCTCCTGATTTTCTCTACCAAGAACCAACCACATCAATTTAGAACGGGGTGGAGGTTGGGGGATCGAGATAAGAGCTCAACATAGACTGTAAACACTCACAGTGAGCATCCAGGAAGGTGAGAACATCTCCGGTGGCGACAGAAGCACCCAACAGCCGGGCGGTAATGAGCCCCTTCCTCTCGTGTTGACGGACCACTCGCACAACGTGCAGCCTTTTTAGGTACTCGTCCAGCTCATCCTTCAGGACCTCTGTCAGAAATAAGACAGCAAAGACGACAACAAATGTTGGCACACATGCCTTTCCCATCAATGACCAGATGTGACAATCCAATGCTTTCGTGCAACCACTTCTCATTTCGGAGTCAAATTCATAGAAATCCCCACAGCTACAGCTGTGTCTTGGAAATAGCAATAAACAAAATCATACGGTTAGAACAGGCAGAGCCTCACAGTGGGTTGCCTAGGGTTAGAACCAAGAACCTTTGTGTTGCTAGTGTAATGTTCTACTTGTTGAGCTACTGACCCTGTGATCGCCATTGTCATTCAAGCAAATTGTGATCAATGTCATGCCCCCAACCTTAACCCTGGCAGTAACCCAACAACCCACAGATAGGGACCACAAACATCACAGTGAGCAGAGTGGGGGAGGGGAGGGGCTGTCCGGTGCACTCATACTTACCATCTGAGCTTGCATCATCCACCAAAATGATCTCCTTGAGCAGGATTGCAGGGGAGGTGTGAAGGACACTATACACAGTCCTGAGCAGAGTACTCCATGCCTCGTTGTGGAACACGATGATCACGCTGGTCGTCGGCAAGGCGGGGCACCGCTTGAAGGTCTGCTCAATGCATCTGCCAGAGTAAGATTGGGGGCGGAGGGTATCAGCGCGTCTCATGTGAGCCATGAGCACAACAGGTCAATGCCATGCATCTCCAGAACCGACTCATTCCCAGCAGGTGTACACAAGACATCCTCAGTGTATATAGCTTCATTTAAAAACTGAAGAACAGCTTGTTAATTGCCCGACTAGACAGATGTGCTTAAATGTCTGAAGCGGCTAGTGAATTCTAATCTCCTGTAACGAGAGATCACAGGAACTAGATGATAATCAATCTCAAAATGTCTTTTAGTTAAACTGCACATTGCTGTATAGCCCTCCTTGCTTGAACTGTACTGAAGCTGTGGGAAAATTTATTTCGTGGCACTGAAGCTGAACTGCAGAAGAGCTTCTTCATTTATTAATTTGTCCATATGTGCCTACGGCCACAAGGGGGTGCTGCTATCAACATCGAAGAAATGTCATTACAATAGTTTGCACAATTGCACCTATAGGTGACCATTGTCGACCTACGGGTTTACGGCAGTCACATGACTGAAAGTCCAGCACAGAGCCAATCATCTTTACACACATATAAATATTACGGGGCAGCATGTGCGTGAGGATTGCTCTGCAGCTTTCCGAATACACACTCCGGTGGTCTCGTGTCAGGCCCCAGGTCCCGGCTGAGCGAGACGCGGTCGCTGGCGAAGAGGTTGAAACAGTGCTTCTCTTCTCCAGCCTGCTTTTCCTTCTCCTCAGATGGGCTTAGGTTTCCCATGCGAAAGGGTTTCCCAGAAGCCCCCGGCGAGCTGGGATTCTGGGGGGGACGCTCCAGGGAGGGCCGGAGCTCAGCGGCAGTGTAGTGTCCCGGCAGACAGGAGGGGTTCCTGGCCCTCTCGGGTTGGCGCACAGGGGCTTTGATCTGCATTTTTGGCACAGCGCCCCGGAAGTTATTGACGGCTCCCATCACCATTCCCAGCACGCCGTCCTGCTTGCCTACGACCCCCCCCAGCCAGGGCTCCTCTCTGGGCCTCTGGCTCCCCACCTCCCTTTGGATGAGGAACAGGAACGTGATAAACAGAAGAGCCAGAATCACCAGCTTCCAGGGGTACAAACGCCTCCTCAAGAACCGAGAGAAGGCAGTCATGATGTCCATCAGACAGACTGACCAGTAACTTCGAGGTAATTCTTCTCCAAGACACAAAGGCTGTTGGAAACATCAGCAGGTAATGCTAAAAAGTCAGAAAGATGGTAAAATTAGATCTAGAATATATTGCAACCATTAAAAAGAAAGCAAAGAACTTATCCCCATTATAAACCAAAGTACTGTACAAAGAACAATGAAAACAAATACAGAAACATTGTACATTCAGTCACAAACCACACCAAATACTGATATTTAAGCTATAATCCAGTATCTTTGCTTGACTAAAGGACGTGTGTTTAAAACTAAGTTACTGGAACTGCATTCTTCCAATAAACCAATTTCTCATTAAAAACAAAACATACTCTGAGTGTTACTCGGTTGCACGCATTAAACAATTTTCAAGGATGGAGTACAAACGTCTTAGTTATGCCTCTGTAATTATAACAATTTACATCCAGTTATACACAAGTTAATCATTCCACATGTTGACTTACAAAGCGCTTATAGACATATAAGCGTGAGAATATGAAAGTGCATAGAAGGTATATTAAGCGACGAAAGCTCCGAAACTGCATATTAACTTCTACTAACATACTTACTTTCTGTACAAGACGAAGTATGCAAATAAGGACAACTATTACATTTCTTCCCGAATGTTATGGTGAGCAGTCCGCAATGAAATCACTGCGAAGTACTTCCGTCTCTTCGAGACCCAGGTGCACAGCTTCAGGTGGAGGGAGGGGTCTGATGTCGGCCTGCGCAAGCCAGCACCCCTGCAAGGGAAATCCAAAATCATCTGCTTAGGTGTGCCTGAAAGGTGATCCCTCCCTGTTTTTTTCCACGTTTCTAAACTTCGTGTAAATTTAGTGGTTTTGCAATCTGAAAACTGAAAGCCACTATAAACCGAAAACTTTAGTGACTACATATAACAGAAGCCACGAACAGCAAAACAACGCTTAAAGACAAAGCTCATCAACCCTGGATTTCATTAACATCGTCTACCCACGAGAACAACTTTTAAGTCTCCCGCATTTCAGAATGATAAGCAAAATTAATGATTTCTTTGTTTTTTTCCTAACGAGAACGCACAAGAGTCACTTTTATCCATCGGAGCATTATGAATAGTCTAATAGAAAATTACTAATCTGGCGTCACATTTATTTAACAGGTTTAGTTAAGCTACCCATTAATTTAAACTGTTGCTGGGTTACTAACACTCAAGAACGTAAGGTCTGCTGAATACAGCCTAACCAACTGCCCCAAAGGATAAAAATAGTAGATACCCAAAGAAGCTAGTAAATTACTTGAATTATTTCACATACCTGTTACGCACAAGAAATACGTACATATTAGTATTATGTTTTTATACTTCTCAATCTTCGGTATTACAAAAAAAAAAAAGAAACATGCATTCATAATATATCAGATTTGCACCGGTCACTTGATATAGAAAGCAGATATCTAAAGACTGCACTGTCAAAAACTAGTTTCGTTTTAAATTCCAGCCGAAAGTGCTTTAAATTACGCGAGATCCACTTTGATCGCCAGGTATCGCAGCCCCGCAGATTTGTTTCGCAACTTACCCTACGGACCGCTCCGATGCATGCCTGTAGACCGCAGTATCCCCCTTCGCCTGTCCCCGCAGATGATGTTTATAAAGGGGTCGTTTAATAATAAGAAGTCGATCCAGCGGTGAGTCGCCTGGAAGTGGGTACGAGCGCCTGCAGGACCTGGAACAAAGTTAAAGCGACAGCCGATCGCCGTAATCCGTCTCTCTCCCCTGGCACGCAACATTAAACACCGCTCAAGTATTATATTAATTTAATTGGGACATTACTTGAACGGTACAGGAGAACCAGAGAGGAGTGTGCCCCTGCTTCCAGTCGGCATAAATACCGTTTGTTTTCTTCTGATTCTGATCAATAACAGATAGTGCAGTGTTTGGAGCCAAAACTCGGAACAATGAAGAAATTGTGCTCACAGGGGTAAAGTCATGCTTTAGTGGTTGAGCAGAAAGAACCATCTCCAGTCTGTTTTATTAGTATATTACATCCAATTTAAACAAGTTTTCGAAATGCCCATAAAGAATGAGAGTCTGGACGCTGGCTGTCGTAGTTAGGTGCTCGTTTATTACTCATTGTAAAACAAATGACTAATTAAATTTACGACGTTTGTAATTTGCGTTATTAAAAGAATAACCGAATCGCCTCTAAGAATGTCTGAGTTCGCTGCCAGTGTTTTTATGATACGTAAATGATGCATTTGTCCAAAGCAACTAACGTTTTTTTACACTTGGTATTTTGCAGGAGCAAGTCAAATGAAGTATTGGGTTTTTTTTTCCCCTCAAAGGTATTAAATTAAAACCCTCCTGAGATATGAGTCAGCTTAAGAGAAATGCTCTCAACCACTGTATCACCTGCAGTAACTGACAGCTTTAAGTGGTAAAATGGAGTCTACAATTGTTGACCTTGGATGAGGGGTGAAAGAGTTGCAAACAATGTGGTGCTTTTAGGGAGACAGAACTCTCTTGATAAGGAAACCAAATTTAACAGTACTACAGAACTGGCTGTGGTAACTATATTCTACTAAGCAAGCTTCAAAAGCAGGACAGGTTTGACTTATACTGAACCCTAGTACCTACTAAGACACTCCTTCCCAGACTTCCCAGTTCATCTCATCTTCGTGTCATGTTCCCACTCCTTAGCTCCAGTCGTTACCATCTGTGAATCTCATTCATCCTGCGTTAGGCAGGGCTTCTTTATTCAGGCTGCAGTGAGGGATGGAAATGCGGCAGGCTGTGAGAAAGTTTGCTTTATCTTAGATGGAGCAGCTCCCAGCAAAGCCTGAGCGATAGCGCCATGCAGAAGGAAACTGGCAGACTGGAGTCTGCACACAGATATGCAATGAAGGGGAACATAAGTAATGAAAACAGTCACATAAGTAATAGCTACAATCCCCCTCTATCCAGCCCCTGACATGTCCCTAGTTAATATATCTGAGACATGTGTGAAGTCTGGTTGGGCTTTCGCTGGACCTGATAAAGTAATATGACCCCCCCACACACACACACACACATACATACATACAACTATGATCTTCACTACATTGCAACAATGAAGTGAACTTGAAATAAGTTAAGCCTTGTTCACCCTTCAGTCTAGTTCTTAATCTACTCATTATAGCTATATATATTCAAAGCATATAAAACTGGCTTGCAAAAGCAAAAATGTAGAGAACTGATGGCAAGATATTCTAAGAAATAAAAGTAGATAATTGCAAAAATGCCACTTGGCTATAGCATAAGTATGAGAAACTAACGAGCCTAGGAACATTCTGGAAAGGTGCATCTTTACACTGCATCAACAAAATGCGAGTGGTTCTGTTGGTACTCAGGACCTCATTTCTTAGTGATGAAATGCAGAAAGTGATGCACAGGGCCTGTATCACGGAGCCAGATTTCTTGCTTAACTGGATAACGTCAGATTTAAGGTACCCCAGTGTAAATGGACTTTATCTTCATTCATTTATATTTAGCTCAGAATACCTTAAATCCAACAAGTTATCCAGCTAAGCATGAAATCCTAGTTTGTCATACAGGTCCCTGGTGGAGAGGAAAACAAAGCTGTCAGACAGTACTGGATAGACACTCCAGATTAAGAGGAAAACAAAGCTGTCAGACAGTACTGGATAGACACTCCAGATTAAAAATCTGATCGTTGCATAAATATTTACTACATGTGTCTCACAGAAACAGGAGGCTGATGACCTTATAAGCTGATAAATTTCAGTTTATGACATGCCAGCCTCAGAGTAACATTTATGGTTCAGCCAACCCATGACTTATGTTTAAGGTGGTTTAATACTGGCAGTATGGCCAACAGCCTCAATGGCTGCATTTCTTGACTTTGAAGGACCCACAGCTGTTACAAGTCCCCTGAAATGTAGACTGTTGACATCAAACGCAAAAATGGTGCAGAAGAGGTCAGTGAAATACATGATACATGGTCAGTTTTGGGCTTTGAATCCTAAACTAGCTATATGTTAAGTGTCACTTTCTCTCTGTAATTTAACCCATACAACCATATGTTTTATAGCCTGAACAAAACACGTTTGTGAAATTTAACATCAAAGCTCAGGAAATGTGTTCTAACTTAAAATATCCATTGACTTTTTTTGCGTGTTTGATTTCTGCAAGGTTAACTATTATTTGGTAATAATAAATAATAAAATCTTGAAAATGCTTTTTGCATAGATATAAATATAGATCAGCTACCCTTGCTGTGAAAAGCTGCATTTATAAATCTACATTCTCCTGTCTAGATGTATGCATTAACCTGAGGAAAGAAGCTTTTCCCTGCCTTATTGATCTCGAGCTGGTCCCAGTTCATTTTGACTATGAACGATGATGCAACACCACTTATATGTATGTGTGGAGTCTGAATGTTCTTCCTGTGTCATGTGGGTTTTCCAAAGCTGCTGTTTTCTTGTCATAGTCAAACACTTGCATTTAGGTGAATTGACAGGTAAATTTCATGTGCATTGTGCATCTTGGGTCGTTCCATAACCTTGGGTCCTATGCTGCCTGCAACCCGGTACTCGATAACTGGTTGGAGGATGGATGATGGATGGATGAATGGATGGTGCAAATTGCAGTGTAGATAGTTATAGAAAAGGGCTTCATTATAATTTTTTTTTTTACAAACTTTTACTTTTACATCAAGTACCAATAAATTTCATGTCACCAGTTTTTCCTTTTAACTTTTAAATACATTATAAGGTCATTCTATAATAGAACAATACTTTGATAGTATTGTAGATATGTAAATATTTGTATTGTTTGATAAACAGCTTATATAAATATATATCATTTAGTCCTTATAAGCAGCTTCTTTCAGATTAATGTTCCTTCATTGAGTAAAAAGGCAGTACAGGAAACAGCAGACAAACACCAACTGCACAAAGGGGTACACGGTAATATGTGTCAAGTGCAAAAGATATGTTTGTTTTAGCGATGTGTGCAGTAACTCCCATCCACATCCAGCTGTACACCAGTAAACAGTAACAAATATTCTTTGTAGAATAGTCTTTGTTACAGAATGTTGTCAGCTGTCTTTTGCCTGATAGAAACTCAGGACGTCTGGAGGTCCTCTTCTACCAGGAACTACTACCTATTTTGTCTGCTTCTGTGGGAAATACAAATAGAAATGATTATACTTTTCACATAAAATAGGAATTAAGATACCGCACTTTAGGTCTTCATCAATATAGAAATTTCTATATAACTAGACATATGCCTTTCATTTCAATACATATCTCCTGCAACAGTAATTAAAAATCACAAGACCTATTGTGTTTAAAAGATAGTTGGATAATGGTAATCCAGAATAATTGGTTTAAGACCTCGCATACTCACACATTGTGTTATACTGTCTATAAAATAGTCAGTCATACTCCTAGCTAAGAATGTGCAGTACATACTGTAGCACTGAAGTATGAATAATGAAGTATGAGACCATAAAGTAAAACAATAAATCCCACTGTGTTTCATACATCTGCTTGCCAAGTAAAACAGTACAACCATTAACCTCTGTGTTATTTTTGGGGTCGAAGTTACCCCAGTCTATTTTCAAAATGAGGTTAAATTCTATAGATTCTAGAATTCAGAACAGAAGAAATAAAATACACAAGGGTTAATATGACTTACTCTTGTAACAATCTGAACATATATGCCGCCTTCTTACATGGATTTTGAGATTCTGTGAAAAAACAAAGGGTATTCAAAATCTAAAATTTTCTGCACACTTTAGTTTGTGCGTTTTAACAGTTACGTATGAAAGTCAGGAGGAAACTGCAACCCTGTTGAAGGTGGAGCCAGACTGAAGTTGGGGTGTCTTTCCAGAAACACCAGTTGCACCATCATCTTGAAGGACACAGCAATGCATTACTTAAATTGGTTGTTTTTCATGTTTCATAATGCAGGTGCCTGGAGACCTGTGTAACACCGAAGGTGCATAACCTTCAGCTAGCCCGGCATCTCCTGATGAAAAAATAAAGGCTCCATGGTTTATTTACAGCTTACTTATAGACACTGCTGAACAATGGACCCCTTTCATGTTTTTGTGGCGTATATATAGAGATCACTTTAACATGAAAGCTGATGATGAATGGGCCGCATTCATCTTAATATTTGTACCCAACAACTCTCTTTGTAAACACAAACACATCCTACTCTGTGTGCTAAATGAAAGCGGTGGAGATGCATCTGGCTCGATGGGCAGAAAAGACTTGGATGTCCACAGTGAAGTGCGGGACTGCTCTCCGGTGAGGGGAGGGCCTCTGCTGCAGCTGCAACAGGCCCACAGGGCATTCCATCTGCCAGGAGCTGAACCAACCACACTGTCCCCCTCCCAGTTAACAAATCTGCCTCTATGGAGCTGCCTTTCTCACTGGTACACCCACCTGGAGCCGCCAGTAACTGGATTATGGATCACTTTGAACAAGTGACTGCCCTTCCAGGGTATGTCCTGTGTCCCCTGTTGGCGACAACGTGGTTACTAGTCATTTTAGAGCACCACGTCACCGAAAAAAAACCTTGCATTCTTTGGTGAAGATTCAATTTCATTTTATGAATCTTTTCCAAAGAGGTAAATAGTTTAAATAAATTGTGAATAGCGTGTTGCCATTCCTTCACTGTGCATTTTGGGGGCAAAATATGTTGGTGTTTTCTCACAGTTATGTGGATCTTGGTGAATAAGATTAAGTAACACTAGCTAGGTGTAAAATTCTCAAGCAACAGTGGAAAAAAACAAATCTAGAAATTCTTACTGTTTTTCCGAGACTCCAAAATTTGAAAGTTGGACCAAAACACAAATGTAGGATTTTGTGATGTTAGATTCCAAATAATTGACTTAATTTGGAACACCATATGTTTTATCTATAGAATGCTTACTATTCAACGTAAAAAGTATCACCTAGTCCTTTCAGCTGTGAAAAACAAGAACTAAAGGACAACTATTTATTTAACACAAACATTTTAATTAGAAAAAATACAGTACTGTAAAGTAAGTATAATGCCGCCTGGTAAAAACCACTGGATTTCTGGTGATTTTTAGAGCAGCGTTTCCCAGCCCGGTCCTTGGAGACCCCCAGACAGTCTATACTTTTGCTCCCTCCCACCTCCCAGCAGATTTGTACCAAATAATCAGCACTGTATACCTAGTACAGGTGTGTTGCGAGTTGGGAGAGAGCAAACACCAGGACTTTCTCAGGGTCCCTAAGGACTGGCTTGAGAAACCCTGTTTTAGAGAAGACCACGCAAACAAATGTGGTTTACAGCATTTAATTGTTTGATTTCCACACACAGGAAGGTCAATTTGGAGGCACAGACGCAAATAAAATTGCGTGTCTGTGATGAGGAAATCTCTGGGCTGGTGCAAGACCAGAACCCTGAAGCTACAATGTTTTAATCTTTTGTCTATTTCCCACACTCTGAAATAATGCCTGATGTTTTCATGTAGACCCCCTAGAGTGAAAAAATAGCCTGTGGAGACTAAACAGCCTTGTGATATTCAAGAAAAACACTACTCGCACCCCATATCTTTTACTGTGGCATAAGACAATGCAAAGCTGCAGTGGCTTTGGGTTTTCCTCACACTAATTCCCTGTTAGCAGCTGTTCCCGGCAGCACAGTCTTGTCAACACATGCACAAAAGACAACAACCCTGCTGGCTAAGCGCTGACACCAACACACAGCCCGACGACTGGCTGGGCACCAGAGGCAGAGCCACACATTATGGACTTATCGCTCTGCTGGTCAAAGCCGAAGTTTGCACTCGACTCTGGAATGTGACCCCGGGCAAAATACATCAGTGGTTCCAATGCATAATCTGCTGCTGTTACTCAATATGCCTGTTGCATACAGTATGTCCATCCATCTGCTCTCTCAGGACTGGACACTGAAACCAGTGGGAAATTAGTGGGAATGATTCAGCTTAATTTGTTTTCAAGCTTGTGATCCCGACATACACGTCGCCATTGGTATATCCGATCGGCCACAGATTTTGGGCAGCACCACGCTCATTCTTAGTGTTTTGAGGAACATCGGTCCTCAGTAAGGCACATAATGCCCATTAATAGGACTGAAACTTAAATGTATTTAATTTATTTGCATAGCTGGTGATTAAATTCCATTGCCCGTTTGCACACATTTACTCATGTAATCAGGTGTTTAACTGCATTTATTTTGTCTTATGTCTTGTGTCCGTTTCTTAATGTAATGTTCATATGTCGTACGTATTTATATTCTATTTATCACAGTAGTTTTTGCACTACAACCAACAACAATGATACTCAGGCATGTGTAGAGAGGGGGGGGCTAGGTGTGCCTGAGCATTTGCCCCTTTCTTCTGAGTACCCACCCGCCGCCCCCCTTTTGATGTTCGAAGTGCCCTTTTTCTATAACTGACAATCATGAAAATTTACAGGGGAGAACCCCCCCTCCTCGTGTAAATTTACTAATGGGGACCCAACAAAAACTACCAGTCGGCCATGCCCCCCCCCCTTCGAATACCTACCCCTTGAAAAGTCTGGGCATGTCAGTGATGATACATGTTGGTATATGACGCATACATCATATTGGTGAAAATGACAATGAAGATCCATTGCATTTGAACTACTTACTCACCACAGAAACACCCTGGACAGGATTCCAGTCCATCACATGGCACACATTGGCTCACTATGAGAAATCTGTAGGCACCAATTCACCTAACAGTATTTTTTTTGGGCTGGGGGAGGAAACCCCATTGAGATACCCACTGATCCACTATGCCACCCTACTGAGCGCATGTCATACAGAAGTACAATCCGTAGCAGCCCAGTTGCAATTAGGACTAACAAATACATGAATACATATGACGGATTAATGGGGATTATGGGCCTTGCTGAGGACTGATGTTCCTCAACATGCTAACAGTCAGCGTGATGCCGCCCAAAGTCTGTGGCTAGTCCGATATACCAATGGCAACGTGTCTGTCTGGATCACAAGCTTGAAAAAAAACTAAGCTGAATCATTCTCACACTCATGGGAGTTTTACTTACACAAAAATGTTAAAAAATGATTGGTTCAGAGAGATAACCAATCAAATTGTAGGGGAGGCAGGTCCAAGCAACTAGAGGAGGCTGGACCAAGACATCTAATTGGTTGCTCTAACATTTGACCAAGATTTTATTGGTTATGTCTCTGAACCAATCATTTTTGGTTCTGCTCTCAGAACATTTTTATGTAAGTAAAACTCCCATAAACCATTTTCACTAATTTCATAAAATACATAATTTTGCAATATCCAAGGTCCCTTTCTCACCCCTTTTCTGGCAAGTGAGGCAGTTCCAGGTACATGGATACATGGTATTCAGAACTTTGGTTCCCCCTGCTCAGGGACATGGCACAGCCCTCCACTTCCCACGTTGATGGCTGGCACATGTCAGCTTGCAGGGACTGTCTGGCTTCCTCGCCTTGTTGATGTGCTTCTGGACCAGGAAAGAGTGCTGCATATCTTGGATTTTTTTGTAACTAGCACTTATTGTGGGATGGTCTGTTGGCTCAGTGCCTCCAGCCTCAAACAGCTAGGGTTGTGGTCTTGGGTTCAATTCCCACAGCTCTGTGTGTGTTGACATCGGTTTTCTCTGGGATCCTCTGATAGTCTAAAGGCATGTAGTTAAGTGAACTGAAGTACCTAAATTGCCTGCATTGTGTGCCCTATTCTGGCCTAGCACCCTGTGCTGCCTATGTTACTGTAGGCAACAGAATTCCCAGGATCTTGTACTGAATAATTGATTTTGGAAGATGAATGGAATCTTGGATGTCTGGATGTTATACATTATACAAGTCATACACTGTTTAAGCCATTATTCTATACATATGTGATATACTACAGTTTTTAAACTGCAAAAACCCCAAATCAATTACTAAGAGAAAAAAAGACCCTTAAAATATCACTGTTTTGCCTAGAGTTAACATAGCTAAAACATGAGTGATGGACTGAGAATGCTCTTTGGAGCAATTTGGGCAATCTGACATCGATTTGAGAAGAAAGTATAATTCCCACGAAAGAATCGCACACATAAGAGTGTTTTCAGAGCTCACAAGCAGCTTCTATCAGATACAGACAAAAACCATTAACTATGTCATCTGTAAATGATAAATTTGGTTTTACCAGAATGTTTACCCGTCTATCCTTGCTTGATGACTATTAATTTTGTGGCTAATTTAAGTATATAATACAGAAATACTCATTTTAATTTGCTCTTACAACCAGAAAGAATGCACATTCATATGTCCTCAGAAATGTGTAAGATGATCACAAGTTAATATGCTGCAGTATACCATCATGGTGGGAAATCCCATTCTTAATGCGTATTTACTAACAAATATGTATAATGTGAAGTGAGACGGAAAAAAAAGGTGGCTTGGTCATAACCCGAGAGATTCCATGGGATGTGAAACCTGACCAGCATGTGGATCACATTTGTGCAGCCTGCTGTCCAGACATCCTCTCAGAATGGACATAGCAGCCAAAACGTTGATTATTACCACCCTTAAGCTACTTATCTGCACGTCCAACCCAACGAGTTCTGTTTCAAAGAGACTGGTGGAGCACAGGCAGAGTAAAGGTTGCGAGACCCATCTGTGTCTCTCCCCTTTGATGTGCCTGTGATATGTTCCAATTTAAAATACACGGTGTAGACAGCCAGAGATGCAAGATGCTGCATAACGCTTTTTCAGACCAAGGAATCCCTGCTTCAGTTCCACAACCCCCCACCCCCCGACTTTGAAGGCAACTGATTAAACGGAACCATGGCTTTCCCTTCTACCCTCATGGCTATTAAATGATATGGGAACAAGATTTTTAATGACTGAGTTAATTACAAGTAGTTCTAGACATAATAATCCATTCCACAAACTCTTATGTAAGTTGAATTTACCTTCCCATACCATTCAAGACACCTTATAGCAACAAACACATAAGCCAAAAATGTACTAGTACAGTAGTCCAACCCATATCCACAGGTGATATGTTCCAATACCTACCAAAGATAGCCGAAATTTCAAATAACAGTGGACCATCTGTGGACCCCATATATAACATGTTTTAATGTACATATACAGCTCTGTAAAAAATTAAGAGACCACTGTATATTTTTTAAAAATCACAGGATGACCTCAAGTGACCTTCAAAAAGAATAGGAAACATTAAGTGGTTTGAAGTGCACTACTAGGACAATTCATAACAGGCTCATAAAGCAAGGAAGAAGCCCTTCATCAATGATAAGCAGGGAAGAGCCAGGCTGGAGTTTGCTAAAAAAAAAAATTATAAATTACACACATATACCACATAGCCATAAATTCAAAATTGAGTGAAACTGAAAAATTTACTGTGGTCTCTTAATTTTTTCTAGAGCTGTAGTTTAATTGATTAATTACGCACGATAAAACATTACCAACATTAAACAGTAATAATAAAGTACATTGTACGTTATTATCCACAGTGTTGCCAACTTTGGTCAGCTGGCTGGCATGAAATTTTCAATTTGAGACAAGTCTGCACATGCATTTACATTTATATAACCATTTTATTATCTTATAAATAGTCTGTAAGGTTTACAAACTACCCCAACGCTTTTGATGTAGCTAATTTTAGGTTTATAATGGGATAATATAGATTTGCCATAAGATTTCTTGCGTGAGTGTGAGAGCTTGAAAGCGTGAGTGTCACACCAGATGCGTTAAAGTTGGCAGCCCTGTATATAGTACTGTACTCACTCTCACTTGAATGAAAGGGATTCTGGCATTTTAGCCTAATTCTCAAGAGATGACAGAGTAATGAAAAAATTTTACATATCAAGGGATGATGGAACACAGAAAATCATGCTTTTTATGCCCGTCAAAGGACAAAAGAACAATGAAAAACATACTGTTACACACTTTACAAAGAAAAATATTATATCATGTACTTATACATAACCTGAAATGAGAAAATTTTATTGGTAAAAAAAAATCTTAGCCAATTGTGCATACTCACCAGCTGTATTGAGCACAACTGAGGTAGTGGATTTCATTATGTTACAGCCTGTACTGACTTGGCACACAGTTTGAAACTTATGAACCATTTATTTCTGTAATTTTTCAAAAAAAAATTCAGACCGCGTTAAACTGCGGATAACTGAGACTACGGAAAAAGGAGTCCCACTGTAATAGAACACATATTACATATATGAGAAGGTCGTGTGCATATGTACTTACAGATGTATGTCATCTTTTTTGCACTAGCACTTCCATAAACTTTGTCTTGGATATTTTTTACGTAAGTGTGGATTGACTTAATTTGGTTTTACGTAAGTCAAGTGCTGCTAAGGAGACTCAATTGAAACACTGCTGCAACCACTACCATTCCTGTTCAGAGTCCGTGGGCTGTCATGAGGAGCATTAATAAAGGCCTGCTGTCTGCCTCCAGGACCACTCAAATCGCAAGCTCAGACGCAGGTATGAGAGCATGGCCACCACGGACCTGAGACTCCAACTAAGAGCTGTTACATAACAGCACAGGTCAGAGCCAATCCCAGTGGCTGACTCACTGGCAGGCAGAAAGAGCTCAGAAATCCGAGGAACAAAGGGAGATGCCGTTCTATTCCAGAACTGTGCAGCATCCATAGCAACCTCATCGTATCAAACCTCTGAGGTCCTGGGTGGCTGACCTCTGACCTCCGAACTTTGAACCCTGGGGGCAGGAGCTACACAGAGTTTCAGAGTAAGAGCAGTGATATTTATAAAGCTGTCAGAAATGATTTATAATACGGAGTGTGTAAAACAATGAAAGACCAACAGCCCATGCCACGTGTATCTAAAACCAACCACACACTGCCCTTAATCTCAACATTGTCACTCTATCATTTCTCACAGTGCCAAAAAAATGAAAAGGGACTCAGATTTAGTAGTTCTCTATTGTTTTTCCTTTTTGCAAACTATCAGTTGAATACAGGAATTTTTACTTTGTTGTTGTTTGAACATGCTAAGCTGATCTGCACTTTATGCAAGCATAAAGCTATTCATCTAACCTTACCAAAGAATATTACACACTCAGTGGCAGATATGACACACTGAGAGCAGTAACAAATCCTGTTGCAGCTTAGCTCCTACGGTGAGATCGCTTCAATCTCTGGAGGGGATACATTTGAGAGGAATCTTTCAGTCATATCACCTCCTATGAGGAGGGAAATCCTAATCCGTCATCCTTCCCTGAAACTCCCAGAAATCAGTCTGACATAATCTATCATCACTTTGTCTCCCTTTAGACCTTCTGTTTCAGTATCACAAGTATAATCCCTCTTAAAATTTCCCTAGTATATCTTTCCTGAATTCTACAACTAGATCAGAGATTCTGCTCACGGAATTTAAACATTTAGCCTGAATTAACAGGCCCTGCATTGCACCATACAAAATTTCTGTCTGGAGGCTGTAGCCTTTTCTAATTTGCAGAGGGCAGAAGGCTGGACTACACTCTGTAAGGGGATCCAGGGATCCATTTTTCCACAGCCTATGTTACACATTATTTGCAATGGCTTCAGAAATGATTAGTGCTTTCAGTCTGTATGTAGCAGCTACCCCAGGGGAAGAAAGTGAGTAATGAGCATGTCTTTGTTGCAAATTCCTTTCTTTGCATGCTGAAAATCCTATTTGAATGATTATTGCAAGGGACAGAAGAACACCTGGTCTTAATATTGACAGCAGGGGACATTAGCAATAGAGAATGAGCAGGAAGTAGACAGGAGACTCTACACATAAGCTAAAGCACCTCTGGGAAGGAAAGATAGTGAGTCTGTCTGTATTTAAACAGGGTGAGGTCTCTACATGACCCCTTAATCTGGACCCACCACTCCAGATCTCCCTACACTTTGACACTCCACCTCATAGACACTACGGAAGGTGTACAACACCGATAGTGTATCTCCAGAGAAGGTATTCACGATTCTCCGGCACTGGCTGGAGGCCACACTAGAAAGGAGTCAACAGAAATACTATGACCATCACCTTCACATCATAGTGGACTTCCAAGACGCATCCTGATGGAGGTCAAACTCTGGGCTATTTCTGAAGAGACATGTCCTCAGTGACCTCAGATCATGTCACACTGAATTTTAATAGCTTTGGCATTAACGTCATTGATCATTTTAACATCTTCAGTTGTGTATGAAAACAAACACTGAATATTGTCCATATGTTCAGTAGCACTCATCATTAGACAGAGAAAAGCAAACCACTGCAGTTCCAGTGAATTTTAACAACAAACAATACCTTTAAAAACGTATATGCATTTTGTCCTATATTAATGCACATAAAGTTAACATTCAAAAACGTGTCCTTAAGAGATGTTTGTGCTGTGGATTTTTTTAGTTCCATGGAATACCGGTGTGCATTTCATTTTAATGAAGCAGGAGACAAGAATGAAGAGAAGAGCCACTTGATTTATATACTTTTATTTTTCTCCTTTACGTTATGCAGTAAACATTATCTTCCTTTTCATGGCGCAGATATGGACAACTATGTAAATTACACTGCCTAACTGAACACAGAAAAAAATCTGGCATTACTTGTAATATAGTAATATATACATATATATACATACATACATATATATATATATATACACATTAATATATAGTTACTGAAAGTACACAATATATATTATGAAACGAGCGATACCTTATGGAAAACTATTCCTTTTCCTATTGCTCAGATTTGACCTGCGGGAAAGATATATTAGTTCCGTTATGAGTTATCTAAACAGGCATGCATTTTTAAAGTGAAATAAATAATTTCACGTCCGTTTCAGAAACATTCCTGATTTCAGCTGTAACCATAGAAACTGTGCGAACCCCAGCCGCGTGCCTATCAGACTCAAGCTGCTAGGCGTTTCCTTCGGAGACATGTTTACTCCGGATTATGGGTTAGACACTTAATCATGCAATGACTGCCACATAAAGACATTTAAAACTATATTTCATAAAGCACAGATTAACCATGAAGCGCACGCTTGTTGCAAGCAAAGAATCTTGCAGGGCAACTGCACGCATACCTCGATGAACTCGTTCCATAGATGAATTAAAGTAAATATATGACAAAATCGCGTATTGTCATTTTTAATGTCCTCAGGTAGCAGGACGCTGGATTATAAAGTAATTTTAGAGCGCTCACAGTCGCTTTACGCAATACGTTTTGAAGTTTATGTGAAACGATGCAACGCGTACGTAAATAGTTTATTGTGCAATGCTGCACGCAATTTTCCGATCACTTTGCACTTGTTTCGGCTGTTTACTACAATTAACTTTTCGTGCAACGATCGACGTTTCGTGATCATGTTGTCTTTTCTCGTAAAAAAAAAGAAAGCAGACAGTCTGCAAGGATCGTCATGCGATCGCTAACTTGCCTTTCCCCGTTCTCTTCTCGCCATCTTGATATTTTCTGAGGTCTCCGGACCTGAGCGGCCGCCGCCATTTTCGCACAGCGGCCGAGGAAGTGAGGCGGCTCCGGCGCCGCGGGAATCTGGCTGATCCCTCGCATGGTGGCGCACCAACCATTGCCAAGCGCCCATGATTTGCTGAGCGAGGAAATGGTGGCAGTCTACCTGCACATCATGTCTTACGGGGTTTACTACAACTGCTTTTCCCATTGAATGGGATCTGTATTTCTGATGCCAAGCAAATCCGAAAAATACATTTTTTTTTTCATGAAGAACGTATTTATTTCCATGTAATTTTAATTTTATAGCGCTCGGCAGAGTGAACATGAAATGTATGGATGAAAGTAAGGTTAATAAACATTCATTCAGTCACACGTTCGAAATTCCTAAAACGACATGTACGCAGGGTAGCTACTGAATACTGAAAAATAACTTTGCTAGCGATGGAGCTGCACACAGAAATAGACTATGCCTTGTTGTGTGTTGCAATTTGCAGGATTCGAGGGGAGTAATTACGTCATTCTACCACTTATAGCCAGGAATTCTTTTTTAAGGTTCCAAATTATACTGCTACAGAACAGCCATTAATTGGACTGACAAGACCATATTTATAGCAGGCCCAACAGATACAGGTACCATTCACTAACGGAACATGTCCACCTCCACAGCTGATGCTGTTGACAATTTTCTGAACGGCTTCCGGGGAATTCCGTCAGGATGTGGCTAAATGTTGAGTGCCCCGGATTTACCCAACGCACATATAAAAACTAGATCTGAGGTCTAGTTGTAGGATTCAGATGAATCCACTGCGTTCAGTGATGCTGAATTACTTGGATAGCAGGCCTGTGCAGAAACATGCTCATGTGATGTGACATGGAGGAGCCGTGTGATGGGGGCAGCAGGTGGCGTCGCATTGAGGATTCTTTTGTGTCCTTGTGACCTCCCAACCCCCATCCTCTTAAGTAATCAGCTTGTGCAGCACAACACACAACTGAGGCGTCTTAGAGCTACACAGACAGAGATGCGGTTCATATTTTAGTGTGAGGCACCATCTTTCTTTGAGGCCATCTCATGATGACATTGGTCACGTGGTAGATGTGTGCATACAACTCCTGTCATCGAACTGGATGAATGTTCTTAAAAATAGCTATGTTCTTCATGCACACATGTCAAAACAGAACTGCTATCAGATAAAAAGAGCGGCGGCTTTTCAAAGGGAAACTGAAATTTAGATGGGTCTGTATTAAACTTTCTTGATGGGTGACTTTCATTTTGCCATATTGAGGGATGAGTAAATATCAGGCTATTAGCTACCGTATTCTAGTAAACATACATGCATTTAAACCCGCCTATAGGGGTGCTATATAATACCAAAGGAAAGATAATCCTCTGAACAATGTTTAACACAAAGCCCAAATAAATATTGAGTATTATTAAAATAAAAAATAAAAATAAACATGGGGAAACTCTATGCTGTCTAAATTTGCTTTAGATGAATATGCTTAAAAATAATAATAATTGCTAAGAGTGAGGCTGTCTGTAGACCTTTGTGATACCTACTTTACCCATGTGTTTTATTTCATATTGTTCATTTAATTTGAATGGAATTTAGGAATTAAAGTGAATATGTGTGGTATGGATTTCACAATGACTGTAGTTCAGGTGTGTTTGTTATATTTAAGCACTGTGTTAACAGCAAGACAGCCATCGTTAGGGTTGTTTTATTAAAGATGGTGGTTTATTGACTGCAGCATTTGTTTAAAATCCATATTCGTTACATACTTGTAACTAATTTACTTTGTCATTTAAGATGAATGGAAATGTGCTGAGTACCTAACAAAAATCATGGTCATGAGGTCGGATTGAACAATTTTAAATACAAAGAAGCAACTTTAATTCATTAAACACCATTTATACCCTTCTAGCCATAAAACATGGCCCACAGAATGCGTCTTCAAATCCTTCTAAATCACTAATTGCTTATTTTGTTGCGTAATGTTTATTTGTTTCAAACTGTTCCAAGCTGACATTTCATGCCTGTAGCAATTAATCAATTACTACTTGATTATTGTCCTGTAAAGATTGGAATTTTCATAACTGCCATGGCCCTCATCCCTGCTGAGTGACTCAGTGGGCTAAACCTCTGAGCTTGTGAGCAGAAGGTCAGTGATTCATGCCTCAGCAGAGTCATCCCATGTCTATGGGCCCCTGAGAAAGACCCTTAACCCCCAGGTCCAGGGATGCTTCATGCTGGCTGACCCTGTGCTGTGATTCCCCAAGCTTGCATGCGTGTCTCGTGGAGAGCAGTGCAGGGAAAGAGAAACTTTTGTAAAGCATCATTTTACTCTTACTGTTCTTAGGCTAACTGATTACCAGGGGCACATTAAGGGGATGGATACTCTGGCAGATTCAGGGGGCCCGACTCTTTACAGGGGCCCTTGAATACATAAATTTATATGTAAATTTGGGTGGGAGGGATCAAGGTGACATTTTTTTAGGGAGCAAAGAATTTCTAGCTATGCCCCTGCTGACTACACGGCAATGTACCACCTCATCTCCGGGCAGGACAGTCTGACTAAACTCTGCAGAACGCAGCGCCAGCTGGTAGAGGGTAAACAGCGGGTGAATGTGTTCCATCTATGTGGTATCTACTGTATGTGCCTCTTGTTTCTGGGGTACATCCAGAGAGCACTGAGGCCATTGGTTGATTTCAGGTCACTGATTCAAAGTTTTTGGAAAGGTTGCTGTTAACCAAAATACAGTGTGATTATCATTTTTCACTATCAGTGCTCTGCAGAGTGGTAATTGTCGGGAGAACGAGGGAGAAACATTTAAATGAGGGTCTGAGTGTCACCCCAATGCAGGAGTCTGTCGCCACAATGTGGTAGCCCCTGGGCAGCAGCATAGCCTTGCCCCCTCGTGGGTCACATGGTCAAGTGGGACTGATTTTAATTCCATTTACTGGTTTAGTAAATATTTTAATTTGAAGTACCGTATATCTTCCATTTGTCCAAATCGTATACAACAGTCAAAGGAGGCATTTGCTAAATAAACGAAATGAAACTATCAATGTTTATAATACTCGTTAATTATAGGGAATGGATGCTAAGAAGGTTCACGCAGAAAACTGAACTTTTTGTTACAAAGCAGGTTAGACTGTGTTAAATACATGAAACTTGCTTCATTCTCTGCCCCCACCCTGTCGTTTGGATTCGCTGAGAGTCCGTAATCACTGAACCGGAATGAGTCAGAGCACAAGGGTCCGGCCATCTGCTGCAAAAAGCATAAATGACTTATAGTTATTAGTGTTGGGTATTGCACTGCACTGAGAATTCGGCATATACTATCACATAGATCTGTGCCTATGTGAAATTTTCAAACGAACACGTCAGTCAAATCCCAGTTTTTTAGACGCTTTAAAAAAAATCCTTTGAGTTGTAGCACAAATAAATTAAAAGTATTGCCGGCGATTTTAAATGTTCAGCGCTGTTTGCTCCTAAGTGCAGTCATTCGGAGCGGTAATATTGCACGACATTGTATAACAGCGTCGCGCAGGGTGGTGGTGGGAGGGGGACTGGAGCAGTTGGCAGTGCCTGGCTTTCCCAGCAGTCCCAAGGGAGACCCGTCAGTTACTGTCTCCCACGAGATTTGGCCAGCAACCGCTACCTAATGCTTTTATCAATGGGGTAAAAATGACCCCGGCCGCGGCCGACCGTGTCAGACGGATTCGAGTTCAAATCAGTTCGCATCTGGATGCTGGTGAATCGCATGCGGGCTGTATGGACACAAATCCGAATCTGCTCCGGTTTGAAATAGATCCAGAAAGTCGTGTAACGATACTTCACATATTCCGAAATACATTTTTTTTCTACCGTGGATACTGATATTGTTTTAGGGGATCACATCTGCCTGCCATAATAAGTCACCGATATGACATATTTATTGTTTTGTTTCAAAAAAGTGAATACGTATAACTGAGTAATTCTCACAAGCAATCCGAGTCTCAAAGAAAGACATTAAAGAGTTGCGAAAGACGTTTGGAAAATAATTGTTAACCACCTAATTTCTGGCGGTTTCTCTCCGGGAAACAAGTAAATGAGCACCATTAACTTCTGTTTGCCTCCATTGTGGCACAATTACAACATGCTTAATGATCATAGTGAAAACATAGGAAAAACCACCGATCTGAGGAATACCCCATTTGTGTGGAGGTCACGGATTCCTGCGATTTACGAACGTGACTTGATGTTTCCTCTTAAGTGCAAATCGTTTATAACAGTCAAATCATAACGCACATTCATAAGAGCATGGGAAATAAATATATAGGCCTGTACATTCATTTGTGTTTCCTCTGTGAGAATTCACCCTACGTTGTAAGTTGAGACCCAGGTTCTTCTTTGCCTTTTGCCTTAAAGCTGAATAGTCAATGTTCCAGTGATATATTTAATCGGAGTAAATAAAGCAGTAACTGGCCTGGCTCCCTCCGTAGGACATAATTAAAGCTAATTCCATCCGCTTGATTACAGAGGGTTTTCCAGCCAACCTGGCATGAGTAATTGGTGAGAACACCAGTCATCCTCCTATTTTATATGTATGTATGTATGTGTTTGGCAAGGGGGGCTTAATTACCATGGCGATGGATATTTTACCAGTAGCCATTCCCCACTGGTGGCCCCCCAGGCTGTGTTATGAGGCGGTATCTGTTTGCAGTCCCCCAGGAGCTTGGAGATGTGGTGTCCCTGACAATTAGGATCTAAACAGAGCGCTGTCAGCTTCTTTATTTTTAACTTAACTTAAAGCTAAGCACATGCAGATTCAAGACAGAAGTATGAACGATGGAGCTATTGGCCAGATTTTTTTGTCTCCATTATTTCAATAGAATTATGTTATTTTTGGTATATGAGTCACTCTTTTTGGTTTCTATTTGTATCCATGGACATAGTGTTCTTACCATTTTGGAAAGGAGTTGGAGTATACAGATATGAGGGGGCATCCAGGAAACCTGGGGCCATTTCCTGGTGGATTCCCATCTCAGTCAGAAGGTTGATCTGCTCACTCAGCTTGATGGCTAATCAGCTCCTTTGCAGTCAGTCGTCATCATGCTCTGGCTGGATCCCACAGGCAGCCAATCAAGCCGGTTGCTAGGTTGCTGAAGCTGAATGAGGCATCTGAAGGTGCAGACACCGATTCCGGTGCAGATGCCAGCTGTGTCTCATGCCATCATTCGACCCTTAACCTCAGTTGTCAGGGCGGGAGCCTTTTTCTGTGGATCAATGCAGAGAACGCTCAGTGGAGAATTGCAGGAAGGCAGGGTTTGTTTGTCATTAGCAGAAAGCCCCCAGAGACCTTGGTGAAGGAGGGACAGCTGATCAGCCATAGAAGGGAGTGCTGTGATGTCAGGTTGCCAGGCAACGGGCAAGGAAAATGTGCAGCGTCACTCGTCGCTTAAGAAAAAAAAATGTCACTGTGGTCTGGATCAGCCATTGTTCCCATTGCGCTGAAAGCCCCTGGATATCGTAGGGAACATTTATGCTTATTTAATATCAGCTGATTGGTTATATTGTCCGCCTCTGATGCACACTATAAACGACCATGGCTGAATCCATTAAATAGCAATACAATCATCAAACCCCTCCCCAATGGAGAAAAATATGCATAAATAAATTGTGGGGGATAGAATGAGAGTGTAGACTGGTCATCACCAGGGGCTGCAGCACATGTGAAAGATCTGTTTACATGACAGAGCTGATTTTGGCTCATCTCTCATTCAGGCTAAACCACCAGAAAGCTCGGTGAAAATTCAGTGTTTGTGGTAGCATTGTTAGCTGAGAAACACACAAGTGACTGGTGGCTGGCTTGTCCGCATTGGTGTTTAATGCTACGTTTTTGTTAATTACAGGCAGCTCCGGTTAAGAACGTCCTACTTACTGACAACTCGTACTTACGAACGGACAGCCATAGACCCTGTTATATTAAAAATTCCAGTTAAATACAGTGGTTCATAATAACGAACATATGCACTACATTATGACACTCGTACATTGCGTGGCTCAAGTGGTTTGTCAGCTTGATGTACTGTACCAAATGTGCTTTTATTAATAATGTATTATTATTCATATTATGTAGTGCATCATTGTTTTTCCAACTTTACAAAATTGACTATATATATATATGGCAATGTGTATATATATATACATACACACACACGTATATGATGAAAGGTGTTACATCCTGCTCGCCATGTCCACCTGACCCTTCTGTCTCCTCCCTGGCGTGATCTTAACAAGCCATGCCAGTTACTAATTTGTCTTGCCTTTCATTGCTAACCCTCATGTGGATCACTATCACCTGACTCTCATTAGCTCCCTCATTAGTCTATTATATACGTACTTCTCAGTCCTGTGCTCCCCAGTCCAGTCATTGATTTCGTACCTTCTTGTTGCCTGTGCTTTACATTGTTCCAGGTCCCCCAATTAGATCCCTTGTGATCCCGTTTATTTCCAGCCTTTGTTTCTTTAGTTCAAATAAACTCATTTTTGAGGTTGAGCAATAAGACCACCATAAAAATTACATCGGCAGGAGATGAGTTCTGTGCCCAGGTGCACCAGCCATACTATGTAGTTAATCACCAGACCACAGAGTTGGCAGCCATGGGCAGTCCTGCTTCACCCTGGAGTAGTGTGCCAATGGTAACGATCAAGCACTTCACCTGCCAGCTGTGGCACCCTGCCAACACCATTCATCTGCATCTTCATTTCAAACTTTTTGGACCAAGTACCACTTTGGATTAAACCGAAGCATGAAAACAATCACAGTAACCTGAACTAGTAACAAATTACCATGGCCTTCTTGAGAAACAGGGGCCTGAAAAAATTTGGAATGTAATTGGATTGGTCTTGGTTGGGGGCCAGATAGTATACTTTCATGGGACCCAAAATACAAGATGTGCACTCATCTCCATAGCCATTTTCAACATCACAGTCCAACCACCCTGCGATTTTACCCTCAGTCCTCTAGGGTGAAGATTAGTTTTGTCCTGGGTGCTGAAAAGAAGGATGACCAAAACCACCTTATTCAAAAAGATCTCATTCAGCATCCAGTTCAGAGCCTGGTAGATCGACCAGTCCTGAGGACTGAGATTCTATTACTAGGGCCTGACTATTTAATAGAAACTGCAGGTTGTTGCTGTATGCAAATATGACACATAACACCGGAACTGAGCCTCCAGCCTCACTCTCCTCCCTGGTGTGCCACAGTGCTGGTCGACCTCAGGAATTTGCTTCAAAGGCAGCCACAGAAGAATTTATGGCAGGGGTTTTTAGTCTCTCTTAGTCCAGGGCCCTCAAATGAAAATGCACCACACCGAAGACCCCCTACTAATAATGTGTGCCCATATAAACAAGAACCAATGACTTCCAACTAGGGGGGATGTCTTTTTAATATATGCTAGTTAGAGAGGATGATAATACCGGCATTTTTCAATTTACAAAACGTCTCTGCAGACCCCCTGCAGCCGCTCTTCAGACTCCAGGTTGAAAACCTGGTTTTAGGCATGACTTCAGTGTTCTCATTTCTCCATCAGTCCTAAAGGCCCCTGCCGAGCTGCTGTGATATCTGCAGGCTGAGTCATTGCAAGTACCTGCTTTCAGGCGTCAGTATATAACTGGCAGGGGTTAAACCATGTCAGCCAATCAAGGATCCCCAATGAGAATATGGTCAAACCAGCTCATAGTCCAATAGCGGTTAAGACCAAAGCAGACAAAGGTTTCTCCAGTTAATGAAACTGAAGCTGGGCAACGAAACCAAGGACAACCAGGCAAAGTCACATGACAAGAGTTCATGTCAAAAAAGTGAATAAAAAAAAAACACAACACCAGCACATAGATAAAACAAAGATAAAAGGGAACACAAATTCTTTAAAATATCTTTATGTTTGTCTTTCAAGAACAGTACATTGTGCAAGTAAGGAGGAATTACGGCACATACAGGGGCAAAATTGCAACGAATCTGACTGGCCAACACCAGCAAGACGACAGACTCTGGTATTCCTCAGAATGCACAGTATCCAGCATTTGAATAATTCAATTAGAAACTGCATTGCACAATGACATACAGAAAATTCACATTATTTTGTACAATTCGTCGAGAGTGTCTTTCAGTTCTATAAAATCTGTTTATCATTTCCAAATAATGTTTTCACCTAAGCTTGCTATTTAAAGTTGCGAAGCAAGAGCTGAAAGCAATGAAAATAAGGACATAAAAAAGCACTATTATAAAGTTTTGCACTATTGTAAAATAAAATTTAAAAAAAAACAACGAAAGAAAAAAAACTCCAGGACAGACATGCACTGCAGGTAGACAGATGTAAGCAAGTGCCATCAAATAGTTCTCTCAGACGGAGCAAAGAAACACAAAATGCAGGTGCATAAAAAGGTTGCAAAATAAAAACATACATACAACACATACACTTTAGCCGCACGTGACCCTGTGTTCTGCTGAAATCCTCAGTAGGTTATAATACAGTTTGAGAAAGAACTTCTTTTGACCACTGATCTTCACATGACTCATTTAGAGGAAATCCTGGGGGACATGTTTAATTGAATGCTCAATACTTTTTCAGGCTTTGCTATCCAATATGTGTATTCAGCCAAACTGAGACACTTTTGATATATATATTGAAGCAGTAATTTGGAATACTTGGGACCAATGGTATTAATTAATACTAGAGGTTAAAGAACGGCTTTTCTCATCATTTAAAGAATTTCCATGACTTGGATTTTACAACCACAGGGAGGTGTCAAGTTAATGGAAATGATGAAATATGACCTTGTGAATCAGTAATATATGTGTATTGATTATGCATACGATGTATGCATTCTACATTTGTAGAGGTTGGGTCGTATTTCACGGAATCAGTTGAATACTTGTTATTTACATACTTTTACGTAGTTGCACATTTAAGTTTATTAAATAATATGTATATATTCTGATAAAAGCTCTCTTCCTAAAAAACAGCCATACATATTCTTTTCCCCCCATTTTAAAGAATTTCAATTTAATTAAATTTACTTTGACACAACATATTCCTTCCATAGCAAGACACAAAAATGTCTACGTCCATTAAAAAACCTCATAAAGCAATTTTGGAAAGTAGTATTACGAACCTCATTTCCATCCATAAATATGAGAGTATGTTACTAACTAGACGTCTCTAACATTCACACATTTCAATGTAAAATGCACTCAGATCCACTGAAATGCTTAAAAAAATATCGAAAGTGTATGTTATGCATTTAAAGTAATTATCCCCTCAAGAGAAATAGCACAAACCACTGCAAAAAGAATATTTGCTACATTGAACAGTGACTTGAAGTCGTCGAGTATGATTTATAGTCAGCGGACAGTGTTCAAATCACTACAGCAACTATATAATGACATTTTACAGACATACCTGAGGTACGATAAAAATGCAGTCTTCATTCTTTTGTATTGTTTTGGCTTTTTTAATGGGATTTATGGGCTAACAGCAATATCCTGCATGCAGTCTACTGATACACTACAAGCATATTAAATATGGTATCTATTGAATGTAATGTAAAGCATCATGTACAAACAGGTATACATGTGTATGTATGTATGTATGTATGTATGTATATATATATATATATATATACACACACACACACACACACACACATACAC
>JAAGVU020000035.1:10755061-10768181 GCA_011763525.2 Mormyrus iriodes
TATTGATACACTACAAGCATATTAAATATGGTATCTATTGAATGTAATGTAAAGCATCATGTACAAACAGATATACATGTATATGTATGTATGTATGTATGTATGTATATATATATATATATATATATATATATATATACACACACACACACACACATATATGCATTACAGTTCTTTACAGTTGTGACACACATGATCCTCTTACTGTACTCTGCTGTGTACCATTGTGCAAAATTAAGCCTTTCAAAGTGGAGTAAACATAAACAACGGTAAACAGCTGCAGGGATACAAAAGACCCAAGGGGGGGTAGAGACACACAACCTCCCAGCACAACTGCGGTTAAGTAGCAAGTCTGGGTCATACCACCCCCGCCCCCTCCCCTTTATAATTGCTGCAGCCCGATCTACAAAAAAAGAAGAAAAAAAACTGTACAATAATCAAAGGTGAAATCCACTTCTCCATAAATAGTTTACTGTGGATTACTGAAGGACAACTGTGCAGTGGATCCTAATTAACAAAGTGGCAGTGTTGCAGTGCAGTCGTGATTTACAGCATATTATTTACAAAAAAAAAACACACACACACACATATTGATATTTTACAACATTTCTATGGACACAGAGTGACATCAAATCAGTTAAATTCTCACAGCTGGTGTGGAATGCGTCAAATTTACTCCCGTACAGAAGACGACATTGAATGGTGTCTCAGTAACATTGATGATGGTGCGAAAAAGGGAAATGGGAGGACAAGTACAAAGGAAGGTCATGAAGTATATGAACAACATAGAGAAAATTTTTTTTTTAAATTAAAATTAAAAAGGGTTTTTTCTAAACGGCTACCCTTTAGCCCAAACACACTGGCATGTGGCGTCTCATCCAAGAGGAAGGCCTTCTCAGGCAGATGGAGGATGGAGCAGGACATAGGCCACAGAAACGCGCATCAGAGAGTGCTGCCACATGGGACGCTGAGCGCAGTCTTCCTAGACATGGCGGCCCATATCTGACGCGGTTACGCTGTTCCAACGATGACTGTTTGCTCAAAAGAAAGACTGTGGGGGATAGAGCTATATACAGCACGGAATGGTCTCTACGCCTCACATCTCCACCTCTGCGTCTCGAGGCGACTGCCAGACACTGGTAGCTAAAGAATACTGAATTTAGAGCAAACAGATAAATTGTTAAATAGTGACCCACTGAATCCACCGTGTCCTGTACAATGATTATGAAGAATAAAACCGTAAGGATCTCATTTCCTGGGGTGGGGGGAATTCAGCACAAACGGACAGCTCTCAAACTAAAGGTCTGTTTTGGTCTAAGGTTGCTCGTAAGCAAAATGTAACGTCGAACTGACTTGGGATAAAAGTAGGCACAAGAAAAAGTCTAGACTCACTGAAAGAAATGGATAATAGGCTCCTCAAATATTGAGGGCCGCCCTGAAACACTGAGGACAAGAACAAACTCGTTTCTGCGAATGATCCTTCATGCATGATGATGAGCGCACATGCTTCCATGCGGAAATAAATAAATAAATAAGTTAAATTAAATTAAAAGCACATTTCCATACAAATGTCAGCAAAAACGCTTTGCAGCTGCTGTGCTGATGGCTGCTTCCAGTCCTCTAACATTTTAAATGGTACAGTAACCCCCCCCCCCCTTCCCAGTTTACAGAAGAAACCCTTTCACAAAATTTGCACAATCGACATATGGTTTAAAAATAAAAGAAAGAAAAACATTAAAAACAAAATCTTGTAACAAAAATAAATAAGTAAACAATATGGCAATCGGTATGTAAGACACTGGATGTAGCCGTAGCAGTGTTAGCTGCAAAATAAGTATAATATACTACAGTGTTTTACATTTTAACTCAAAGCAAAAAGAGGTTGTCTGTTTCTATACAGGCTCTGTGTAGGGGTCGCCATTTTGACTCGTTTCTTGCTGTGCAGCTCATAGAAAAAATGGCGACCCCTCTGCCTAAGATCGTGACTCCCCTTTCCTGTTTCACTCCAAAGTCTTTCCACATGGGTCACTGCCTGATTTTAGGCACTGGCCTTAAATTTAGACTTATATAAGCATTGTCAGTTTGGCATAGCTGTCCACGTCAGAAAAGGAGTCCCGTTGACACAAAGAGGTCACCTTCCAAGGCTGTAAACAATTTGTCGCTAAAATGGAATGTCTGGATTTTTGCTCGTCCTTTCTCGTCCTCCCTCATTCTATTTCCTGTTCTCTCTGACATCTTTGTCTTTGTCTTCTTTCTCGCGCTTATCCTTCTCGTATTTGTTTTTGTCAGGTTTCGTGACACTGTTATATGAAGGTGGGGAAGCCGTCGAAGGAGTCATGTCGGTTTTGTCTGAGGTGGAATTTTCATTCAGTTTGTCTATAACTAGGACTTCCTTATCCAACAGCTTCCCTCCTTCTGTGAGCTTCTCCTTATACATGGTGGAGGCTTTCTTAACAGTTCTCCTGATGAGATAGCGTCTGAAAGCTCTCTGGATGACGATGGCGGACATTTCTTCCTGCTTACGGCGCAGAGTCGTGGTGATGGGCTCATAGGACACCTTGGACGGGTTGGATGCCATGAAGCGCTCCTCCATCTGTCCCCGGAGAATGTCCATCTCGCCGCCCTCACCCAACACACGCTTGGTGAAGGCAAAAAGGATGTCCAGGCAGTGAATGCGTTCTCCACTCACCATGGGCAGGTCCATGGCAATCAGTGAGATCTTGTTGGGCTTTGGTATGCGCAGAGGGGGGTCTAGGGCGTCAGCAAAGTCAGACAGCTTGTCATATTCCATGAATTGGGTGGCATTGGGGTCAAACTTCTCCCAGACCTCATAGAACATCTCAAAGTCATCCTCACTCAGAGGCTCGGCACTCTCCTCTGTGGCCACGCTGAAGTTTTCCAGGATAACGGCAATGTACATGTTGACCACAATCAAGAAACAAATGATAATGTAGCTGACGAAAAAAAAGATCCCCACTGACGGGTTCCCACAGTTTCCCTTGTAGGAGCTACCAGGGTGCTCCACCTCACTGTCACAGTCAGGCTCTCCCTTGTTGAGGATGGGTGCCAGCAGGCCATCCCATCCCGCCGATGTCGTGATCTGAAACAGGCAGATCATACTGTTGCCGAAAGTCTCAAAGTTGAACATGTCATCGATGCCAGACTCCCTCTTGACATAGGCAAAGTTGGACATGCCAAATATGGCATAGATAAACATGACTAAGAAGAGCAGAAGACCGATGTTGAACAAGGCAGGAAGTGACATCATCAAGGCAAACAAAAGTGTACGGATTCCCTTGGCACCCTTAATGAGGCGCAGGATGCGACCAATTCTGGCAAGTCGGATGACTCGAAATAAGGTTGGTGACACAAAATACTTCTCAATCAGCTCGGAAAGAAACATTCCTGCAAGAAAGAAGATTAATCAGACATTCATGTATACTCATCATTTTCCACTAACACACATTATACATTATAGATAATTATAGATTACCTATAAATTGGCAATAACAATGAATAGCTCAAAGGTTCTTACCAACTATTGAAAGGATGACAACAACGAAATCAAATACATTCCAGCCTATGGTAAAGTAATAATGGCGAAGTGATATCATCTTGAGGACACATTCTCCAGTGAAGAGTACAATGAAGACAAGATTAATCCAGTAAAGGATGTCATCCATATCCTTTGTCTGGTCATCCGTCTCTACCATCATGGTGACCATGTTAAGGCAGATAAGAATCATAATCACGATATCAAAGGCTTGCTTCGTGATTATGTCGAAGATACACCCTTGGAATTTGTTCTGTAAAAAGAAGAAATCATGATTAATAAATCACTGTTTGAAGTAAGCAACATTGAGTCATACGGTGTTAAATGAAAAAAGTATTGTTGTTGTGATAATTCCATTCATCCATCCATCTTCTGTAACTGCTTATCCCATTTGGGGTTCATTGGGGGTGGGCCCAACGCAGGATGGGGCGCCAACCCATTGCAGGGCACACTCACACACCTACAGGCAATTTGGCAACTCCAATCAGCCTCAGCATGTTTTTGGACTGTGGGGGGAAACCCGAGTACCTGGAGGAAACCCCACAACAACGTGGGGAGAACATGCAAACTCCACACACATGGAACCCAGGTAGAGACTCGAACCCTGGTCCCAGAGGCGACAGTGCTAGCCACTGAGCCACTGTGCCACCCCCTGTTGCGATAATTATAATAATAAAATAAAAATGTATCATAATGAATCCATCCTTGAACTACCTATCCTGACCAGAATCATGGAGGGGCCCGGAGACTATCCCAGGCAGCATATGGCACTAGGGGAACATCCTGGAGGGGATGCCAGTCTACTGCAGGGCAAAAGCTATGAGACACCAGTTAACCTAATGGCATATCTCTGGACTGCAGAAGGAAACGTATGCAGTATGAAGGGTACATGCAAACTTTACACAAGCAGAGCAGAGGTAGAATTTGAGCCCCCAATAAATGGGCTCCCACTGCATTTTCGTACCGCAGGCCGTGGGATAGGTTTCTGGGGCTTCTTGGATCCAAGTTTCTTCATGGCATTGTAGTATTTCTTCTGTTCCTCGGTCATGAAGATGTCCTGACCTCCAAAGTAAAGGGGGAGAGACAAAAGCGATCATAACCTTGCACCTCTGCTCAAACCTATAACATATATATGTAAACATAAAGTCAATAAGATACCGCAAATTTAAGTTGAAAGTTAATAAGAGATATCTGCAGGAATGAATACTTATCTTCTTCTTTTGCTGATTGAAGTTGTCGATTATGACACCAATGAAGAGGTTGAGAGTAAAGAAGGATCCGAATATGATGAAGATGACAAAGTACAGATACATGTACAGGTTCTCTTCGTAAACCGGCTGATCTTCTAACTATAAAACAGACGCACATAGATAACAAGTGTGCATACGAATGAAGTGGTGTGACAGAACCAGTCCTGGTGTCCGATTCCAGGAAAATGCATGAGACGCACTCACATTACGGGAATCCACAGCAGCATACATGATATCCATCCAGCCTTTAAACGTCGCCTGTGAGGAGGAGAGCATGAGAGAATTCAGCTACGCTCCAGCTGCCTGTGTCATTCAGCTTACCTCCTTGAAATCAGAATTTTTATACTCCCTTCCACCTCCTGCCCCCCAAAAGTGCTCTTCTGAAACGAGAAAAAAGCTAGATTTTCACACTTTAGTTACATGTCATGGATTTGCATACAAAGCACTTGAGATCTGAGAGACCAAGACTGCAATGTGTCTTTAATCCGCAGTATCTGCCTGCCATGAACAGAAACGAAATCTCCCTCAATCTACAATGTCACATTAAAATAAATGATATGTTAAATTCATGCAATAGTTTACTGGTATCTACTGGCAACTCTCCAAGTCAGCCAATAAAAGATCCAGTCATGAGGACAATTCTGATTGACTGGCTGTTCAATAAATACATAAATAAATAAATAAAAATTCCCAAAAATCAACATTGCTCATTTGGATTAGCAGAGCATCAACTGTATAATATCGTACATTTTTAGACGAGTGTTTTCAGCATGAAGTCTGAATCTAGCCGGCTTTGTTTGGAGAAAACTTAATACTGCTTAACATAATAAACTTATCTCAGCTCTGAAGCATGGTGATAAAAGAGTCATATGTTGAGGTCTGTTTTTCTGTCTAAGGACCAGAGTTGGGCAATTCTGGTCCGGAGAGTAAAAGTCCAGACCAAGCTTTCGTTTAAACCAACCAGTTGAGTATAAAGAGTCACAGTCACTATATACTCAACTGGCTGGTTGAAACAAAATCTTGGTCTGGACTTTTACTCCCTGGACCTGAGTACCCATCCTCTGCTATCAAAGTATTAAATCATGCCAAATATTCTGAGGGAGAATGTCAGACCCTCTCTCCATAAGTGTAAGTTAAAAATATAAATAGTGTGCATTGTTTGTGCATAATAATAATGATTTATGTTGAAGTTATGAATGAGATATGAAGGGTTCACATACTTCCAAGAAACACTGTAGATTAAAAACTGAAATGAACACTTAAAAGCCTTCCTTTCCTGTCCTCAGAGAAAAGATAAAAATACTACTTTGGTGTTTCCTTTATACCAAAAATAATTTCCCTGTTTCCCTGCTTTCAATCAGGTCAAAATCACACTGCTCTAGAGAGCCTCTATCGCTATTTCCAGACTGCATCTGTTCAAATTAAACATCTGGATTTATACCATCATGCTATAGGCAGGTCATCTGGATAACCCTGCATATATCTGCAGCTGGCCGTGCATCTCCTTCAGAAAAAATATTTTTTATTGCCCAATGTTTACTTCCGTGAAGACAGCCACTCAAGTCTATGGCACGAAAGCATTTCATTGCATTAACCATTCAATTGTAAGAAGAAGTTCACTTACACCATAATTACTAGAATTCCTATACTGCACTTTACTGCACTTGTCTTGAATTGTCTTGTCATTTACTACACTGCTGTTTTGTCTTTTATTTGCACTGTTGTTTGTCCTATTGTCCCCCCATGCTCTTGTCCCATACCCTCCAACTGTAGCACAAGAATGCAGAAGTCTTCCTCACAGCACATCTGACGATAAAATGTGAAACTTGAAATAGTAATAGCAGTTTCTCTGCAATTCTGTGATTCAGGTTGAAATGTTAAAAAAGCCAGAATTACCGACATGTAGTGGACATTATTGCCCTCGTCATTTTTCACATGGGGGGGGATGATCATAGCTCTAGCAGGTTAAATTGAGGTTACACAGCTAAGTTCCACCTAGTCTGCCAGTTAAGTGTGCACACTTTGAAAATTGTCCACCACGCACCACTTGCAATAAAGCCAGGTATCCAGCTCCCACGTTGTCAAAGTTGATCTTGACATTCTTCCAACGCGCCTTTTCCTCCAATGCCTTGCACTGTGATTTATTGTTAACGACATCTATGGAGAACATCTCGTCGTTGGTGGTGTTGACACAGTAGTAGAACTTTCCGGCAAACAGGTTGACACCCATGATGCTGAAGATGAGCCAAAAAATGAGGCAGACCAGGAGCACGTTCATGATGGAGGGTATTGCTCCGAGCAGAGCATTGACGACAACCTGCACAAAGAAGAGAAAAGAGCCGTGATATACGAAGAAAACATGGATGCAAGTGAGTCAAGGAGGTTTACACGATGTATTGGAATATTGTGGCTAGTTTACAGTGAGGAAATGGACAGCACAACCACAAGTAGCAAATTCTCAGCACAAGTATGAGTAAATTATGCTCGTGGGAGTTTTACGTACACAAAGAAGTTTTGAGGGCTGAAGGAAAAATGATAACAACTAGAGGAGATAGGAAAAACCAATCAGATGTCTTGGTCCTGCTTCCTCTAGTTGCTTGGACCCACCTCCTCTACAATCTGATTTGTTATATCTCTGAACCAATCATTTTTCCTTCTGCCCTCAGAACATTTTTGTAAAGTAAAACTCCCATGAGCATAAATTACTATCACTACATATCCTTACAGGGAGAAAGGGAAGAATCTGAACAAGAATAGGGAACAGGGAAGGAAAGCTATTTCACAGGTGCCATATCAAGTCAAGGGGTAGACGGCAATGTAAAAACAAAACAGAAAAAACCTTGTAGAAGCAACGATGAAGTCACAAAATGTGTTTACTGCAAAAAAAAAAAAACACATAACAAAGAAAAAATATACGTTAAAGGCAGCCATCAAGCAACATCCAAATGCAATCCAGCATCACAGAACAAGAGTACAGAATCAGCAGAGGAATGGCGAATCAGCTGTGCAGATAGGAGAGTTCAGAGACTGAGAGAGATTGCTGTATAAGGAAAGGCTGCATAAGAGTGCCACTCTAGAAATTTTGGGCTGGTTCAACAACACAAAAAAGCAACCATGAATCCAATAGCTAACATCAACCTCTGCTCACTGGGTATGTTTAGATAACAGTCGTGTAATGTCATAGTCCCAAATCCATTACTCGATTAATTAGCATTACGGCTTTTCCTCCTATAAGGACATCTGAACTGTGTATCTAAGATGGTCTCCAGTTCTATTAATTTTTAAGAGCCGTGTGTCTGTCACGACTGAATGAACAGATAGTCCAAATAGCTAATCAATCTATGTACGACGCTACGACACACCTCAATCTACGTATGACATAGCCCAAGACACAAACAGTGTGCTAAATGTACTAAATGGCACCACCAGGACAGCATGTGGCCACTGCTGCTTTAGCTAAACATTTGTAATGAGTGGGGGTAGGGAGACGCAAGTGTGTTTGGTCGGTCGCGCTGCTGACATTTGTGCAGCTCATCTGGGGGTGGGACTGTTGGGGGGCAGGGGTAGACTATCTCTTCACTAAGGCAAAGCAAAAGAAGATGAAGCGATGAATGCACAAGGTGACCCTGGTCTGACTCAGCAGTTACTCCTGGTCAATGTAGTGAGCTTCTTGACCCAGTGGCAAGTGGTGACATGGAAGAACTGTGAGGACCGTTGTTCTGTTTGGTAGTGGTATGTGTGTGCGAAGGGGGGGAGAGTCAGTCAGTGTGCTACTTTCATCGCTTACCCTCATCCCCTCAAACCGTGACAGCGCTCTAAGGGGCCTCAGTGCTCGAAGCGTCCTTAGAGATTTTATGGCGCTCAACTCAGAGTAGCCCAGGGCATTGGCCACCAGGCTCACCAGAGAAACCTGAAAGGACAAATACAAGATTTACTGACTCAGGAGAATGAAGGGTACATGTCTGGATATTACTAAATATATGCCATTTGAGGCAAATTAATAATTTACTCCTAGAACATAAAGCTTAAATTGTAAACTTCTAATAACTTTTTGAGTGATTCGGTAAATTCTGCCATCATGGCAGGGGGTCTCCCTCAGTACATTTTGCTGACTAGGGTGAGGAGTTATAGGCCAAACTTTGTTTATGTAGTATAGATATATAGCCCTTCTACGGGCCGTGGACCCGGGAGATCAGCTAGACATCCTGGGCCCCCTACAAAAATGTCACCAGAGACCTCCTGCTCGGGTTCGCACTTTCAATCGCTCAGATGATTTTGCTGAGTGGGGGGTATTTGGGGCCCCTACAAAGTGCTAAGTCTCCTAAATTTGTCATGGTAGCCATGCCTCTCCAATGCCCTTGCGTGGATGGTTGATAAACTCGTCCTAAAGCTTTGATTTGTTGACTTTGTGTTTCACTTACGAATTTCCATCATGTCGAGGACGTAAATAAAGATGGCTGGGTACATACGTCTACAATTAAGAAGTCCAGCCAGCACCAGGCATTGGTGAAGTATTTCACAAATCCATAGGCCACCCATTTAAGCAGCATCTCCAGGATGAAGATATAGGTGAAGACTTTGTCTGCATACTCCAGGATGGTTTTGATGGTTTTTCTCTGCTCAATGTAGATGTCTTCAAAAGCCTTTAAAGAGACAAAAAATCATTTGAGTCTTTCACTGCAAAAAAAAATGTTGAAAATAAACAGCTTAGTACAGAACTTTGACCAAAGTCAACACAGTAAAGTCTCAACCCTGCCTTATACACAGATTTATGAGGTCATAGCTGCTGATCTCACCAGCGCTCCACTGCTCAGCAGAATCATGAAGATGATGAAGGACTCAAACCAGTTGTGCTCCACAATCCTGAAGCATGTTTTCCGCAGCGTCCACCATATTTTCCCTTTACCTTCTTCTATATTCACACTACAACATGGGAATCTGTGCACACAGCCTGATATTAACCGGAGACAAAAAGGACATGTGAATATTTTGGACACAAAGAACAACTGAAAAAACCAGTGGGGTATTGGGGTAACGTGGTGGCTCAGTGGGAAGCATGATGATCTCATAATCTATGGTTGGAGGTTAAAATCCTGTTTCTGATCTGCATGTGTATGTGGATTTTGAATGGGCAAAGTGTCTGGCTCTTTGGACAAGGGCCCTGTGCTGATGACTGGAAGGTTGCAGGTTAGATCCTATGGTTGACAATGTGATTTCACTGTTGGACGCTTGAGCAAGGCTGTTAACCCTAATGGCTTCTTACTGACCTTATTTTCCTCTACTGTGAAATAAAATGCTATGAATAAAAGCATTTGCTAAATAAATGTAAATAAATAAAATGTCCTCTAACATGCAGTGAGGCTAACAGAGGGGTGTAGTGTGAAGTGGGCTTACTAATTTAGAGAGGTACTATAAATTTTAGCTCGTTTTTTAACAGAGTTCATTGTCATGGTAAATTACAGTGCATGCCTAAGCTGCTCTGAGCAGATTTAAGTGCAGGCTTTTGGCTTAAAACTGGCTTAAGTCATGCCCTTTCACCAAAAACAAATAACCAAAAAATGGAGCCCATGTAATATCTGACCTTTGACTAAATATTTGGGATGGGCAATACCGCTGATTTTCTTTTCAGTCTGATACAAATTAAATTAAATGTTTCTATCCTCATATTGATATTTGTTGCTGGTCCCCTTACCTTGGCAGGAGCAGATTAAATTTGGCCAGGATGCTGACAATAAAGTTTGCTGGCTGGGGCAGGTACTACCTACCTCATACGTATCAAACGGCAGCTCTTTGTTTGAATCATTAGTTTACAATTCCACTCCATTTATGCAAATGCGCTTAGACAAACCCCGAGTTAACTCACTGAGCTGATAACCACCATTGTTAGTTAACCCAGCTCTAGCATGTTAACTCTGGTTCTGTTATACTTGCTACGGATTACACCCTGATGGTGTCTGTTAACTTCCCATACTGCGTATACATATGTGTCTGGTGATGAACTGGTGTGTGCACTATGCAGCTAGATAGGCATGAATAGTATTACGATAATACTGTACACTGTGGTGTTTCGGGTACACTAACAGTATCTAGGGTAACTGCTTACTGTGTTTTGAAAATGATCCATTCAGTTAAATGTATATTCTGAAAAGGACTGGAACAGCATTGCTTTTGAATATACTGTCAAAAATACTGTATGCCACGGTACAATGTCTGGACGGCATGAAAAATAAGATACCACCCAAATCTGCTGCTAGGTAGAGGGTCCAGTCCCCATGTCTTCCCTGAACACAATAAGTGGTTAGAAGATGGGTGGATTTTGTTCTTACTTTCGTATAACTACTCTATTTTTCCGTTACAATCATTTTGTGCAGCTTCTGGAGAAATCAGGCATCACCATGGAGACACTCCCCACCGTGGATAAATTAGTGTAGGAGCGAGTGTGAATCTTTTCCAATCGAAAAACTACAGTCAAATCGTTGGTTTATTTATGGTGAGAACTCTATCCACAGCCAAGGATGCAAGAAAATGGCGTCCTCCACAGGCTGTTGCCCTGATTAGGAACCCCAAAATAACAGAAAGAAACTGCAGCTCATAATTATTAATGAATAAATGGAGTTCCATGGACACTTGCTCATCACACCAACTGTTCTTTATGCGGGTATCTGATCCATTACGTCATTCGAATCACGCTGCTGTTCGAACCAGTCAGATTTTGCAGGTCTAGGAAGGCTCCTTGAACATAACTCTACCAAGATGGTGAGGGCAGCCTTCTGGAGTTCCAGTAAGAGATCGATTTGCTGGGGAATTGGTCCTTAGTTGAGTTGATTGCTCCTCTGACTTCAAACATTATGGTGGATGTGATGAGGCAACTCTAAGCTCTGGTCACAGGTATGCTTGACAATATAAGAAAATGATTTTTCCCCAGTCTTCACAACTTCCCTCATGTTTCACTGGAATAACTGGGTCTCAGATATTTTGGGACAGAAGATATTTATGCCCCAATATGTGTCAAGACCAAAGCAACCTTTCCCTGACAGCTGATAGCCTGTGCCTTTTTAGACAATGTACAGCTCTGAGCATATACATTTACTTACACTGAGAGATCCTAGCATAAATGCTGAAAAATACTCTGCTGTCAATTGTAAAAGGGAATTAAAGTAATTTCCTTAATAAGCCCCTAATAAAGTAAGTGATTTCCTTAATAAGACCTTAAACCCAAAAATTTGCATAATCCTAAATCCTAAAGTAGCCACACCCCACTGCTTCTGTGGTACTCCTTTCCTGATCAGTCTGTCATAAAAGACTTCTCACACACAGGTTTACACCAAGGGTTACACCAAGACAACACAAGTTCTTCCTAAACTCAGCTGAGTCACCCTAAAGAATGTTAACAGCACAAACAGGTGAAGGAGAGAGAGAGAGCCAGAGAGAGAGAGAGAGAGAGAGCCCAAGATTTGCTCTCAACTGTATATATGTTTCAAAGGAGCGCAAGATTGGCTATGTAAAAAACTAAACAACTCCATTGCACCTGTACTTGTACAAAAAGTGCCTCATTTTGTTTTTATTTTTATTTCATTGCCCACCTTCAGTGAAGCAGGACTCCGGGTCAAGGGACTCCTCAAGCTCCATCTCCACCGACTCTCCACCCTCGCCCGGGGGCCGGATGTCCACAGTGCTGCCCTCCGAGGAGCTGAGTTGTGGGTCTGCTAGTTTCTGTGGGGACAGCAGCGGCATGACACGGTCACTTGTGCTGGCAGAAACGAGCATGCTCGCGTCCTCGAGGGGAGCCAACACACTGAGTCCTCATGTTCATTGCATGGGGGGGTGATGCAAGTTTGCTACATGTCAGTTGACAGGATTGGACTCCCCTTTAGTCGGATCGTTTCATGCAGAATCAATCAAAAGTACCCACAGACTTCAGGGACAAGAGACGCTGGCATAGTCTGAAACTGGAATATCTGGGCGCTTTGAACCAAATGTCAAGTTCTGCCAGACGTGGGTGGTGCTAACCATCTAGGAGCTGTAGGTAACATTGATTTCACGTTGGTCGCAGGGCATGCAGTAGTACAGTGCATTCTTCATCCAAGCCTGCGCTCTAGCTACGAGGAAACATGTGCTCAAGTATTTTCATGTCCAATGCTCAACGTACCCCAGGATCGCAAATTGTCTTACTCACCGCAGAAGTTCCAGAATAACCAAGGACTCCCTGCCCCCCCCCCCCCCCCCCCAACAACAATCCTCCACTTTTTTTTCATCAAAACAACTACGTCCATTTCTTTTAACATAAAAAAAGCCTTTGTTTTTTTAAGTAAAAGGG
>JAAGVU020000035.1:10768281-10938474 GCA_011763525.2 Mormyrus iriodes
CAAAATTTTTTCTTTCCAATCCCCAACCCCCCCCCGCCCCCCAAACTTCGTCCCCCCCCCCAGAAGTTCCAAAAAAACCAGCGCCCCCCCCCCCCCCCCCCCCCCCCCCCAAGCATAATGCATCACCTTTGTTGACATGAAAACACATACGTCCATTCCTTTAAGCATAATACAAGCTTTGGTTGTTTTAAGTAAACGGGGGTGGGGCAGGGCAAACCACATTAGCTTGACAGCGAAGGACGGCACTGTGCACTTAGCCTAAGAAGGCATGGATGAAGTGGCGTGGTAAATCAGTGCTTGTTCATATCCGAGGGACACTGTGGTAAATATAAACTCTTAGGCTCTAAAGGGACTTGAGGTTTTCGTGTTGGCCAGAGGGGATTAGTTGTCCAGGGCTTCAGCACTAGGATACTCCGTTTCGGGAAGCTGCCGCCAGTTGCCCCAAGGCCGATGATACCTTGGGGAGCCGGGTGATGAGCTCACCATGGAGACAGCTCCATAGACGAAAAACAGCTGCAGGACGAGTCGACTTTGGATTCAATCAGGGACGGTCCCAGAGCACTCTTCCTTTTTAGACAAGTATTGGCATGGCACATCCATGCAAGGAGTATACTACATGGGGGGTGGGGTAAAATGGAAACTACAGCCCAGATATTACGTCCTTTATTTTTCTCTTCTGAGCAGTACAGAAGGACTGAATCTGAGATTGACTGCTCCGGTGGGGAGGCTACAGAAACAGAAGAAGGACAGCACTTGCCAGGATTTGCAGTTTGCCTCCACCAAGTAGGTGCAAGCATCTCTACATCTAGCTAGAGTGCGGCCACCTTAAAACACGCCATCTTAGGAAGTGCAACAGTCATTGCTGCCATGGGACACAGCTAATGCAGACTGGGGAATGATGTAAGCATGCTGCACGCAGATGCTCCCTGCCTCACGTTTTATTTTCCCATAATTCTCTTAGGCCTATGGAGACTTACAGCTGCAGCTACCAGGGAATGCCCAATTTGTGGCTGATGTTATGATGTAAAATTTCTAATTGTACAGCATATACACAGGAGATCAGTAATGTTTATCACACATTCAAAGGTCTACAGTTTCAGACTTAAATACACTTGTACTCTTTAAAGGAATAATATACAGCATTTACAATTTATACTTGAAACCGAACTGATTCCAAGTTGAATTAAAAAGTTTTTACAGCGTGATTTATGATGCCACCAAATCTGACTCATTATGGTGCATCGATTTGCTTTTTCTGTTTCATCATCTTGAAACTACTAAAGCTAATAAGCAAATTGGCCCCTCGATTTTCAAAATCATCGAGTCCCACCCTTAACCTAAGAATGACCTGCTTCCATCATTCCTTTAAGGATCGTATTTTTAAAATAAATGCCATGATCAATGTTCAAGTTATGAACCAGTCCTCAAATGAATTTTGACATACTGAAGCAAAATCCATTCCTGTGCATCAATCAAGTTTGTTTAGACTCCGGGTGTTCAGTATCAGCTCAATGACAAAACAAAAAACAAAAAACAAAAGTAAAAAAAAACAAGAAAAAAACAAAAGACATAAAAACCAAACGATGAAATGAAAATATGGAGCAGAAATGACGATGGGAGATGTGCTGCCGCAAAATATTTCCAGTGTTGCAAAGAGGTTTCAAAGAACATAACGGAACCAAAAAGGGTAACTTTACAGCCTCTGATCTGCAGGTAAACATGAGCGGTGGAAGGGGAGGGGGTATGACCAAGCACTGGAAATTAATGAGCAATCAATAAAAACACTTTTGTTTTTGCTTAAATGGCATAGGCAGTCTCCATGGTTAGTGTTATGTACAATAAACAGGTCTTACAAGTCTCCTCTCACTGAAAACCTTGAGATCGTCTGTAAAACAGCTGCAATAACAATCAAACGTGGTTAAGAGTCACTGAACCATAAAAGAAAGTCTTACACAACAAGCACACACTCGACAAGAAAATAATGAAAATACGTACAGACAAAATAATTAAACATATAAACAATATAACATTTTAAGGACAGCAGATAAACTGAGACCATGGTAATTGCATTCTAGACGATGTATATACTGACAAAGGATGTAGCAGCACCTAAAAACAAAAGCATTGACACAGTTGTATATATTACACATAAAATCACATTTTTGGTCGTATACTTGAAGTGGTTAGCGTGTGGCATACATGTATTGAGAACATCCTTGCATACATGCATACGTGCACTGAGAACATCCGCACCCCATAAACTTCCAGAAAGATCTCTCCACAGCAGGGACATTAGGTGTCATAAATCCCCTACGCATATTCTGTATGCCCGCAAAGTCGTATGGGAACACCGACGCAAATAATTGGAGCCAAAGCACAAGGGTTCATAAGACTCAGCAGCTGGTCGGTGGTGGCAACGAAAATACGGTAAAAGCCTGCTGCGTCTGAGACCAGGAGCTCTCCTTCATCCCACTGAGAAAGGGGCAGGTCACGCATGTCACTGGCTAGCTTGGCTCCATGGCATTTCTATCTAGGTAGACAGCCAGCACCCAGCCCCTGTGCTGTGCGACTGCTTAACGGATGGCACGTTTCAAGAGGACATGTCACGTTGTGGCCTTGCTGTCGGTCTGGTAGACCGTAGACTGTCACTAATCACAGCTACTGTAGCCCCACCAAGGATGGGGTTTCCACAGCATGAAGTAGTTTCGGTATTCCACAATACAATAACATTTTTATTGTTAGATAACACTCATTCCCGAAACATGTCATTAACATGCTCAAATTATCTCTACGTCGAGATAAATAGGCCCCACACTTCACCCACAAGGTGTCCTTCTCAAACATTGTCTCATTCCTGTCCTCTCCCTTAACCCGCTGTGCTATACAGAGAGGTTATTCTTTCTCAAAACTTTCAGCACTTAACAGAAAAGAAGTTAGTGTATTAAGTGAACTGAGAAATCGTATAAAATGGATAACATGTAAACAAAAGCCATTTGGAAGCGACGAGAAGATCTATCAAGACGGCTGTGATATTCTGTGAGATGGAATATACTCTATATCGGGTGAATGGTAAAATAATCACAACCAAGACTATTCCATGCTGAAGACCATACCTGGTGGAGAGCCTAGCTTAACCAAGGAAACGCAATACATGGCAACTGGTGTACGGAGGCTAACTGGCTCATGTCTCACAAGCATTATTTACTCGTTAGAATCATGGGTCCTTCCTGTGTCTATAGATATGAAAGCCTGAGGTGACCTCACAGCAGAAAACAAAATCTTCTTCACACTATGCATTCTCCCCACACTATAGCTCTCACAATAAATCGGCCACAGCCCGTCTTACCTCTTTGCTGCCTTCAATGTCTGACGACTCGCTACTGAAGTCCTCGGTGTTGAGGTTCTCGAAGTCAGACTCGCCCACAGCAATGGGGACTGTCACGGTGAGGCTTGGATTGTGGATGAAGGACATGTAGTCACTGTTGTCAATAATGTATTTCCCCATGTCACTGCCCAGTCCACTGGCGGTCCCGTTGCCCTCCTTTAGGTACTCGGGCTCCCGAGTGAGATCCACAGCGGTATGATTGGAGATGCAGTTCTCGACCTTGCTATGGAGCTCCTCCAGGGCCTTGACCTCGTCCAGTGTCCTTGGACCTTTCCCCATGCATAGCCTCTGGAAAAACTGTCGTACCATGGACTTGATGAATTTGATGCCACGATGGATGCGGCCCACAGCGATCTGCAGGTTGTTCATTTCACTGTCGTCATCTGTTGCCGCCAGGTTGTCAGCGCTGAACGAGCTGAGCAGCAGCGCCAGGAACAGATTCAGAACCTGCACCAGACAGGGATAATCCCAAGAACTGTGATGCACTGCATGGGAAAACGCACTGTGACAAATTCCATTGGTCCTGACTTCCTTTTAGGCAGTATAAGTCTGTACTGCATCTATCAGACATCTCTTGACATAAAGGAGTATTGATGACTGAAGATGTTTGAAGGAACAATCTCAGCCCTACAGAGCAGAGCCTGCTGCCTGCGATGCTGGGAGTACTTCTGATGATGTAACCCTATACTTCAATTCTGAAATTTATGAGCAGATCATCAAATCATCACTTCAGTTATGCTCATAATTTCATTTTGTAGACTTGGTAGGATACCAAAGCAATTATGGACTAATGCTGGAGCTCTTCTTACTGCATATAGTCCACTAGAGTCATCAGTCATGTTGCATCATTTAGTAAATGGCTAGATGTTGAGATGTCCTTCAGCTTGTAGAGCTGCAATAACTAGATCATGACTCCCTTAATTACCCAGCTTGTAGCGCCCGTGAAAGCAACCCGACACGCACCACCAGGTTTCCGATGACCATGACCATCATGAAGACGATGAGGCACAAGGCCTGGCCGGCCACCTCCATGCAGTCCCACATGGTCTCGATCCACTCTCCGCACAGCACCCGGAACACGATGAGGAAGGAGTGGAAGAAGTCGTACATGTGCCATCTTGGGAGTGTGCAGTCTTCTGATATCTTGCACACGCACTCACGGTAGCTCTTCCCGAACAGCTGCATTCCCACCACGGCGAAGATGAAGACGATGATGGCCAACACAAGGGTCAGGTTCCCCAGGGCACCTACAGAGTTGCCGATGATCTTGATGAGCATGTTTAGGGTTGGCCAAGACTTGGCAAGTTTAAAGACCCTCAGCTGAAAGACATAATCAAGATGAGATGAAAATCATCACCTTCTCCTGACTGCTCACCGTGTGACATTTAAATAGATGTAGCCACAAAGAATGGGCCACGGGCGAACTTACCAATCGGAAGGACCTCAAGACAGACAGTCCTTCCACATTGGCTAGACCCAGCTCCATCAAACTCAGACTGACTATTATACCATCAAATATATTCCAACCTTCTTGAAAATAGTAGTAAGGGTCTAAAGCGATGATTTTGAAACACATCTCAGCTGTGAAGATGCCCGTGAACACCTACAAATGAAACCAAGAAAATAGTCACAACCAATCCCCAACATTATCAGGCTAAAAAAAAATTTTGGAGTATAGGACTATAACTGGAATGTGGAGTTAAAAAGCAATATCTTACCAAATTTCCCACGGAGAGCACATTGTCAAACTCAGTAGTCATAGGATAGTGCTCCATGGCCATAAACAGGGTGTTTAAGACAATACAGATGGTAATGGTAAGATCGACGAAGGGGTCCATCACAATCAGATTGACAACCTCCTTGATTTTTAGCCACAGCGGGCAGCAGTCCCAGATGAGGAAGATGTTGGCAAACTTGTACCAGCATGGTGGACATTTCTGTCTGGATTCCTCAAGCTCTGCAGAAGCAGAAAAGCAACATTAGATAAGCTCAGCATTTGAACTTAAATATGTATTTTACTTACACATTAATAACATAATTCAGGATTACTCAGTTGTGGTTCTTGCGACCCTTTATGTATTCTGGTTTTGGTATGACTTTGATGATGTAAGATATTAATTTAATGCACCACACAACTTAAATCACATTGCAGGATGTCAGCTGAAGACCTGCTGTGATTTTTAATTGTTAGGACCAGGTGGAAAAAAAACATTGAAACAATGTCTTTAGTTTAAAAAGCATGTATGAGCTGATTAAAACGTGCACACATTATTTTATCATTTCAGGGAAGGGCCTAGATTTTGTAATAATTTTAATAAACTGTTCCTAACAACAGATCAGTTTAACGGAACTGGAAAGCAAACGGAAGTAAACGCGATTGGATTCATGTGATTTTAACTACGCCATTTGTTCAACCAAATGCTTGATCGAGCCTCATTAATATAGAACTCAACTGGATGAAAACCAGCATAGAGTGTGGGACAAAGACCAAGGGGCACTTTTATAATGTTTAACAGGAGGTATATCCATGGAATAACTGAATGAGATGTCTATCTAACCATGGTTTGTTTGGGTTAGATACGTGAAGAGGAGCCATTCCTTTGCCATTTTTATGGCACCCAAAAGCCAAAAAAACCTACCCTCCATTGTATTTGTTAAAATACTGGCAACGCTCAAGGCTCTCTGCCTAGCAGCCGGGTCCTCCAAGAACTCCATGGAGGTCTGGTGAGCACCAGACCTCTTCTTCTTCTGAACGTCCGTCTCCGTTGTTGTACCCTGAAGGGGGAGAAACGTAGTTCCAAAGGTCAGCTGTCGGAACGAGCGTCACCACACGGCATTCCAAGTGCATGCTCAGGCAGTCGGAAATCGGAGGCCGTGAAGGGTTCGGCAAGGAGACAGAAAGGTCTCAGAAACTCCGTGCATCTCAGCATGCGTCGGTAGGTGGAGAACATACTACGGCTTGTACGCCATGGCAGAAGAAGGAAAGGACAAGAACAGCATAGCAGAAGCACACAGAAGTAAGTAAAGAACTAGCATGGCAGGCAGCAAAGTGCAAGAGTAGCTACTACATCACAAACAGGCCATCGGCGCCGACCCGCTCTTCCCTTACATTGTCATCGGTAGTGGGCTTATCTACAGTCACCTCGGGCAGCAGGAGTCCGGCAGGCGACGTGGGAACTGAGGCTCCGCCCACCAGCGACACCACACCATTGCAGTCCACGGTGCAGTGCATCTTGCCGTTGGCCGGCAGCAGAACGCGTGAGGACACGCTGCTCTGGCTGATGTTGCTACTGCGCCGCTCGATACGCCGTGGCACGAACAGCGAGCCCCGGCGGCTCTCGCTGTCCTCGAACGTGCTGTGCTCATCATCGGCAAAGTCATTCTCCGAGCCCACGTCACGAGCACGGCGAAAGCTGAATAAGCTGGTGCGGCTGTTCCGGCGCGGTGAGAACAGGGAGCCGCGGACGCTGAGGAGAGACTGGGAGAGGAACACGCCTGCGTTAGCCCTCATGCTACCAAAGTGAGTGTCTCGCTAATACCTTCTTCAATGCTAAGTGTCAGGTACTGATTTTCCAATCAGTATGCATCATTCTTTCTAAACAGAGCACCGGAAGCTTGCCCTCACTGGCTTGAGTGCAGCTGGTGTGCAGTGAACTGCAGTGTACTCAAAGAACCCCAATCATGGGAACTGTTCTTGATTATTGATTAGCTCACATGTACTAGGAGGGAACAAAACTGTGGACTGTCTAGGTGTCCCTAAGGAATGGGTTGAGAAATGCTAAACTATCCACTAATTTTTCTTTCAATCTACCCATCAAATGATTATTATCGAGTTTTATCATATTTTAACAAAAAATAATGCATTTATGCAATGGTACAATAACCTTACATTTGAAGCTTCACTTTATTCACAGGTAACATAAGCAATGACCGTAGCTAGTTGCAGCTACAGAGCATTAAAAAAATGTACAACAATGCTGCATTGTATCGCAGTGTTACTTTTCATTTCATTATTTCATAGTAAAAAAAAGTAACACTTTGTGTATTTTGGGTCTGCTTTCTTTGCTTTGCCGTGTAGATTTTATGACAAGTTTTTCTGTGTGATTTCTTCTTAATTTTTTGCTCAAAAAAACACTAAAAGCAATATTTCCTCCAACACTCCCTGTAACATTGTCCAAAAATTAGATTTGTGATACAAATAGACTGTATGAACACCATACAGCTTCTTTTAAGGATTACACTGGCATTAAAAATCCACTTTGGTGGTTTACATAAATTGACACTGTCAGCTAACCGTCGCCATCCTGATAAGGATGAGGGGGGCGAAAGCACAAGAGGTAAAGATGTTGCTGTGGGATGATGATGGAAACTGTCACAGAGCATGTGGGGAAGAGCATAAGGCAACAGAAGGTGCACTTGAACGTGTATGAATGATCCAAGAAATATTATACATTTGACCCAGAACCAATGCATTATCAATGGGGAACAGATTACATAGGTCAGTGCCAAGTAAACCAACCCAGTGTGGCATGTGAAAGCCTCATTTTCACATTACTTCCATAACAAAATCCACGTCAACACGTAGACACTATAAAATGAAGAAAAAGGCACAGTGAAGACATATGATTTGCATGCCTAATGTGCTTTACAATGTAACATGCCAGAATGCTGCTTTACATATTCAACCTTAAAGAAACCATGTAAAGAATATTAGCATAATGCAGACAAATATAAACATAAGAAAGGGTTCAAGGGACTGTGCATGAAATAGCTAAATAGCTGTGATTAGATATTAACAGTGGAGAGCGACCCTGGTGCCAAGTTGACAGTCCAAAGGGTATCATGCACATTGGAATACGCAAAGCAAAGAATTAAATGCACGTCAGTCGCTGTGTTCTCTGGCATACTGGGGCTCACCTGGTGTGGGGACGAGTGCCTCTTCTCATATGACAGCCTGTTGCCGTCCATGGAGAAGCGGAAGCTCGTCCTTTTGATGCTGTCCTCCGACTCGGACTTGTGAAACTTCTCGTCGTCTGCTTTCTCCTCCTCTCCCTCCTCCTTCTGCCTCCTCTTCTTGCGCCGGTTCCGCCTCTCCTTGGCGCTCTTGGAGCTCAGCTTGGATGCCTCAGAGGAGGACTCCGTGAGGCCCGCCCTCCCGCTGTACTCCCCGCTCCCGTTGGCTGCTTCCACAGCGGCCTGCTGTCCAAACAACCAACCGGCAGACGGTAACGGTTACCGTGGCAACACTGGGGTCTATTCCTGAACATAGCAGCGACATGCCGATGCAAACTGGTTTCTTCAGAGAGCAAAATCCACAGCTTCCTAAGGCTGTTTCTCAAACATATTGTGTAACTGGGAATAAGTTATAATATATTTCAGGAACAACTATTTTATTAATGGGCCCTTCAGGATTGCTTGAAATTGAGATGCACTAATTTTCTATTGCCAGGGAACAGTCTTGTAATAACTTGTAGTTGAATGCTACACTTCTCTTCCAATAATTTCTGCATCCCTCTGAATAAAAATCAAATGCTCTTTTCATAGTTGCTTCTTTTTCACTTTCCATGGTTTAAAATGTAACATATTGATGAAATAGGTTGGAACAAAACAGGAGAATGCAACCAGCTACATCATAAACAATCTCAAACATTCTCTAGTGAATAAAATTGAATAATTTGTTTTCTCTTAATTGCATTCAAGCTGTCCAGTCTTCCATGCTCAGTCCGGTGTTCTTAAAACTATAGATACATTTTCAGTAGGTTATATTCATTGCACAAAAGGCTGTACGGCTGTAACTTCCCACAGGGTTGTCTTAACCACACTGTACCCTGGAATTAATAGGACTCTATTACCACATGGGGCTTTGTATGAGGTGCAGGAATGCCTTTGAGTTCCATAAGCCAATATAGGGCCAACTGGAGAACAATGGGGGCACCATACCTGAGCTTCTTCCTGCTGTCTTTTGAGCTGCTCCAGCATCGCTTGGAACTCCTCCTCCTTCTGTTGGGCCTCTTCCATCGTGGCCTGGTTCTGCTCATCATAGGCCATGGCCACCACAGCCAGGATCAGGTTCACAAGATAGAAGGAGCCCAGGAAAATGACCAGCACGAAGAAGATCATGTACGTTTTGCCTGCAGCTCTCAAGGTCTGAAACACAAATCGACACTTCGGATCACCTCCGGTCCATTTCAGTCTTCAGATGAGACTATTTTTACGTGAACTTCTAGTATCTACAGAATTCGATTCCACTGCAACAATGCATTCTTAAAGTTAAACAATGCCGAAACATCTATCGTGGTGGAAAATTATACCAACTCTCTGAGTACACAAGCATTTTGCAGCATTAAACTCAAAGTAAAAGAAAAGCTAATAAATTTATTTGGTTTGTTTAGTAAAGCCATGTCATACCAGAATTTGGTCATTTAAATTCTCTTTCAGTTTTAAAATTGGACACAATGCAAATCAGGAGTAAGACAAACTTTCATATAAAAAGTGCACTTTCCCAAGAGCACCATTTTAATAACACTAGTCGGGAAATTCACAATATAAATATTAAGATAAATTACATAAGACACGATTCAAAATTAAAATTCTTCATTGGAATAATGTAAACTGATCTTGTTGAATGTGAATGACCCGCACCACTAACCAAACACTGGACGCTCTGTTCAAACACTACAGTAGATCATAATGACAGCAGTATATGATAGCAGAACGGAAGCTGGCCTGATAATGAAGCAGTCATTGGGGCCTTTAAGCTCAAACTTACAATGATATTTTGCCAGCGGGAATTACACACAAAGACTTATATATCTAATACTCTATATGAAGTATGATCATAAACCATGGAATCGCAGGTGGGGGGTTTGCTCGGGTAAGTTTTAGACCACTCACAATGAAATTACCTACAAATAATTTAATGATTCAATGCAAACTGATAAAACATTATTGATTAAAGCCTGACTTATATCCGTGTTTTTTAAAACAAAAGGCTACATCTGAATTTTTCAAAAGCAAACAGACAAGTGGACATGACTTTATGCCCCCCCCACCCCCATTTAGATGCATTATATGGACAATTGGTAGAAAAAGTCTTAATAATACTTAATAAGTCATTTATTTTAGAAATATATCTCTTTACTTGTTTATGCTCGACTGACAAGCTACAAAGATACGTTTTGGAATCAGCTGTGGCTGACGCTTTCGTAAAAAACCATCAACAAAAAAACACGATAAATCTCACTGATGTTTGCCCTTTAATAAAAAAAAATGTAACTTCATTCATTCCAGGCGGGCGACTTAATCCTCATACAAATTCCCAGGTGAGGTAAAATTGCTTGATGTATCACTTGATGCATAATGAAAGCAGTGAAACCTAATAACGTTCCCCTGGTCCTGGCTACAGACCTGCTGGTAGAGATTCTCCCAAAAGTCCTGAGTCATGAGTCGGAAAAGGGACAAGAAGGCCCAACTGAACGTGTCGAAGCTGGTGTATCCGTAATCTGGATTTCGGCCGGCTTTCTGGCAGGAGAATCCTTCCGGACATTGCCTGCGAGAGAGGGAATCACACAGCCTCTTTCACTTTACTCCTCCAGTTAATTCTTATATTACAATTTAGAGGAGACTGGGGACAATTGTTGAACAAGGTCAGCTGTTTGAAGTAATCTTCCTACATAGATTCCCCCCAACATAGGCTCCTCCAAACACCACTCGTATTTAGCAAACTTGTACAACCTTAGTTAGAAAGGAAAAAAAATCCTGTTGTATTGATCTAAATTTTATAGAAATGGAAATGAAAAAAAAAAATCAACAATTATCCTCAGTCTCCCCTTTGTAACTGCGAATATGTCACCCAGATATAATTCATGATGTAAAAAGTTTCCAGTCTTACCCAGCATCACTTGCATTTCCACAAAGAAGAGCATCTCTTCGATTTGGTAAGAAATAATAGTTACCTTGGTGAAGAATGGAAATAAGACACAGAATCAGATGGTGTGAATCATCTCGGGCAGTGATAACCAAAAATGTATCATAAAATCACAAAAGACTAAAACTGCATTGATTATAGCAGAAGTGTAAGACAGAGACACATGCAGACTAGTTGCACTGTCCCAGCATCACGTCTCCTCCAGCAACAGGAGCAGTTAATTGATTTAATGTAACCCTGAAAGTGAGACCCTCGCTCAGGGGTACAGCTGCCTGATGGCAATATGACTCCTCAACACTCTGGTCATGACTGTACAGTCTTTGGTGGAAAGATCATTGTGTCCAGCTCATTTTCTCTTAGTCAGTGACTCAGGCTTCTCCTTCTAAGGATGCTAGGAGCTTACCCCCCCCCTCCCCATTTTACCAAGCAGAGCTGCACACTCCTCACACACCCCTCCCTGCAAGCTTTGGGGCAATGACTCAGTGCCTGTTCTCCAGCTAAACACACCACTCGTCTCCAAAGACATGCTGACTTTATTGCGCCTGCCAGCTTCTACCCGGATTTCGCATCGCGGCCCCCCCCCCATTTGCCATGTGTGCCATTTTGCATCACGATTCACTGCGAGGACGCTCCCCGTCTTCTCGCTTAGCGCCGAATATATGACTCAGACATTCTGTGGTGATCCGCTACAGCGCTCCCCCCATGGGAAAAAAACAAAACAAGAAAAGGTGCTTACTTTCGTCGTTGAGATATTCAGTCCAGTTAAACGAGCCAGTCAGGTTAAAGGCCGTCACATTGTCCATGGTGCCATTTTCCAAAGGTACCTTTACACACTTGTTCCTTAAATTACCCATAAAGAGCTGCAGCCCAATTAGCGCAAACACACTCAGACAGAAGACTGTGAGAATCATCACGTCCGAGAGTTTCTTCACTGATTGGATCAGGGCCCCTACGATGGTCTTCAGACCTGCAAAAGATGACAGAAACCCTTTCCCATTGTCTGAAGGATATCCACACATTGCAGGAAGAATGAGCAAAGTTTCTGTGAGCATCTAAATGTCATGGGGATGCTGGCCAAAGGTGCTGCTGTAAGCTGATGCGTTCAGATTACTCGTTTGAAAGAAACAGCATAAATATGAGCTTGTAAAAAAAGACCTGGCCCCCATTTAATTGTGAATTAGGGGTCTGATGATGGTAGACAAAGTCATTTTTTTTACCAATGGGCTAAGATGAGATATGGTTAGATTTCCTCAATTAACATGTGGGCCACGTCGTGCAGGTTATCTTTTCTGAATGTGCATCTCCAAGCAGATGATCCAGGCTCCAGCTTATATCACGTGCATTTAGTCTCCAGACCAGCTGAATCTGAAGGTCTCAGCCAATAAGCTGTGAGTGGGACTCCAAAAATCAAGCCGTCGTCCAAATTTAAGTGCCAGCACTCAGGCCTTTATTCTCGTCCCCTTGTTGACTATTTATATTTTCATACCACGTGACAGGGGGAAAACATTCCAAGTTTACACAGACAGGCGATATTCAAACCCCCAACCCTGGAGGTGTGAGGTAACAGTGCTATTCACTGAGACACTGTGCCATCCTGTTAACTGTTTATATATATAACACTGCAACATTATCTCAGGGCTGTCCAATTAAAGCTAGTTCTGAAAAGCACGTGTTATACACCACCATGAATGCTTGGAGCAGAAAAGAGTGCTGTCAGTGATACAGGAACATGCAGTGTACGTGAGTGTGTATCAGGTTAGCCATGATACACACACACACACACACACACACACAGGCCATCGAACGAGCACCATCCAGGTCAAACAGTCAGGGGAAAACCGTAACGGACAACAAAAGAAAATAAAGAAAAGCCAGGCATCACCACAAATGCAACAGAACAGGCTGGATTTTGCAATGTCTCATGCAAAAAAAAAAACCCATCTACAGAACTCCCAAGGCTGCTCTTAGACAAAAAAATAGAAAAAATAAAGCAAAAAGATCTAAAAGCACGGAATCCATTCCATATCGATGGACTAGCTGGAGATTCCTGCTTTTATTGGCTGCTTTGCTCTATGAGAGACAAGCAATCGGACCTTAAGAAGTAAAAGTGTAAGGCGAGGTGACCCTTTTGTTTCGTCTGGATGGAGTGAACACCAGCCTTCAGCCTTCTGACCTTTTGACCTTTAACCTGGCTCTCACCTGGGATGACTGAAATAGTTTTCAGGGCTCGGAGAACCCTGAACGTTCTCAGTGCCGAGACATTGCCCAGGTCCACAAACTCTGTCACATATCTGTAATAGGGGAGGTCACACACAAGACGCCATGACAGAACACCAAGGAACAGTCGGAGGAAGCATTGCACAAGGGCTGTCTGACACCTAACAGTCAGCACTCCTTACCTGGAATTACTGAAATAGTTTTCAAAGCTCTCAGTACTCTGAAAGTGCGAAGAGCTGAAACATTGCCTAGGCTTACAAACTCTGTTACATACCTGCAGGATTAAATGCACAGTTACAATAGGACTATTCACAATGTTCAAGCTCTACACACATTCGGTTTTTACCGCCTTGTATCGTTTATTATGCTCCTGCACGTGCTGGGGTAACAGACACGCAGATCTCCATAGCGATAACAAGAAGGGTCAGATGTTTTTATGCTTCGCTCACATTAAACCACTGTGGATGCATGTAGTAACACCTTTCAGTGAAGGAGTGTGCATTCCTTCTTGTCTTTGCGTTGTTGCGACGCAATGGCAATATCCAGCACTAAATGAACAAGTAACATTCCTGCTTATCTATGGACTAAATATCACAGAAACATGAATCAAAGAGACATAGGTTCATATTTTCCTTTCCCCTACCATAGCTTTAAGAAAAGACAAATAGGATTAGGCAAAAACATCCAAAAGAGTTGCTGTGAATAGATTTAGTCGCATGGTGTGTCATAATGAGTGTAAATATTTAAGCAACGGTTGTAAATTATTAAGTAGTTTTAATACAGTTGTAAAGTTTAGGGTAAGTTTGTGAAAGCATTAACAGCTGCAGTTTGTAAATTTAGCGGGTGTGTGAGCTTTGTTATACTACCACTGGCCATGCGGTAAAAGTTATGGGGTGACCATATGAAGTAGGATACTTACGCCATGAGTATAACACTGAAATCCAGCCAGTTCCAGGGATCTCGCAGGAAGGTAAACTTCCCGACACAGAAGCCTCTTGCAAGGATTTTTATGAGACATTCAAAAGTGTAAATTCCAGTGAATGTGTACCTGCGAATAAAACGATTAACGTCACGTTACATTAGCGCTTTCACAGTGAAAATAAACATTTCTGACAGCAGCAACTCCCAACATGCAAATGTATTTTATAACAACAACAGCAACAACAACAACAACAACAACAACAACAACAGCAACAACAACAACAACAACAACAACAACAACAACAAATAACAATAATAATAATAATAATTTTTAGGTAGTGACTTACTCTACATTCTTTGCCCAGTCCGGGGGGTTACTCAATGTCATGAACGCACAGTTGGTCAGGATAGTGCACATGATTAAAAAGCTGAACAGCATGGAGGTAGCCGTCAAGGAAATGCTACACAAGTTATGACTCTGTGCCCCAGTAGAATAAATAAAAAGCTAATTTCCAAAACTCAGGCTATGGGATACGTGCACAGGATAAGTTCATAAGTACCATTTCTGTGGACTTCAAATCAACGAAAGTTCTCAATAACAACAAAAAACAGACTTTGGTAATTTGCTCTTCTATTTACATATCAAACATACATGAGTGTCATCGTCTGCACCCATACATACAGGTCCATTCTCGCAGAATTCTGCATGGCAAAGGATATGAATGTACCAAAACCATAACTGATAATCTTCTAATGGGGTTGAAGGAGCTTAAAATGTACAAGGCAGGAGTGGCGTTAAACCGGAAGATTGCCTTCCCACGGTTCAATACTATAAAGGTCTATAAGAGAGACAGAGAGAAGGAGGCAGGGAATATTTTCATTTCTGTATGAGACCAGATTCAAAGCAATGCTTTCTGATGCCCAGTGGCATCCAGCTCAAATCCCCGTGTTGCAATTCAATTCATTTAAGAAACATCTCTTAAGCGGTGTAACTTAATTTACGATGTGGTCTGCATCGTAAGAGCTACAAGCCCTGGCAGAACAGAAGCGTTTCTGGGTGAATGAATAAAGTGGAGATCACATTCTGTACGTGGTCACAATGGTGAGACGAGTCACTCATACAGCCACCTCAGCGACGGGGGTGGTACGGCTTAGTACATATATATGAAATAGAGCATCATTATTACCGAAATGTCTTCAATAGCCTGCAAGATAAGGCTGCACAGATGTGGATGTGTTACAGTGTTTCTCACCAGGGTCACTGCTGTCTTAGTTATATGAGCCTTGCTTTTCGGCCTAGTGTTTTAATCGCCTCGATAGTGTCATCTATGAGTCGCTGCATGCTGTCCTGTCACCTGAGATACTGTGTCGTCTCACAGAGAATCACACCGTGCTCCAGCACCCAGGACACAAACAACTAGTCAACAGGCATCAAAGCTAGTAAAAAACAGGCCTGTCCGTGGGCCAGGCATACATTATGAGGCAAAACAAGTGTGGACTGACAGTCAATCAGAAAGGCCTCAAGAGTATATCTAGAAAGAACTGATTTGTCTGCAAGGTCAAAAATGTTGAAATTTCTGAAATTTGTGAGAAATTCAGTTAATCAACCACAAAATAAAAAAAAAACAATTAGAAATATCCACTCAATCACATTAAACTAACATTATTATGCATACACCAGTCATCAGCAATAACAACTGACAGAAGAGCGAGCCAATAAAAATGGCTCTGAAATGTGCAGGACATGGACTTATCCAATCGAATGTTGCTCCTTATCTGACTGCATCCATAGCCCGCCTACACGTGAGGCTTAGCAGGACTCACTTGCTGATTGCTGAAATAAGGGTCCAGATCCTCCAGGGGAGTGGAAACCATTCCTTTTGGTATGTCCCCATAAATAAATGGCAGGGACTTCCCTGCCTCCAGGTCACTGTTGGGCTTGGGGCCGTTTTCGTCGTCCTCATCTCGCCGCTCCCCTCTGGGCCTCTTGGACTTCTCTTCGGCGATCCGCTTCTCGATGGCATCAAGAGACTCGCGGCAAAACAGGCGGAAGCTGTCTGGTCCCGGCGGTACAAGCAGCTGTGCCATCTTTTCATCCTGCACCTTCAGAATGAACCGTTAACCTCCTGCATAAGAAAGTGCTAGAACAACAAGAAGGAGAGCGGAAGACCACGTTAGCCGCTGAAAGTAGCCACTGAAATTAGCCGGCAGACGTGTGCCTGCTTTTAATCTGCAGCGTACATCCTACGTGGACCCTGATGGAACATTTAGTTTAATAGCCTAGCCAAACGAACATCCCTCACTAATTTTCGCTTAGACAACTGTTACAGTTAAGGCTAATATCAGGGCGAAAGAAAGAGCTAACTTTATACTCATATATCATATCAAACTCTACACCAATGAATAAAAGATATTAGCAACTCTGAGGACAGTATCACCCCCCAAAAGGGATCAAAACTTAGAGGAACATGATCTTCCCTATCTGCTGCCTCAGGACCCAGCCAGGATATTGCCATTTCACAGTCACATTAGCACCACAAAAGAAAAAAGTTCCCACAAATTGTTGTATTTACTGGCTAATCTCTGACTCACTGCACCTCCCTTAATACAGTGGGTAAGCACTTGCAACATGAAGTGCATTTAAACTATAAAATGGCTGTAAAACCAAATCAGGACTTTGGAACAACAAGCTCCTCACACACAGAGGCGTAAATCCCAGATGACAGGCCTCAGGCATAGCTAACAAAGCAGAAATTCCCGAGTTAAATGAGGCAACGTTGTCCTGACCCGGGTGGGTCAAGGTTAGTAAATTAGAGATGTAATGTTGCACTAAAGGTTAAACAATGATATCCAGGCAGACTGGAAAGCGGGTTGGACTAGCGTCACATCAGTTACAGAACTTTTTTTTGTTCCAGACCTAAGAAATCCTGACTTTCTTGAGCTCCTGATGGAACCATCCGGAGCACTGCATTTAGTCACAGTGGGCGACACATAAATATAAAGAACAAGATATTCTCCTCCACACACATCCAACCAGGAAGCCCTGCTTAATTTATTTTGGCCAGACCAGGCACTTTCTGGTTGTCTGAGTTACTCTATGTGCCGAAACTACTTTGCAGTGATGAAGAAGTGACGCTGAATTTCTTTTTATGATGACTCAGCCTTGCATCCACACAAACATGTCAGCTCACAATCACATCTGTGGTACGTGAGCTCACAACTGGCTTTATGCAGTTCTGGAAAATGAGTGTGCATGACAATCTGTGTGTCTGCTTAGCCATTACAATTGCCATTGCAGGTATCAACTCTCTCCTTGTGGTGAATGGATAATTCAGACTTTAGGCCAGAGCTCCTGACCTCATGATCATGGTCCCTACAGATGATCTTCCAAGGTGTCCTGTCCTGTGAAGATCCTGCCTTAGTTTCTCTGAAGATCTCACTTCAACATGCCCTTTCAACAGAACTCAGACTGGCAAATGATAGGTCCACCTTCACACCCATATTATGGTGCTTAGTTAAAGTGACATCCTACTGTATCTGTTAACCACTTGCCCTACTCAAAGTTCTCACCTTGTCTGCAGGGGACAGGAGAGCTATTCAAATAAGGCCAACAGATTCTTTACATCAGTTACAGTATAGACTTTTTGGTATCACTTCTGTTTAGGAATTTTATGTTGACATACATCGCACACTGTCACTGCAGATACATGGCGCAAATACGCACAGGCACAGAATAACATTTACAAAGAAATGGATCTCACATGTTTGCCTGGCATGTTCAAATGGCATTACATAGTCTTTGTTTTCAAATGCTTCACTAGTATCCACAAGTACTTATAAGGTATACATTCTTGATTTGTTTACCCCAAATTCATTATCATTCATAAACATTCACAGCCAATTATTTCAATTTACTGGAAGCAAAAATGTTTTATGAATAATGTCTGAAATGTGCTGAAAACAATATTGGTTGTCATAAATCACAGTAGTTTACGGATAAATATGGAAGCAATTATTCAAATTATTGAATGATAATGAATAGTCACAAATACCATGTGTAAAATTATACAATTTATAAGACATCATGTACGTCAACATAGAACGCCCACATCACAAAGTGTTGCCAACTATTGTTTTTTTTTTTTTTTATGAAGGGCAAAGGCCCAAGAGGACTCAGTTCCACCTAGAATAATCCATTCTAGTTTGCAGTAGCATGCACATTCTGTCTGCATGCACTCGAGGAGCATTCTATTGCATGCAGGTAGCAGCAACCATGGAGTTGGCAGAGTGACACATGAGAAAGCTGGTCTTCCCTATTCTGAATAATGCACCACACTATCCAGAATGGGATCTCCGGGCGGAGGAGTGGGCGGAGGGTCGTCGTGCTTCGTATGCAAGAATTTCTTTTTTTGAGTTTGTTTTTTGCCATATCATTCATAATTTGCCTCAAAGTCCCAGTCAACCATGGTCGTGCACCGTAAGCTTTAACAGAGCGAGCATTTGGGCCTGGCAAATGGCCACTGAGCAACAACGCAAGTGGCTAATTTCATTTCAGTAGAAAATGCCTTCAGGTCAATTCAGGCTGACTGGTTACGAAGAAACTCAGAAAAAAAGAGATGGATGAAATGGCATATGTTGAGATTTTCCTATTGGTTTCTGCTGGATTCTCATTTTGAAATCATTGCATTATATATGCAGATATATCATAATGTTTAACCAGTGCACTGCATCCTGATATGAAATGTATGAAATGCTTTATGGTTGAAAAGCAATTCAATAAGATTTTACAAAATCTGTCGTAGACCATAATGAAATTCAGAAGCAACCCCCAACTTAGGATGTGGTCAATGAATTGCCAGGGTGGAGTCATGCCAAGTCCCTGGTACCAACCTTTGTCTAAGCCCAAGGGCGGAGGCCCCTCCATTAAAACATGTTTTTTTGCCATCCATTTATTTTAGAACGCTTCTACCAGAGCATAGGGTCCGGCTGGAAGACAAAAACACTCACACAATAATGCAGTTCTCTTGGCAACAATAGCAATTGTCACAAACTATAGTACTTTCACTACATCAGTGTTTCTCAACCTGGTCCTCGGAGACCCCCAGACAGTCCATGTTTTTGCTCCCTCCCAGCGCTGGGAAGGGAGTTGGGAGGGAGCAAAAAGGTGGCCTGTCTGGACGGGAGTAAAAACATGGACAGTCCAGGGGTCCCTGAGGACCGGGTTGAGAAACACTGCTCTACATCCAGATGCAGATAATTTCCTCGCTGCTGGTGTGCAGACCTCCATAAACAGCACAGATGCATAACAATGAAACAGAATCTGGTGTCTGTTACCAAAGTACATTGAACTCTGTTTAAACTAAGGCAAGATGCATAATTTCGTTGGTAAGTGATATAAATGAAAAGAGAACAACCAGCCAATTTGCTTGAAGGGGATGTTCACTGCATTCATTGGAACAGAGAATAACAATTTCTAGCATTAAAATGTATTGACAAGTTAAACCTGTGTTGCTTGTAGTTAACAAAGGGTAAATTGTTTGAAATAATTACATTTTGGGCAATACTTTACTTGAGAGGGCACAAATAAAGTAGTAGTACACTCTTAGTTAATGTACTAATTAACCAGAAATGATAATAATTAACCAGGGTTAGGTATGTACTGATCCCATGTTCATTCATCATTAATCAATCATAACGGTTCATGTATTTCATGCAGCTACTATATTTGTTCATGATTTGTACTTGAGTAGTGACTGAGTTGCTAAGATATTTGTGCCCCCTCGAGGAATGTGTTCCATATTTTGCTGATTAATTAATTTCAAGTAGTATTCACTAGCAAGAAAATATTTAAATCTAGTAAAGTCACATGTGATATAAGAATGCATCATATAAAACACCCACATATTAAAATACTTGGTTGTACTGTTTATGTCTGCAGCACGTGGATAATTGAAAAAGAAGAATATATGTGGTCAAAACAATAAAAAATATAAAGCATATATTGAAAGTCTCAACTAAAATGAACCATGAGCCACAGAAATAATAAATCACGGACCAGGCAAAGGAAACTGCCTGTGATTCACTTGAGTCTTGGCCAAAATAACGGTCAGTCATCGTGGCCTCGGTCTCCTGAAACACGTGCCATCGTTGAGAATGCTAGCTGGCTAGGTGGCTGACAGCTACAGCGATTTAACGTGCGCCAAAATAAACACTGAAGAGGCAGGATGCTGAGTCCTCCTGCCCTCACCCTCACACCCGACGCCTTACTGGGGGGACAGCCTGTGGTTTATTTGTCTCTGGGGTACACAGTTCGTTAGTCATCGGTAGCTTCCCTTACAGTGGGGACTGTTTTAATTGTACCACGACACACGCGGCGCTCCCTGAATTTTAAAGCAGAAATACATTCTTGTTATTTCAAAGAAGAGCCGCTAACAATGTGAGGCAACGGTGGTCAGAGACTAAAAATGGCATGACATTTTGTTTCTGTGTCTCAATAATTGGCTAGGAAGTTGACACCGTCATTTACATTGGAAGAGATGAGAGTGGCATTATACATTAACTTATTTAACTGATGTTTCTATCCAAAGTGACTTACAGTAGAGGGAAGGGCTACAATTTATGTGTGCTTCCAGGGATTTAAACCCACAACCTTTGGTTTGATAGCGCATTGCATGACTTGCTGAGCTACACTCTGGCGTGAAATGAAATGACACAGAGAACCTATCCGGAAGGACACAGAGACTCACTCCTGGACGAGGCTGCCTGCCAGTGTTTTCGCATGTTTGCTCAGCGCTTAGCCGGCCCTAACCTCTCCCACTTCTTGCTTTGTTCCCTAATTCCATCCCAAAGACCCACTTTGTTCCCTCTAGAGGCTCGAAGAGCAGCGTAAACAAGCCCCTCCTGAAAACCCAGGTGTGCAATTCGTTCTAAACCCCTATTGTCCTCCTCGCCAAGCCCTCAAATAACCTCAGCTTCTACGGAAGCACATCTCATAAGAAACAGTGCATTTCCCTATAACATCACAGTCATTCCCTGAAATAGCTACGTCTGCACCCTATAACACAGTAAGAAATTAAGTGCTCTGTTAAATATTAATAAAAATACCAAGTGTAGTGCTTAAATTTCAGTAATCTTGACGATCTATAAAGTTAGCTTACTGAAAATAGAATTCAGAGACCAGATCATTTCTCAGGTGAGAAGCCATCCCTTTTATATAATATGTATTCACAGAGAGAAACTACGCTACCCACTCAAACAGCCCAAAACCATACAGCACTCCTTCATTACTCGTATTAAGTCTTACAAGGCTTACAGTGCGCATCATACTCTGCCTCTGCAAACTAAATGCCATGTTTGTATGTCTGGAATATTTTTAAGGAATCCAAACAAGCAACAGATTGTGTCAGGCGTACAGCAAGCTTTTCCCTTTACTGTCACGTGATTTCAAACGATGGTATTTTCAGACAATATCTGGCAGGTATAAAAAGTTATTACAATATAAATAATATAAGGCACTTGACTCAAAGAGATGAGGCAATAACTTCTGACTAGGGGCACTATTCATAATAAAATAATATATTATAATAGTATTTAATATAATATAATCATGCTTTTTGACAAACTTCGGATGACAGCATGAAGTAACGAGGAGTGAATAACGCTTTAAATAGGTGTACACATAACAAGGCTTATTACATATAAAATGACTATCTGCAAATCTCTGCCATTGGTCATGGTTTATCATATTTTGTATTTAAGGTATAAATCTGGGGCGTAGGCGACTGCTGCTGTCCACGGTGCTGAAAAACGTTTTCGGATTGTTTTCTTAAATGTTTTGACCGCTTTTATTAAATTAATACGAATGTATATTTTTAAGTCGACAAAAATGTGCATCATAATAACAAGAATGTAATGAAAGCTTCAGCACCGCACAACGATCTCAAAGCTGCTGTAAATCTAAGTATTTAGGCCTGTATGTTGATCTCCGAATTACCCTAGGGTTTCGGGTTTGATCTTCGCAGTCCAGCAGTAGGCTACCTAATGTCGCCCAAGACTTTTCTCAAAGGATACAGATGATGTACATATTCATAGGCTATATTCGATTACCATAACCTCACTGTGATCGCCTATTTCTAATGTTGTTTTCATATTTCCTTGCAACCCGAAAGGCGTAAACATAAAACTGATGCAAGAAAACATATATGTCCAAGAAAATCGACTAGCCATTCTACATTACATCCAATAGTGATCCCATATTGCAGCACAACAGAGCTTTGGGTGGTAGTACTAGAAACTTCGAGGGGTGGTCCGTCAGTTTCTCTGAATATTACGAGAAAAATTGATTGTTAAACAGACTTTAAGGTATAACTGACAAATTATCGGGAGCATCGAAGCCTAGAACAACATAGACGACGCAAATGTAATTGGAAGGTAGCACAATCTTTTTATAGGCGAATGCAATTGTTGAACATTGTGAGCAGAAAATGGATTGCTTTAGTGTGAAGAACCGAAATACAACTAAAATCAGCGCATTTTCATGCTGGCACGAAGTCGTAAATCCTACCCATTGTATATGCTACCACAGACACATACATCTGTCAAAGCCTACTCCAAATCAGTTGCAATCAAGATCACGTCATGCGCAGACCTTTTCCCCCAAACAGCAAATATAGCTCTTGTCACAAAATAAACGACCAAATAGTGTTTGAAATATTATACATTACAGTCAGTGTGGCTTTACGATAGCAAATAATTATCTTGGAATTACCCTAAGTATTGTATTTACACACCCGCATAATAACAATTCATACAGTTCTAAGATTAATGATTTTCTTCTATCTTCCATTTACTCTAACATCCGGCGACAAATATTTCTTAATTTGTACTATATGATTAATCGAAACGCACCAAAGACGACAAAAATACTAAAGAACTGCATAAACAATTAGACACGACGCGCAACTAAGAATAAATGCCCGATTGTTTTTTTTATGAAATCAAACTTTATACGATAACTACTCTTAATAAAAGATATATAATTGAAAATGGTACCTTGGCTGTGGAAGATTTTCGACTAGGAGAACAAGCAGTAGCTGTCGCCATATTGAAGGTTTCATTTATTTCCATAGAGAAGCCTCCAACGCCTCTTCAGCTGCAACATCTCCACCCTGCCTTTGGAGAGTCCGGGAGGATAACCAGACCCCCAAAACGCCCTGCCCATTCACACTTCATAGAGCGGCGACTCAAAGCCACTCCTTATTCCAAGTCTATTTTGAGAATATGTCACGGCTATGTCGAAAAAAGGATTAAAATTATAATAACAATCAAACGCCTTCCCCGTTATGTTTAACAGGTCGTTTCTGGAATACCAAGCTACTTTCACAAGGTGAACAAATCTTAAAACGCAGCAAATTGCATTTTTTGTTGAGAATCCTCTTCGTTTATGTCTTTTGTATCGATGTCCGTACATGCGTTGGGGTGTGAGAAATAAGCATGCATTAAATTGCAGGATATATTTGCGAATAAATGATAGGGTGTATTTTGGTAAAGGTCTACGTCAGTTCCATGCTGATATTTTTGAGGGCCACGAAAACATTGAGCAAAGTACCCCGTGTTTCACAAAACAATTGGATTTTCCTTTTGGTCAGAAGTCGCTCTTTTTTAGCCCTAAAACCAGATTTAATGCGTGAGTGCTTTACCTGTTGATGCCATGAACGTTTAATGAAATGTAAATTCCAGTGATTTTTTTATCAACATAAACCGACTGTGGGTTAGCCTACCAACTACCATGCTTAGTGGACTGCTTGTCATATTTATAGCAGATGAGATATTTATACAATTAGCATTCAACATACTTGAAATAATTGCATAATTTTCTTGGTCGTGAAAGCTCATTAAACCCAGAAGCTACCGGTTATTCTGAGCTGAAGTGAAAAATTCAGCCCAAGATGTCAGCTTCCTATAAATGAGAAATTTTCAGCCAATAGGCAGGGAAGGTCGTCTCCATGCACAGACAGCGCCAAATGCGCGTCTAAACCCACGTACATGGTCCCAAAGGCTAAATAATTGTACGTATGATGCAGATTGATACTGACTCCGGCATTAAAATCTTTTTTGTATTATGCTAGGTGTCTGTTTTGCATGGACTGAGAAAATGATGGACCTAATGAACGATCGCAACAAGCTCAGCAAACAAATTCAACAGACTTCCAATAAACGATTTCTTAGTAACAAAAATACTATACTGTAAAAACACGACGTACGAACACGACCCAAAGCCTGGTACAATTATTTGCGGGTTACCAAGTCAAAACGACGTTGATGATTAAAGCAGCGATAGTTGACGCCTTTCACTGTCGCTAAGTATAAAAAGGGTTATTGTATACGAGGCCATCGATTTGACTTGTAAATTGATTGCAATACGCATTGGGATTATTTTAGTGTGTTTTATGTGCAATGTAAATAGTCCTATGTCTTATGATGTAAACATTTTAAAAATATAAACGATTATATCTTCATGATGACTGTTTGAACAGGCGCTAATGTAGGCTTTTAGACGTTTTCAATATGTCTAATGATAGTACCAACAACCAAATACAAGTTATTTGTGAATATTTTCCATACATGTAAGCTATCATGTAAAACAGAATAAAAACGTCGTGATTATTTTACCAAATGGCATTTGACTAACATTTTCCAGTTTATAATTGGATTTTTGTACAGCATATTTTAAAAGCATTCGAACATATTTTTGTGCACCTCTAATGATGTCGAAATGCAGGTTTTTCCTCTGAATACTCACCATTATGGTCCAAGGCAGGGGATCTAAGAACGCCTGGCCGATCCCGTCATGTCTGCTTGACTTTTTTGTAGTTTTTGTTTTTCTCCCGCAGCCAAATATCGTTGATGCCTTTTTGAAGAGCAAATAAACGGTAGTTATCCTTTGGGTGGATATTTCCCAGGGAGCGGAGAATAAACAATCACGCAAGAGAACTATCAATCGCTGCCAGTGTCGCCTCGCACCGCCGATCGGTGCTTCCGGTCATTCATTATAGGGCTGGGAATGACGCCAAAGCCGCTCCGAGGGATTCACGCCTCAGCTGGAGAAGTCAAGAAGGAGACGCTGCGTGATGCACCTATAAACCGCAATCAGATGCAACCGTGAATATCTGGAAAGGTGGATGCCGGAGAAAGGAAGTAACTGTCTTTAGCTCAGACACGCAGCGTTTTCCCCTGATTTTCCCCAGTCTCTAATGCGCGTACAATCGGATAGGATGCCGAGGTCGGCCAATGCAAAGCCGACAGCAGGAACCCGATTCGCTGTGCATGTATATGAAGCGTAGATCAGACGTTTTTTAAAACATTAATTGATTAGGTTTTGCGTTTTATTATGCGCTCACACCTTTTTTATTTTTGTAAATACTTCTTAGTAATTACGATTGCGTCAAATTTGGCACCGAAAAACACGATTTGTTTCGTGAGTGTTTTATATAAAAATTGTCTTCCACGCGGAGTTGTGCAAACACACGTACACCCAGGCTCACACGTAGGTATGCTCATCGCATCTGCTCTCTATTGTAAGTTAATAAGTTTTCATTAAGGACATGAAGAGCGATTTTGATATTTAGGTTTTGTATTACTCAAAAATGCATAGATCATAATGAAAAATTAGGGAAATAATGCCACCTAGTGACAGGTGTTCTATTCAGAGGAACAGCCGAGAAAAAGGGCTCGACCTGTAAGTATCAGAAACGGCCATGTGAAAGTCATGTGATGATGCGCAGTGACGACAGTTTTTTTTAAATCAGTAATGGTTCCCTTGATTATGTATATCGATTGGTCACCAATAGCCACCCTCCGTGTGTGACACATTTTTGGTGTGCCATGTGTGCTATCGCTGCAATGAATTTCTCATAAATAAGTGGCAAATCTGACCAATACTCTGATATACTGCAATGAGCAGTTTAGGTAATGATTTCATCATTATTAATAATTTATTAGAAATACAGCTAAAATCTTTACATTGTCATTTTTATTTTATAAATTACATTTGTAAATGGTTTTGATAGTTTGAAAGGGAACCAAATAATTGTCATCATAAATATTTAAACTTCCATCCATCTGTTTAAATGGAAGGAAGGAGCCCTTCTTCTGTGTTGTATGTGGTCTTTTTCCAAAACACCAGCTGTGACATATGCAGGCCAGACACCGGCTGACATTTCCAGGACTTCTCATTAAACAATTTCCCCAGTACCACCTCTCTTTGGAGCACATGATCCGGTTGGGTCTCAGATGTCCATTTGGCTGGTATGTGTTCTGACCCACTTGTCTAAGAGTAACCCCTCTTGCAATTTCTAGGACAAGGCAAAATGCGTTGTTGGTCTGCAGCAATAACAAACTGAACTGTATGGGTGTTTATTTATGTGCCTAGGTGAGTAGGCAATCCCAGGCTACTTAAACGCGTTGTACTAGCCAACCACATTTTATTTTTATTTTCATTTTTTTCCACACACTTTCTTCCTGATTTTAAGCTGGAATGAGGAAAGTGATCCATTCCTATTTATAATACAGGAAAAATAATAATATACTAATATGCTGGTCCCTTAAAGCATTAATATTAATAACGTTTTTGTTCTAAAATCCTTTGATGCATTTTGCCCAATTAATAAAAAAACATAAGACAAACCGAATTTGTTTCACAGCGGAGGTACAGAGTTTTTGTATTTACATTCTGAGATGCACATGTATGTGACTTCTGGGTCACAGGAATGAGGGCATGCAAAGTTATGCATTTGTTTCAGTTAAAGGAAAGAAATCAATGCAAGTCAGAAAGGTTCTTATTTCATTGGACATGCAGTTACATGACCTCTGAGTGACCTCAGACACCGCTGTCATTTTCCACTAAGCTGCCATGTATTGATTATGTCAACCCTGGGGTTCATTGGTTTTCGCACTACACACCGTGTTCAACCTACCAACCTCTTGGCTCTTCAAGTGTCCTGGAAAACAGTTGGACCATAAGTGGTTTTTTAAATGGACGTGTTTAAACACCAACTTGAACATGCAGTCACTAAAATTGGGAGTTATGTACCTGTCAGGTCAAAATGTCCTGAAAAACAGAAGCGTAAGTGGGAGTTTTTCTTTAGTAGCCAATCTGTTTGACTGGAGGGTGAATTCCAGCCTCTTTTGTCCACCCCCACCATCTCCTACATTTGTAAGGTTATGGTTAAAAATAGCCAAATGTTTGTAACTCTTCACTTTCACTCTGATACTCGTTTGACCCATGCTTCATCACCTGATCACATCACAAAGATAGTGAAACATCAGTGATTCTTCATTGTTAAAAAACAAAGACAACAGAGGTTCTTTTGTTCATGGTGGAGAAGGTTTTGTGATTTCTGAGCATCTATATGACTCTTGGAGTTCATGCATGTGTCATTGGCCCAGAATTGCTTATCTCATGGGGAGTGGTGTGTGGCTCACCCAGTTAGACCTCTGTGATCAGCAGGTCATTGGTTTGAATCCCACACTTACCAAATTAGCCACATCTCTATTGGGCCCTTCAGAAAGGTCTTTAACCACTATAACAAAGGATGAATGACTGAGCCTGTGCTCAGACCCTAAGTTTCACTGTCATCTCTGCATATGTAGAAAAATGGAGAGCAAGATGGGATATGTGAAGACCAGCATTCCATTGTACTTGTTTTTGTACAAATGGCTTCACTTACAGCTTATCGCAGGATGTACCAGGTTAAGGAGACATGGAAACACTCTTGATGGGATGCAAGTCTGTTGCCTAAATACAGTCACGCACACATACACCCACATTATAGGCAATTTAGAGACGCCAACAGATGTTTTTGGTCCATCTTCTTCTTCAGCTTGACAGTGTCACGCCTGTTTCTAATGTGCAATCAGGTCATTAAGCCTCGTCTGTGATCTTGCTTGGATCTCGTGTGCATTCTGAAACAAGCTATAGGCTCACTGACAATCTTCACTAGACCAAAACTACTCATAAATGAATCAATAATTTAGCTTTACAAGAAGCTCACAAGAGAAATATTCAGTTAGTGTAAACCTTTATTTAGCAATAAAATCAAAACAAACCCATCACCACTGATTATTTCCAGGGCATATCAAATTTTAAAACGGTAGCAAACATGCACCGCAGGCTTCCACACATGCACAGCTACTATGAAGTGAGATACATCATGCAAAAATGTGTACACTTTCTGCCACATGGTGGCGCGTATATTTCAAAAGATGTATTTGGATACACGTTCAAACCTAGCAGTGCAGAAACTAAGGAATAGAACACGTTCACAGGCGCATGGCATCAACTCTAAAGATTAAATGGACGAGCAGAGTTTGTTAAAACACATTTACGTTTATTAGCCTAGCCGTCTTAGATATGCTGTTATAAATATTTATATCAAATACTTTTATTTAAACTACGTTTACCTGATTAATAGTATCAGAACATTTTTAGCCAAATAATTTTTCAGAACCTAAAATATTTGCATAGATATCGGGAGGGGTGATAGGCACGTACTGGGTCGTTGCGATTGTATCGGCGGTAGCAGTATGATAACGTTATGAGTTATTTTCTGCCAGTTTTCCACGGAATACCTTATTGCCAATAGCCAGAGAACCCCCACCCCCTTTTGGGATATTAACTACCAAACGTAAAATGGAAAAAAGCGATCTGGCACAGAGGTGAATCATGTCATAACTTGAAAATGTATCAGTTCAGTAAAAACAGACCAAGCCGCTGAAACAGAGGAACGAGTGTGTTGAGGAGCCGGTCTGCGGAAAGCGAGGCGGGACCTTCGGCGTTTCGCTCTCAAACTGAAAATAAATCCTTAGCAAATCAAACAGAAACTCATGTGAGTGGTGAATGATTCCAGTTTTAGTTCATACGCTCCGAAGAAGACAGTGGGGCGCTCCAGGTCGACTTTAATGAATAAGGTAGAGGCGAATGTTTAAATTATCACTTTAAATTATCTGTAAAATATAAATTTACACCACCAGCAATGTACTGCTCTGTTCATTTAACTTAAATTTGGTAATTGCTCAACCGATTTGATCACGTGAGGATTCACAGCAGATTGGAGCAGAAGATATGTTTAAAAAAACTTTGGAACTAGTTCAAATATTAAAAAACCGTATATAGTTCCAAGTATTTATATTAAATATATATTCAGATTAGTTAAGCATTAATCGTTTTGCATTTTTTCTTTATATAGACAGAAGGATTTACTTCGTCTTTTAAATTCGAAAAGTCACAGCAATGGATGACCGTCGGTTTAAAGGTGCCCCTCGCCCTTTCTCCAGCCTCAGGTACGTCGCCAATCTCGGGATCTGGGGCTCCTAATGAAAATATGATGATTGGCCAAGGCTGTGTGCGCTAGATGCGTTTTGGCAAGTTGGGATATACTGCATCAGATTTATACGACACCTTTAAGTGAATAGAGAGCATACGTATGAGGGGGTTTAGCAGAGCGAGATATTATGTGCAAATGGAACGTAACTATAATGGATAGAGCTATTAACTACTTCGGTGTAATAAATCTCCCAAAATTTTAATGTAGGTGTGTTTGCAGTTAACAGTGTCGCGATTGTGGCTTACTTGGAAAAGTAAATGGTCAGCTGACACAAATATTGTCTTGGAATAAAAATTTAGGTAGAATAATATTTCAGTGTTGCTATGCCACTGTTAGTAAATAAAGACAGAAAAAGGAAAACGGGAACTCTGTCCGCTAGGTTTGTGGACGCAGAGCAAATGCTTGGAGTTGAGCTGTAGTAGGATAGTTCCTCTTACATCAAACCTGAATTGCATCTATAAAATATGCACATCCAACTATATAGAAGATTAAAAAATGTAAATCCTGAGTAACTTTGGATACCTGTATTGTCTAAGCGGGTGGAATGTAAATTTGGTTGTACAGTACTGTATTTTTTCCTCTGTGGCTCACAGATATGGCTAGGCTGTTGATTTGAATCGCTTTTTATTGTTTTTTTATATATATTTTACTCTACCAAAACACTTTTTTCTAAATAGTAAATACTATGTTTTTAGATACTATGTTTTATTAGGAAAAGGTGCAATAACATGAGTCTGTAGATATGGAAATTTCCATGCAGCTGAAGAAAACGGGTGAAAATGCACCATTTGTAATTAAGTCACCAGTTTTGCTTTCTAACGGTTGGTATTAGCAGTGGGATTTGGATGCTATGTTATTTTGTTGCTAAGACGCTTGAATAAAGTATGTCTTGATGGTGTGTGTTGTTGTTTTGTTATATAAAATGCAACCGTATGTCGCTTACCTCGTCACACCTCCGGGGCTGACGGATCAAATCCTGCCCCCACCTGCGTGTGTGGAGCTTTGCCTGATCTCCCCGTGTTTGTGTGAGCTTTCCCCATGTTCAGCTTCTTCCTGCAGTGCAAGACCTTGTTGCTTAGCTGAACTGGTGATTCTCAGTTGCTCATAGTGCCTGTTTATGTGCGTAACCTGTGATTGCCTGGAATTGCATTCAGGGAGTCCCCATCCTCATGCCCTCTGCTTCCTGCTTCCTTGTGGAATATGGATTTCGTTCAGCTTTACTAACTGCCATTGGTTCTCCATTAACATCCAGGCATCACAGCAGCAGTGGGGCCTGTGTTTGCCTTCTGCATTCAGATCAGTGCTTAATGTCACATTACGTGTGACTCACAGGGGTGTTTTAAGAGAATGCAGTGAGATTATAGCATTGGGTACCCCTGCAGTGGGTCAGTATAGCAGATACGCAGAAATGGGGTTTTATTCATGTTAGGTCACAAGCAGGGCTGGACTGGGATTAAAAATTAGCCCTGGACTTATGCTCATATAGACCCACCACGCATACTTAACTACAGTGGGAGGTGGTGGTGGGGGGGTCCCCCCTGATGAATTTTGTTGATCAGGTCAGGGAAAATCTGGGTGCAGCTTTGGGATGTGATGGGCATATTCTGTCAAAAAAAACTGCACACGCGTACAAGGGAATACATGTTCCCATTTGCTGACTACGCTGTCATTTTGGCACACTCTCACCACCCCAGTGGAGAAAACGGAGTCGGCCAACACTCGGGATACAGACTCCGAGCGTGGTAGAGCTCTGGAAACTTACTGGAAAGATCCCAGAGGATATGTGTGTGTGTGTGGGGGGGGGGGGATCTGTTCTACAAGGGAAAGTTAATTACGGCTGAGGTGAACACACTGACGTGAAGCATACAGATGGGAGGAAAAAAAAATAGTATTTATGGGTGAATGCCACACAAAATGCCAGCCTGTGGGTTTTTCTTGGGTCTGACACACAGCACCAGCTGTTAGCTGTCTAGCTTTGGCAGACGTCGTTTAATAGTTAAACCATATGGAATACAGTGTGTGTATCAGTAGGTTAGGATGCTGCAACTGTGATTAGAAGGTTGCTGGTTCAAGACTCACAGTCAGCAGAGTGATTTCACCACTAGTCCCCGAACAAGGCCCATAACCCCTTGTTACTCCAAGGAATGTCTAACCCTGCTTTCAGTTGCACATCCCCTTGGATAAAAGCATCTGCTAAAAGAAGAAATTGTAAATATACAAACCTGAAAGAATGCGTGTTGAGTATATAGATCAATTCTACCATGTTTGTGAAGCGTGACAGATTAGCCTGTTGAAACGCTGAACCTATTTGCATGCCACGCTTTGGTCGAGTCTTCGGGTTATCATCCAGCACTCACTGTATGCTGCAGTAAATATTTGTTCCCGCTGGAAAAACGGGAAGGCATTCCAAGATCCGCTCTCCCTTTAAATGGGGCGGCTGGTGGCTGGTGGAGGTCGGGGGAGAGTGACATTTCACAGGAACAAAAATATCATTGAAACTCATGACTGGCCTGTATTAAAAAAAATGTCGAATTCTGAATACAGGGCATTTTATTTTATGGAAAGTACGCTTTAGACATCGGCATGGTGTAACTTTCCTTCAAAAATGTAATAATGACTTTGCTTTGTTGTGCCTTTAATGTTCATTCCAGAGAATACAGATATCAGAAGATGCTGGCAGACTCTAGCAAGAATATGTACTGATTTGCAGGGTGCTTTATGCGCTGTTATTATGCTGTTTGTATGTGAGGGACCACCAAAAAGAACCCCACAATTCGTAACCAATCAAAACAACTGTTTGTGCAGCCACTCAGCTGGCATACCTGAGCTCTGTCTAATCCTCACTGCGCCCTTGGTGACACACTAATCCAGCCTTTAGCAATTCAAGTTTATTCTCCTTCAAATGGCAACAGAGGTGTAGCTTCTTTTCTCACTGAGGGAACTTCAGTGTATTAATGGTGTGTGCACATGACTTGTTTCTCATTGTTGGATCGTGGATTAAAAATACAGGGAAGATCAAATGACGGAAACTTTGCACAAAAGAAGGAGTTTAACTTTGAAGTAATTAAACAACAATCCTGCTACAAAAGTGATGTATGTTAAGGTGAATGTCACGAAACAGTTAGTGAGCAGCCACAGAAGAGATGTGCCCGTCAGCACTTTGATATGTGAGAGGCAACTAACAGAGTTACAGAGAGGCTAAATAATTTGTACCCTAATTGCAAATGCATCGGGCACAGAAACTGCAAACTGCTTCATGTGTCAAGGGAAACTGTTTCAAAAATTATGACAGCATATGCCACAAACTGCATCAACAACAAACAGTGGACACAAGTGGGAGTTCACTGACAGGCATTGATGGACACTTAATGGGTTGGTTGCCTTCAACACATAATATTTCTTGGTATGGGCAACTGTCTCATGGGAGGAAATATGTCCAATGATTGCCCTGTATATAGACTTTTTGAGCTCAGGGTGCTAAAAGTCAGAATGACCAATACACTATTCTGAAGTTCTTTTGTATCATATAGCTACCGACAGCTAACGACGGTAGTATTTTTGGAGAGATAATTGCCTCTGAGCCATTGCGAGATTATTAACATAATGCTTGTTTTTTGTTTTGTTGTTGTTTTTTTGATGAAAACTATAGGCTTGGGAAGTTGTCCTACAGTATTCTGACCCTGCATTACCACCCACAACCAGAGGGAGTGCTAAAGCACCTCAGCAACCCTACTTCCAGTGCTACCTGCCCTGTGCGGTCACAAAATAGCTAATGAATATGAAACCATCTTACCGGAGTCCTGTAATAGGACCAGGAGTGTTTAATAAGATGACCTCCATGGCTTTCCCAGTCACCACATCTAAACATCATAAAACCTTTTTCTGAAGATGTGGAGTACAGAGTGCAAAGTAGACCTGCATTGCTCAGAAAACTGGAGCTTTCACTGGTTCACAATACACACAGTTCATGACCTCTGTGACTGCATTCCTAGAATAACTGAAGCTGTTTTAAAGGCGAAGGGCGATACTTCTTGTTAGGTCAATGATACTAATGCGTTATTAGATGTTTCTGTTATTTGGTCCACCCATGTAATTATCTACTCAGCGAGATCCGTCATTAGCCTGTAATGGACTCTGGCGCCATGTTTGGGGTGTAAAGCACCAATACACACAGCAAGACTGCTGACAGAGTGGTTTGATGAACATGAAAGTGAACTTGAACATCTCCCATGGCCTGTACAGTCACAAGATCTGAATATTGTTGAGTTACTTTGGGGTGTTTTGGAGGAGCGAGTCAGAAAACATTTTCCTCCACCAGCATCACATAGTGACCTGGCCCATTTCCCATTGGTTCTGCAAGAGAAATGGCTCAGAATCCCTCTGGACACTGTGCAGCACTTGTATCCGCCATTCCCAAGATGAAATGATGCTGTATTGTCCGCAAAAGGTGTTTCATTTTTATTGTCCAACCCCTGTATGTCTCGCGGGGACTGGCATTTATTGAAGTATGGAAGTTTGCTGGCTTCTGCCTGTTCCGACCAGTTTCACATGGTGCCTCCTGTAGGGGAGAATGAAGGAACTCTTCATCATGATACTTTTACTGTGATTAATGCCCTGGAGTGGCAAAGGAATGGATCACATGGTGCAAAAAAAGCATGTGGTTTATGTCAGTATGCTCAGAACAGAGTGCTCCACAGACACAGCTCTTTATTATATGACTGGGAAGTGATCAAATTGGGGTTTTCATTTATCTCGGTGCCAGCCATGGGGCTGTTTACTCAAATTCAACTGGAATTTCACATGCATAATCCAGTTCCCTGAAATCCATTTAGCAGTATGTGTGTAGTACCTCTTTTTAAGTACCATTAGCTAAAATGTTATTTATAAACAAAACAGGCAAGTAAATTGATTTCTGCTTTTACCATCATCCGTTTAGTTTATATCCTAAATTACTGGTCCATTATAGATCTCTTTGTAATCCAGTTCAAGGGCCGGGAAGCTGTGTGCAGATGGCAGCGCTTGTGCGATCTGGGGATTTATCTCAGGCCCCGTGCGTCAGAAAAGCAGACATGTTAACATATGTCAGGACTCAGGAGAAATTGCAGGAGATTGCCCACGCAAGTCACGGCTTGGAGTGAAGTGGGAAGCTCTCAGAAAGCACCGTGTTCGAGGATTTAAGGCAGATTTGACTCTCATCTCAAACCTATGAAAAAACAAAGACTGATCATTTTTAAATTCAACTGCATGGAAGCTGGTTTAAAAGCTCCAAAACTCCAAGAGAGAGAAGATTTCCAGAGTTTGCATTGGGTCTAATACCAGATAGTAGCCAGACAGGTTTCTGTTTTCACCATTGACATTCCTAGACCATGCAGAGATATTTGTTTATTGTTAAGACTTAGATATAGGCACTACACCACTCTGTTATCCTGTACATACTGCGCTGTCTGTGACCTGAAACACATGCAAATACTCCAAAAGGAGAAAAGAAAAATTGAATTATTAATGCAATCTCATGTACACTTTTGTGCAATATATACTGTATATCTTAGAGAAATTATTGTAGTGGTTGGTTCACGGGCAGTGGCACTGTAAAGGGGCTAGAGGTTAGGACGACTCCAAGGGCCCCTGAATGACTGGGCCCCTAAAAAATTTAGAACATAATTCGATTGGTCTGGGTTGGGGGCCCAATATGATATGCTTTTTTGGGGCCCAAAATATCTAGAGATGCCCCTGGTACCGTGGCACTGAAGTGAAAAAGAAAATAAACAAAAAGAAAAAAAAAACAAAAACAAACAAAAAAGAAAACAAACAAAAACTTGCAGCTCTGAAAAGCAAAACACAAAAAAACAAAAACGAGCCTTCCTGAAGTGCAAAACAGAAACACACAAAAGGAAAGCGGAGCGGTCCTGGGGTGCAAATCCAGGCAGTACATCTCGGAAATCAGCTACTCCGTCTTGACTTGATGAATGACAGCCGTCATGTGAAATCTCATCCGGGATGTGTTGTTAGATTAATAAACGATAGCGATATTTTTGTGAGTCTTCATTTTGCACCTCAGGACCGCTCCTTTTGCGTTTTCTCCGGTTTCCTTTTGTGAGTTTGCATTTTGCACCCCAGGACCGCTGCTTTTTGAGTTTCCTTTTTGTTTTTCTGTTTTCTTTTTGTTTCTCTGTTTTGCACTTCAGCACCTCCGTACCCTGGTCATGGTGATAATGAAAACTACAATTACACATAATCCTGGTATTCTGCTCAAAAATACCACACCTTGATGTTATAGCAGAAACCATTGAGTTAGGAGGCCATGTCTTTAACCAGCATGCCCCCTGCTGTCCGGGATGAGACGTGCTAGCTGTCAGGGAGTCGATGAGATGTTTGTGGTGTTGTCTGGACCCTGAAATCTGACAAAGTGCCTTTGTGTGGAAGGGACCCAGAGCAATTGGCATAAATATGACTCAAGGGGAAATACTTCAACAGTTGTTTCACTGTTGCCCTTAATGTATGCTGTATGTTTGCGTTCCACACACTCAGAATCCTCTGCAAGGCCCTAATGCCCCTCTGCTAGTCTAACCCCTGGAAACACAGTTATGAGTTGTAGTTTGCTACCGTCAAGTCCATCCACAACTTTAAACAGTCAGTTTATGGTGGGCCTCAGATAGCGTGTTACACCCACAGTATTTCTGCAACAGTAAACCCCCATTCATTACTGGTGGTGTGGTGCATTTCATTGTGCGTGCCGCACAAGGCACAGCCTCAGCATTTGCACTCTGTCGTTCAGAGGCATGACCTTTGAGATGTAGAGGTGAAGTACACTCTATTCCCGCCACAGGCCGCACTTATCCCGGGTGTAACATGCTTTATGCGGGGCTGCGTAGAGGTCAGGCTGTATCACCCCAAGGGAATTCCTTACTCTTGCCGTTGGGTACCTGATTCTTAGGTTCTATGCATGTTCAAAACCAGAGACTGCAACCAGATGTCTATTGCTACCACTGCATGTGCTCCATATATTAGTAGATAGTGCAGCAGTAGTTATCTATGACATTTTCCTTTTCTTTTTTAGGTAATTTTGGCAAAACTTGAAGGGATACTCATGTCTGCCGGTATCTATATCCTAAGGTTATGATCATATCCTGTTTATTCAGATAGAATTCTTCCTATTGCCAGCCAACTCACTCTGACTATTACTGATATGTAGCTAATTCCCAGCTGGGACGCTGGATCTGTGTTTGCTCTCACCCTCCCCTAGCATTCCCAAAATGTAAAACTCCACCCCTATCAACATCCAATCACAGTTCAGCCCGAAATCATGCAGCACCTCAAATTACAGATGAAGAAGGGCTCAAACTCATGGAAAGTCCTGAGGGATCGCTTTATGTATGCTGGTTTTTCTACCAGCTCAGCTTGCACTTAATAGGCCTGATCAGGGTGTTCATAGAAGGAGATATTTATTTTATACCGCGAGCTTTTTAGCGGTTTTGCTTTATCATTGTAATTCAAGTACATTGAGTTGAGTGACCATGTTTTACATTGAAACTAGCACAAAGGTGACTATCATTTTCACCTTGTAATCTGTTAGGTCAGGGTACTTTATGGACTTGGCCCTAATTAAGAGTTTGGGTGAAAAAATAATGGATACACACTAGGAATATGACTGGGAAAATGTACACTATTCATTTTCCAACCACTTATCCTGGAGAGAGTCGTGAGAATGGTGACTTGGGGCCTATCCCAGGCACCAATGGGTAAGGAAGGGGACAGTTTGCACTGGACTGCACTCTGTCATTGGGCACACACACATTCTCCATGGGCAATTCAGAGATGAAATTTCACCCACTTCTATGTCATTGGACTCAGAGAGGAAATCCAGACAATATGGGGAGAACATACAACATCCACCACACAGAGCAGGGGTGAGATTCAAGCAGCCCAGCCCATGATGTGTAATGCAGCCGTGGTACCTAGTAAGGCACCCACCTCTAGACTCATAATGGAGACATACATACTCATAATTGGATACTTCACATGTATATATACATGTATTGTTGTACCTTTTTAGAGTAATCCTACGATACATGGCGGTTGCTAGGTGTATACTCATATCTCACTTAATGTAATTATATGTGAGAACTTTACATCCTTTCACATACTTGATACTGAATATGAGATGTTCTGAGATGTTTAATATGGAACTTATTGTGTGGCCAGACTTCCAGTGAGCTGTTATCCAGTGAAATTGCACTCGTTAAGCATGGAGGGAGAGCTGAGGGGCCTGGCGATGTCAGAAGAGCTTTGTCAGGCTGGAGCCTGCTTGCTGGGCCCGCCAGGCATAGGAAACTCGAATGAGTCATTGTCTAAAGGTCACTGTTTCCGTGTCTCAGGTATCAAATTGACCTTTTGTGTGAACGGTGCAGGATAAATAATGGTTTAAATACAGAAAAGCAGGGCAAAATAAGATTATAGTGTAAGTCTTTTTTAAGTGCCATTTTTCTGCATAAAGCTATATTTTTATGAATGACTAGTCAAGAGAAAATCAAGACTTTGCAAAATAAATGAATATATTGGAAAACAAAGATTTTTTTCATGAGTAATCACACAATACAATACAAGATATCCATATCTCTCATTTAATTGCTTATTCAGTATAGGGTCATTGAGAGCCTGAAGCCTGCACTAGGAAGCACAGGACACAAGTTAGGGACAGAGGCCACTGTAAGATTTTTTTTTTTTAAAGTGGGGAGCATAAGAGGGGCCATAATTCATACAGAAGGACCAACCTTATCATCAGCCAATGATATTTTTTGAATTGGTGAGTGACAGGGGAGGGGGCAGTATGGGGGGCAATCAGCTTTCAGCTGGGGTCAGTGTCCCTGTGTCCCTGCCCTGTATACACCCCAAGTTAGGGGAAATCCTGGATGGGATGGCGGTCCATCACAAGACAAATACAGGATTTTATTAGGTAATGAAAAGGAATTGTTCTCTTGTGACCCACTGAATTCAGACTAACCTCATACATTTGGTGCCCACCATGGGGGACCCTTAGGATTCTGCTCTAAGAGGTTCCATAACTTGGGAAGAACCTCTTTCACACGCATGAGGGGGTTCCCAGCATGTCCACAGAAGCAAACAAAAACTCACGCTTGCACCCAAGAGCGACACGTTTACTGAGTTTTCAAAGAAGCGTCCTGTCAGTCATCGAGTGGATTATGTGATGGAGGGAGTTATGCAATCCACAGCATGCCTGAACTGGCTTCATCAAATGCGTTCTCCTGGGAGATTTCATATTAATGGGCACAGTCACTGCGGTCTCATTTGTTCAACTTCAACCTGAAATAATCAATAATAGATGCCTGTGATTAAAGAAAAGGATTTGGTTATATTACATAACCACTGTAGTTCAGGTAATGTAATGGCTAAATATTCAGCTGCATAATGACTATTATGAGAGTATGTACTATGGGTAGAATTCATCTTTACTGACAAATAAGGAAAACGTTTTATTATAAAGAGAGCAGACTGGAGGAGATTTAATAGGGTTTACTTGGGTCTTGAACCAACCCAATTACATTTCATTCATTTTTCTGACAATTTTATCCAAAATGATTTATACTTGAGGTAAGTGTTACAATTTGTGAGCTACATGGGATTCGAACCTATGACCTTTGCAATAGTAGGGCTATGCACTACTAGTTAAGCCACAGGAGACATTCCCATTTACACTTGGAGAAGTTCACAGACTTGCTGAACGTCTGGACATTCTAGACTGGAACGGCAACAATTCTCACAAAAAGGTGAGGCGGAGTATAGAATAGGCCACCTGTCGAGAGCATAAACGGGCTTGACAACACATTCCTTCCAAACTATAGCTCACGGGTTTCTACTGACAGGCCCAGACCCACATGTGACGCATGGCAACACAAAAGCAATAATATTTAGAAGGAAGTGCAAATGCTGTTTACAGAACAAGTGGGAAATGCCGCCGGCTTGGGTGGTTCGGTGGGCGCACAGACTCCACACGCATAGAAATGCGAGGCCATTTTGAGGCATGAACTGTGATAAATGAGTTCATTCACTTAAACACAAGGGGACAAATGCAGTACACCAGTCAGAAAGACTTGTGGCCCTGAGGCCAGGCTTGTGATGAAGGGTGCATTTGCACAGCTCATCCTTCCTGCTATCGGTCAGCGAACATATCACTAACCTTCAAGATCTCATCTGACTTCCATCCATCTGCTAACCTCTTATTCTGGTCAGATTTGCAGCAAGCCTGGAGCCAATGCCAGGAAGCTCAGAGCAGGTGTACTGCCCGAACAGGATGCCAGTCTATTGCAGGGCATAAACATACATACATCCTCACACTAGGGGCAATTTACAGATGCCTAACTGCATGTCTTTTGACTACAAGAGAAAACAAGAGCTCTGCTAAAACCCATACAGCACAGGAAAGACGCAGAGGTGGGGATTGAAACCACAGTCCTACAGGTGCTAGGCCACTGTGCCTACCCTCTTGCCTAGATGTTTTCCTAAATAGCCTCCTTATAAATGACGCTGACACTGTAGAAGACTTACCAATGTTTTCATACAGGCTGGTCCACCGATTGAATCCAGTAACATTCTGTTTAAGGTGAAGTGATTAACACAGTATAGGAGACCCAAAAAAAGTAGAACCAGTCTAATCCTGAAGAAAGATGTAGTTGAATAACCTAGCAAAATATGTTGATTCCTCGCAGAAAGTCTTCCACCTAAAAACAAAAAAAGATTTCAGAGTTCAAAATTAATTGTGTTCAATTCTTTAATTGTAGTGTATTCAAGTAGAAATTAATCTATGTATCACTTTGTCTCACTGAATGCACATTGGTTAAGATTAATATCACCCTAGTGGCCATAAATTGGCAGTTTGTGGGGGCGTGTCCTCAAAACATCGTTGTGAATTGTGGGCAACACTAAATCTTGACTCATCTCATGGATCGAATGAAACATCCTGCCATAAATTCAATAGTTTCAGTGCATGTTAATGAATTCCATAAGACATTATGTCACATCCACCCTCCCATCAGTACTGTTTCATATGATGAGATTGCAAAGTTTCAGCAGATGAAGAATCTCTAGAGCATCCCATATGAGTGCCTCCCATACAGACCTAATCCTTCGCATCCATTCAGAGTGCAAGGCTTTGATTTGGGAGATGGAGCGGGTCACTAACTGTGGCCTCTATCAGATAGTGATGCCAAGCGAATCACTCCTGCAAAATGTGTAGAAAGGTGTCAGGGTAAACATCAGACCGGCAGACACGTCGAGTGTGAGTATGCCACAGATAACATGTTTACCTGCATTGTGAGAAAAAGTAACGCCATCATCAACCAAAGGCCAGAATTCCAAGATTAGAAACCGCACAAAATGTTGCAACCTCACCCACTGAACGGCCTAATTGAATTAAAAACAACCTTGCTGAGGCATGCATGCACAAACCAGTCTTTGTTATGACATGCTTCATTGTTTCCTACACACAATTCACAACACAGTGATCTCCCATAAGTATATCAGTGAATCACCCTTTAACAGGCAAGCTGATTATTACTTCCACCATCTGATAAGAAGCAAATGTATACAAACAAATCGATCAAACGTTCTTAGGTACTGCTTGTTGAAGAATTCCGGGGGAATTTAGCAAGAATTCAAAGTAATATTAAATACAAAATGAAAGTAGTAATAGGTATATCTACCCGCACACACTCAAAGTGCAAAGGGTAGCGTCAGGTAGTGATTGAATTGAAGTTCAGGTTGCACGATGCGGAAAAGCTGATTAGCGGTCCCTTGTCAGAAGTCTGCTCAGAGACCTCGTTGGGGACTGTGCAGAAGAGCTTCTGCAGATAGGATCAGGGGTTCTGGCTGTGGCATAAATACGGTAAGGTAGTCAAATTTGATCATGTCACATGGCAGGGTGGGGCGCCAAGATGTCGCTTGTGTAAAACAGATACTACCCCTTATTCTGTGAACCCAGGAGACAAACATTTAAGGAATATTTCCACAGAAGAGGTAAGAACTTGAAAAAACATCCACTACAGCAGTATCCAACTTGTTGCTGAAATCGTCTATTCATTATATGTGTAGGGACTGTTTACACTGGAAGCATATCTACCTGTGCTGCCAGTTTACAGGCTTACTATATGTCATACTTAATGTCACTTAGTAATGTGACTGTTTTGTAGGTGCATTAATAACTGCAGGGTTTGTGACAATGTGTTTCAAAGAATTTCCCCCCCAAAGCATTTTATTGAAACTTTTCACTGAACCAGACTGATTTAAATGACCTGAAACTATGCCTTCACATTTAATCGTGTACATGCCTTCGTTAAATGGAAAATTTCCTTAATATCTGTTGTTGTATTATGCGAAATAACTCATTCCTCGCTCATTAATTAAATATTATTACGACAGACGTCTTTTTTTTATAAATAGTGTGTCAGGAGACGTACTGTTTCGCGTGTTTGATTACGGGTGTAAAATAGCATTTAAGAATACATAATTACAAATGCATACGTTTTCTACCACAGAAGGTGCAGGGGGGCTCCTATGGGGTGACTTTTCTTTAGCTGTGTAAGTGTACCCCTAGGCAGATGCCTCTCAGCACGCGTATAATCCCTATAAGGCGTGACCCGCCTGAGCGCACTGGCCCACACAGCGCTCGATGTAATATACAGCTGTTAAGGTATGCTTGACCGATCCCTGCCTAAAATATACAGGGTGTCGCCTTTTCGTAGAGGAAGGTGCCTTTGCATATTTTTCGAACTTCGGAGCCCACCATTTCCCCAAGGATTGCAGGGCGGCAGCGTTTTACTACAGCTAGATACTTCAAATGTGACTCGGCGAAACTATTAATGAAACTCGATCGTACTGTGAGTGTTCAAAATGTTTGATATCTATAGACGTTCTGCTATGTGTAGCACAATAACGCAACCAGTACGATGCAGCAAATAAAGCGAGAAGCATAATTACTGCCGAAAGATCGATTTGACTTTATTGGATGCAATGCTTCAAGCTTAATAAGTCATAAAAAAGACGAGCACTAAGCTACGTGTGCCAGAGTACGAAAAAAGCGGCAGAATACAATGAGTCTGTGAAAGTCCTATATCTATACATGACAAGCATTATTCTGTGCTGTTCGTCGACGTTAGTCATTATATGGGTAAATAAAACCGAACATGTAATTACCTGTATATCTACTCCAGCAATTACAGAGTTTCCATTGCCACCTTATAGATTTTGGGGGCTGTCTTGCGAATGCTCTTCAAGAAGGAAGGGCGGTGCAGTTTTTTGCTTGATTGACTTAACGCAGGTTCCCTATTTCGGTGCTTTAAGTGTCGACGAGGGAAGGTAGTCAGAAGAGGTAAGATTGTTCAAAAGTTTGCGGTTTTCGTTTTTTACTGGGTGCTGTTCGGATTTACTTACTGGGTTTTATTGTAGGTTTAAGGTTTTAATACAGCCTTTACCTTATCGATATGTTCTTGTTTAGTTTTGAGGTATGTGTATAATTCTTTTTTACATTTTAAACGCCCGTACCGCAACTTTAGACGCTCGGGGAGTGGGATAGTAGTGTTAAACTGTCGGGAAAAAAAGACGCGATCAGGGAAATGTGTCATGATTGACTGTTTTCGGGCCTGATCATTCGACCTTGTTCGAGGATCCGTAAAGTCTCCTTAAGTTTAAAAAAAAAATAAAAATAAAACATACCATGCAGCACAGTTCAGTTTCACTTACATGCTTTGAACAAACTGCAGCAGTCCCGAGTGTATAGTCCACGTTACAGCGATCACAGCATTTGTCCTATGAAGCAGGTGCTGAACTGATTTAACTTTAAGCAGCTTTGAACACCAAACCAGTGAGAGTAATAAGGACAACATATCATGTGTGAATATGACATTATCACAATGCATCTCCTCTGCTAAATTTAGATGACGAGGTTTATACTAAAATGTATTTAAATAGGCCTACTACTAATAAGTTTTATAGCTTGGGCTGTAGTTTCATATGTATAGGCTGTGAATAAATCTGGGGTCAAAGCTGTGTGCTGTTAGACAACAGAGCATCACTTGTAATAGTTTCAGACGATCCCGTCAACATAACACGGTACACGTTTTGCTCTTCGCTGTTTCTGGAGGGTGAATTACGGTCGGGATTTTGGCCCTTTGGGGGGGGAGAGAAGACTGGGAAGTACTGCCGTGTTTTCGCGCAAGCAGATCGGAACAGCCTCGTCTTATTTCCATCCGGAGATTTACCTTTAGCAGCGTATCAAAGCAGTTTGTAGGTGTGGAGAAGCAGTTGCGGGGCGCTTGCCAGCGACTCCGTTGAGAGCGCCTTTCCCGGTAGGAACCTGCAGAGCCGGGCCTGCCCGGACCCGCTCTTGCCACCGCCGCTCCGCACCACGAATGATGCACAGAAAAACTGTATAATAAAAAAAGTTTAAAAAAAAAATAGCCATTGCTTTCGCTCTGTCATTCACTTTCTCGCTAATTTGTGTTTCTCCGGAGGCTGGGATAACCAGCAAATATATGTATACATGCATACATAAGGACATAAATATGTGTGCGCCGGACCTGTTCTCCCGGAGGGCGATCCGGCTGCACTCAGACCCCACAGTTATTACTGGTCTCACGGACGCTGCTTATACCGCTCAGTGATTCAGGTATCTGTGTATTTACTTCGTGTTTTTTGATACTTGTAATGATTCTGTTCTATGCATTGCTTTTGCATTACGACTGGTCAGGACAGCCATTCCAGCTCAGTGTATGACCCATGCATAAAGCTGAGACTGCAATAAAGATGATTTCACTATCCTTAAAGTTAACGTTCACTAACCTCATGCGTGCATATGGTTGATGTGCTGCAGAGAGAAGGGGTAATGTCAGTATTTAAACAGGAGATCTTTATGTAAACTTGCACAACCTTGAATACTGGACTTTATACCCTTGTGCTGGTAACGTGTTGTCTTTGGATATTTGCGAATATTTGTATCTGGATGTCTGCGGCTGAAATACATGGACGCTAAGTAGTATTGCGTAAGGGGCAGTGTTTTGTCTTCGGGCCAGACTTTGGGGTGAATGCGTATGTGAGTGGCAGTAATTTACCGTTTCTGTCAGGTGAGGCGTTTTCTTCTGCCTAAAGTGCTTCTACTTCAGGGAAGCCTGACATGGTTCATTGCAGTTTCAGGAACTGTACAGCTGATATCTTCTTGATGAGATTTTTCCTGGAGTTACACAGTAGATCAGAAGTCTCAAAGTGCCAAGCCAAAAGACTGTTTCACTGCTGGCACCCCTTCCCCCTCTGCCGATTAGCAGATTATTCATGTTGCATTGTTATTTTTTATTCTCTCTTGGTTAAGAAAAAAAAATCAAGTTGCCTGCTTGAGATGAAGTCTCCTTACCCAGTGGACTCCGAGTTAAGTTTTGACTCTGGCAGTAGACTGCAGGGGCTAGCTGTTGCATTGTAGCCAGTTATTTTTTTGTAAAATAACATACAGCATGTGCTAAATTCTTAAAAGGCATGTTTCATTGGCAGTCACAACTTGCGGAGCCCAACTTCATAGGCAGTTTGGTTTTTATCCTTCCAACCCTGTGGTATCAAGGGGCTTTTCCAGTGGGTGAATTTCTTAGATTCCACTGTGAAGTTCTGCTTTGATTTCATGTTAAATCACACACTAAAATACCTTTAGCTTTAGGTCATGTAGCCATACATTATAACGAAAGCTAGTTTTAGTTCTTAAAGCTGGGCTTTTTTTTATTTATGACGTTTATGTATGGGAAGGTAAAATGATGCCATTGCCCTTCATAGAAACAAGTTTCTGTTGTCAATAAAGAGAAATTGTCATGCTCGACCTCAGGCAGCACCAGTCCTAACAGCTGTTTGTAGTCAAACTTGAACAGGTCCTTTGATGAGAGGAATCCTTTCTAAAGTACACACATTTTTTTTATCTAGCCATAAACATTTGGAATAATCTTAAGCTCATAAATGATTAAAAGCAAATATTTATGGTGGACATTCATAATTTCCATTTCAGCGTTTTCTAGCTTTTCTGAGAAGTGGTATTTTATTTGGTCTGTTAAACATTGGGCATCGGAGTATTTTTCAAATTTGTGTTGCGTAATATCTAGTAAACATACCATCCTGTCAAAATACTGCTATGAGTAATACCCATTACTTACAGCCATGTGCCGTATTGCACGTGAAGTACCATCATGCACCCTGCTAACCAGCTATCGGCTTGATAATGGGATTCAGGGCTATGTGAGCATCACTAATTATCCTGTTCAGTTTGGGATTTTGAGTTAACCTGGTACTGGAGTTCTTGGATGTAAAAACAATTAAAATTGTTGTTTGGTTCTCAGCCAGGTTAAATGTTTGTAATAAAATAATTGCCCATGTCAGCATTTTTTTTATTATAGCATTTGGAGTTAGCATGGAGACTCGTGGGTAACGCCTAACTGACACGTCTGGTGTTGGCTGGAATCTTTCCCCCCACTCTGTGAATGTATTGGTTCCATTACAACCTTGTAAGCAAAATTTAAGCCTAACGTGGTGTTCCGGGGGGGGGGGATTTGGTACCATGATATAGACATTGATATTCCCTCCCGATGCCCTGGCCCAACATTTACATCTAACTCGGCAGGGAAATCATTAAAAAGGTCAATGTTTTGACTAGGGGTGGGTGAAGTGACAAAAATATCACTTTATATGATTTTATTTAGACAGGGTCAAGGTCAGCTATTATCATACTTCTTTTTCATGTTTGTTTTTAAAACTGTTTTGCGAGTTACTGAACAGTACACCCAAACTAATTCCCGTATTTAAAAAGTATAGCTCTATAAAGTAATAAAACCTAAAAGAAAAACGTACTCTGCATACTCTCTGGAGTGTTGAGGTGGTTAAAAAGGTTCATAGTGCTGCCATCTGACGGGCGAATTTTTATCTTTTTTTTTTAATCTTATTTGCAAATTGTGCAAATAACTTGTTTGTTCGTCTGTTTTGGAAAGTCCATGCAAGTTCCATATTACTGATATCGAATTCCCTTTAGGAACCAGCTCCTCCATGTCGTCCTGGTTCTACCTCGCCAAAAAGAGAATGTGTTGCACGTTGGGACGAGGGCGTGAAATTCAAAGCACTACCTACTGTTTGCTATTACTGGTTAATTGGTGTGTCGAAACATATTTTCCCAACAAAAGAACTTTAGATATATGTGTGTGTGAATCGCAAAACTGATAGAATGTGCACTGTAGCATGATAGTGATCTCTCTCCGTAAAGGCACAGATCATGTAGGCATTTTAATCGTTCATGATGTAATATCGAATCGCACAGCCATACTTCTAACTACATTCTGATCACTTTACACCTGGGTATGCAGATTGTCTCCTAGCTGTTTATGAAGGGTTGTTTAATCTCTTTCTTGTTGAATAAACAAGCGACTGTGCCTGTTGCTGTGTCTTGTGACAGGTTGTAAGTCATCCAGGGCACTCCCACTTAATAGCTGGTCTCTTAAATTGGAATGAAATAATTCCTCTCTAATGCTTCATATTTAAGGCGTTTTCTGAGGTGCTAAAATCCTTAAGGTGGTATCATTTCGGAGGTTTCTGCAACTGCAAGCTGAAGGTGTTTATTAGCTGTAAGGCATGCTTTAAAAACATACAGATGACTTAATTTGACGAACAATCACGAGAAGTTTGAGAGTATTTTCTTAGGAAAAATGTTGAGGAAATGAAACTAGAGGTAGCCTGTGAGGGAGAGAGTTTCTGTGAAGCAATTTTTTTATTTTTTTTGCTCATCTACCCTACAAAGACTTGCAGTAGAATGAAAATATCAAACGCTGTTCAACAGTGACTTTGAATAAGGTCTAGCATTCACCCCACTTTATCAAGCTCTTCCCTGGCTAGCTGTCAAGTGAATTCAGTTTTTATAGATTAGCATAACCAATGCCCTCCCATGCCTGTTATCACAGTCATGAAGTTCTTAAGGCTGGAACAGTGTCCCTGTAGTATGGTTTGCCTATGTTATTTCCATCCTCTCCCTCCCGTAGGACATTGTTGCGTGACTCAAATCCCTGACAGTGCATATTAATGCTTTGTCACTGAGGTGTGTGTGTGTGTGTGTGTGTGTGTGTGTGTGTGTGTGTGTGAATGATGCGTGTGCTGAGACAGTCACTTACCGAATTAATGCCCTCAAGAAGAATACCCTATAGCTCTATGACTTCCAGATATTTTTCATGGGCCTCTGCCCCTCCTCCCCACCTCTTCCTCTCTCCTTTCTGAAGATTAACCAGAAGGAAAGCTCCCCCCGTGCCACCTGCAGCCAAGAGCTCGGATGGTTGGCGGCCCCCACAGGGATTGTTAGGGTTTCCGCACGCAGCCATGGACCAGAAGGAGAACCTGGTCAACAGGGAGCTGAAACTGGCCGTGATTCTGCCGGGAGGGGCGGAGAAGACGGCCATCATCAATGGGAGGTAAGAGATATTTCCTCTGTTTGTGTGCTAAAGCGTACAGGAAGTGATGCGTGTGCTGGGGGTGCCATTCTGGGCTGCATGTTGGGGAAAAATGGTGTACTGAAATACATGGGAACATGCGTTAAGAAAATACACAATAACTAGCCAGCCCTTTGTATATATAACTCTTGGAGGAGTAAATTCATAATTCATAATGGGTCTTTGAGGTCATCACAAAGAGTTTTATTTGTGGACTCAGTAATTCGCTGCCAATTTTTAGCTGCCGCAGATTTCTGTCCCGTATCTTTCTCTGCTGCTGGCAGATTCATTTGCATAACCATTGTTGTTGTATTGTAACAATGCTCAAGGCAGCCTTATTAGTTCCTGTTGCCCAGACCTGCATCTGGCGAGACTGGTAGAGACTGTTGTTCTAACTGGGACATAGGTCACATGTAATTTTAAATGTTTAATTTCATACTGGCTTTTATGGGTTCTTTATGCATGTAAAGTAATGTATAATAATTTACTGTTTACTGAAGTTTAGGAAAGTTGCAAGTTCCTTTCCTTGAAATAGTTGTATACACCCTCATCTTTCTCTATTTACATTTAAGGTACCTGTGAAGTTTGTCATGTTTTCTGACAATCGAGTGGTGCAGTGTAATCCTATGTAACTACCCATGCCTATTTTTACACCATTAAAATGGTGAATCACCACAACATGGCAGTGTTTAAACATGCCACTATCTAGCCCAGTGTCTTGCCCACTATCCAGCCCAGTGTTTCCCAATTCGGTCCTTGGGGACCCACAGTCGGTGCATGTTGTTTATTTTTTTCGCCCTCCAAGCTCCCTGCCAGACTCCATGTTTTTGCAAAAACATGGACTGTCTGTGGGTCCCTGACGACCGGATTGGGAAACACTGATCTAGCCTACCTGAAACTAAAATTGGAAAAACTCCTTGGTAAAATGTTCTCCGTTGGCTCCTGTTTTTTTTGTTGTTGCTGGAGCACCATAGACCTAAAGTGCACAACAATAACGGAGATCCCCTCACCTGTTTATGCGTCGAAAGTCTGTTGCATAAAGTCTGTTTTATAGTGTACCATGTGACCTATGCTCTGACATCCCATAATAGAGTCCAAAGGAATGTAGTGTGGATTTTCTTCTTCTGTTCTTGTAATTCTATAAACTTTCAGGCTATATATTTCATACCCTCAGAGTGAAATGTATGCATTACTTCTGTATACGTAGAAATGTATTTCATGAATTAGATATTTGTTAAATCAGATTCTAAGTGGTGTAATAGTGTGTAGACTGGATGGGGATCTTTTCTGTTGCCTAAATGCTGATGATTAAACTTTAAATAAGTACACTCTTCTGAGCAAACATTCAGTGAATCAAAACAGCAAGAATTTTTTTTTTATATGTTTCGGTTTGGAGAGAGAATTTCTTGCCTTTAATTCGGCTTCCTTTTTGGTCGCTATGAAGTTTTTGATTAATCCATCATCCTTTCCCATGATGTCAGGCCCTCTGCTGTCACACAAACTGTGACTGTGATCATCTAAGCCTCTTTAAAAGCTGGTGTGCTAATACAGACCTAAGCAGTGGATTTTGACTTGGTTCTGTAAAATCGTTGAAATCAACCCAGTTGGGCAACATTCGCCTTTTCGACCTTATCTGCCTGAATGTGATGGACGACTTGCTAAGCTAGAGGTCTGAATGCAGGGAGTACTAAGCCATTATTTTGCTACCAGTGTACTAAACATTGATGTTGAAAATTTTATTCAGTATCGAGTACTCTCGTGTGCAGAATGTACATTATTTTTTTCTTAGAATTAAATACTCACCTCTGGTGCTTCAGTTACCGGTGTATTTATTTAGGTAGTTAATTTTAAATAGGGTGACACAGGGTGTAAACCAAAGCTATATGGCAAAAAGTGGTTTTCATTTCTTGGTGTGGGTTACTGACTTTTGTTTTGCATAAAGATCCTCTGTGACCTTCTGTGTTTTCCAGCCAGCCTGTGATGGACCTGCTGGTCACACTGTGCGCACAGTACCGCCTGAACCCTTCCAGCCACGCCATTGAGCTCTTCTCCGCTAACAGGAACGACATCAAGTTTAAGCCCAACTCTCTGATAGGCTCTTTGGAGGCAGAGAAGATCCTAATTAAACCTAAAGGCACAGAAGACAAGAACAAAAAGACTGGCCCTCAGTTGCCAGAGGTAAAAATTATATATATATATATTTCCCCTCTCTTTTTTTTTTTTTTTTTTTTTTAAGTCAACACCCAAACCTACCATTCCTGTTCATGTTTCTGAAATCCCAGTGGCTTTAACACACCTTCATTCATAGTTTGTGTTAATTGTATGTGCAGACTAAAGTAGAGTCTTGTTTGAGCTTAGCTCATATACTGTTCCTAAGTGCCCTTTCAGCTTTGCTTTTCTGATTTTGTGTTTAATGTCCCACTAGGCTACCATCCGCCTGATAATAAACCACAGAAAGACACAGAAGACCATTCTGAGGGTCAGTCCCCAAGCTCCTCTATTGGATCTTGTACCTGCCATTTGTGAAAAATGTGAATTTAACCCGGAGACCACGTTTTTATTGAGAGACGTGAATTCAGAGGAGCCTCTGGACCTGACAAAGTCTCTAAATGACTTTGGCTTGCGGGAACTTTATGCCAGGGACACTAAAGGTAAGAGGTAACTTACTTAATTTGCTTTGCTCTTGTGTGAGGAAGCTGGCTGTAATCTACAAAGCCTATAGATATATGTAATGCATACGCACCCAACAGCCTCAATAAATGGTGACAGAAGTATTACAAGTCTTCACACCCCTGTTTTGAAACCAGACGGGCGCAGCTGCACATGAAATGGGTGGTATTAAACAAAAACAAAAAAAGTAACACTATTTTAAAAGGAAAGGAGTGCATACAATTCACGTGTGTCGTTTTTATTGGTGCAGGCAGAGTAGAGTATTATCTGAAACTGAATAGCCTAAAGTCTTCAAATATAAGTACTATAATAAAACCATATGCTTTATGGAGAGGGAAACTTTTTAAAAGCAGGGATGACTGTTTTTATGTCATTATTACAAACGTCTTTCCGAGTTACAAGTTTTTTCCTACAATTACTTTGAATCTTTAGTCCCAGATTCTACCGCTAATGTGTCCCTTGTGTATGTATGTGCTGAGGATTTGTCTGCAGAGGTGCGATTTCATTATTTGTTAATTGCGATATTATTTGGGGGTGATGCAATCGGTGGCACTGTTGCATTTCACCTCCCAGGTTGGGGGTTGAAATTCTACCTCTGCTTGTGACACTAATACTCTGAAGGCAGCTCGCAAGTATTGTTGCTGTCATATTTTAAGGTGCTGTGTTAAGTATTGCTTATTCTTTAACAGGTGGGGTGAACGCATATTATCCTGCCTCCTTTGCCCATCAAGGTAAGGTTTGAAATGTGGTTTGCATGCTTTTTGCATTTCCTGCAAACAATACAATGTGAGCAGTGTGGATGAGCCGTGTTCTGACTATTTCTGTATCTGTGCTACAGAAGAGAGAAATCCACCCGTAAAGGGGAGGGTTCTGAAGGAAAAAGAGAACAGAGGATTATTTGGCAGCTTGTTCAGAAAAAGTAAAAAAAAGACCGAGCAGGTAGGTAAGAACTTTCCACTGGCGTGTGGTTGGAACCTTTGCATCTCTGTAAGCTTCATGGGAGAGTGTGTTGCTTATCTGAGGACTGGCTGTAACGCTAAACATTCTGTTTTGAATAATTTTTAAGGCTGCACCTTCAAGTGCCTCTACCTCCCCCATCCTGGCCAGGCAGAGGCCGGAGAGCATGAGCATAGCCCCCTCATACAGCTCCAGCACCAATTTGTCCAAGAAGAGGCGTGCTCCACCTCCTCCTGTCGCATCTGACCTCTGCCAGCAGGATTCCCCCACCAAACTCGGGGTTCTACCTGAAGGCCATCAGGTCTGCTGGATATATTTCCCTCTCTGTACTGACCCCTGATGCGCTGATGACATCGCAGCACAGGAATGGTCACATCACATAGTGATTAGCCACTGTTTTTGAAATAAAGCTAAACTTAGGACTGTTTGTGTTTCACATTTAGCAAAGAGCCGTGCTCATGCGGGGATTCTCCGAGACTTCCCTGAGAAGCACTAAGAGGAAGGCGCCCCCACCCCCTCGTGCCGTCACTGTAGATGAAACGTCACTGGATGGGAGCGTTAAAGGTCTGTTGAGACTTGTCTAAATTGCATGGGTGTGTTGTGTGTGTGTGTCTCTCTCTCTCTCTCTCTCTCTCTGCGTAAACACCATGTGTGTGGCTGTTGACAGCTTCCCATATGTTCCCTGTTAAGCATTCATATATATATTTTTTTAATAGAAATTGCTAGTTATTTAATTTAGCTTAGAGCTTTTCATAGCACTCTTCTTTGTACTCTACTGAATTGGTCAAAAATGGGTTCTAGAATCTATTTCTCTTGGTGTATCGGTAGTGATATAATGCAATGTTTGTAACTAGGCTGCTGGGTAGTGGCTGTCACATGATCCCTGGGGAGGAGCCGCAATAGGAACATTCTCCAAGGCCAGAGGTCTGGCGTCTGTCCTGATTTGCCTTGTGAGGCTTTTCAGAAGCTCACGCTGATTTGCTGTGTCTGTGAGAACAGGGGAGAGTCTTGTGGGCCTTCTTTCTGGTTATGGTCTTAACTGTATAGTGCTCAGTACGTCCTTGAGCTCAGATGCAGCAGAGGTCAGTGGAGCAGAGGATCAGAGAGCGGCTCAGACTCGTCCCATGGTGAGAGTGTGTGTTTGAGGAACCGAGCTGCATCCCCGCGGGTCATGTATTTAATCCAGCCAGAGTCTGCTGTGCCACCTCCACTGTTGCCTGAAGGACAGGGGGTCGTCGTGGCGATCTGAAAGGGCGCTCCCTTAAGTCATTCTTCCATAATTACCGTGAAAAGTCGGGACGAAACCAAATGGCAGGGCTGGACTGGCTGTAGCCTGGGTATGTGGGCCAGCAAACATTCATGGGGGATCCCATCCCCCTCCCACCCGGTCAGCAAAATTTACTGCTTCTCAAAATTTCTAATGGGGGCTGCATTCGGCAAAATTCATCGTTGGGAACCACCCCCCTCCTGGTCGGCAAAATTTATCATGAGGGACCAATTCTAGTCCAGAGCCAATTTTTGTAATCCCAGTCCATCTTTGATGATGGTCTGCTGCTTGTGTGAGGGTGAAGCTTGCTCCAGAGGGGCCTGAGAGTACACTTCCATACTTTGGAGGGCTCAGTGCAGCTCCTCTCTCCTCCAGAAGGGGCAGCCTCGTGCCAGATGGCTCCCCAAGAACCAACCGGCAGTGTCAGTGTCTGCCAATAGGGAGAGCCCTTACACAGTTTCTTACCACTTGAATTGGCTCATTTTAGCAAGGCCAACATTCTTCAATAAGTCTTACCCATCGTCCGTCCATCCATCCATCCATCCATCATCCATCCATTTTCTGTAACTGCTTGTCCTGTTCAGGATCACGGGGTCTTACCCATCAGATGTCGAATTTGAAGAGGATTATTTCAGAGCCGTGAGGAGGAATTGCATTTCCTTTGCCAGAGGTTCCTCCACAGCTCTTGTCAAAGGTGGTCTCCTAGTGACTTCTTGGCTTTCAGCAGTGGCCTGTCAGACCCCTCCTCCAGCCTAAGCTCATATTAGTGTCCCTGTCTGCCACAGTCCCATATTCCCTATCAGGCAGTCATTTTCAGAAGTAGGAAGGATTGCTTTACTGCTCTGAACCAGTTTCCTTTAGCAATGAATGGACTCCCATGTATCACCGTTGCTAGGTAACCAGCATGCGGATGTGGCCAGGATATCCCATGTCTGGCATTCTGTTCTTTCTTTAGGGAAGCTGGTTTAGCAGTTTATTTTGCCCTCTAGTGGTTGCTATGAAACAGTGTTCAGCAGTTTTTGCTGAGAAAGCAGTTCTTCCCTTGCATTTCTGCATTTTCTTGTCCGTTTCTGTGTTTCTTCTGTTTTTATTAAAATCTCTGACACCAGTGGGTTTCCTGGTAACCCACAGTTCGGGTTGGATTAAACTTTTTTTTTCCCACATCCAGACAGCCTGAACTACTCAGCTACCAGCCCGAAAGCTGCAGTACAAAGACCTGCAGGCTTGCTAATGGGGCTCTGTATCTGTGCACAGGAAAACTGCAGGGGTGTGTGTGTGTGTGTGTGTGTGTGATTTCAGTCCATGTCCCTATATAGGCTGCCTATTTCTACAGCTGCTGTGCCCGTTCGTCATCATCTAGTCAGGAAATGACTGGCTACTATGTGATTGCTGCAGCACCTGTTTGCTGCCTGCGTGATCAAAGTGGGAGCCTGTGAAGCCACATTTTAACAGACATCTAAATGTGGAGAAACACATCTGACCAGTGATCTTTGCCTACATCAGGGCCACATTTTTCCTTGGTCATTAAGGCACGATCCAAATTTGAAAAATTTTGAACCAAATTCATCCCACAAAACAAATCACGCAGTAATAGTAGCACAATTCTTCACGCGCTGCAAATTCCAACATTAGAAATAATTTTCAATATATTTGTATATTTCTCCGCCACCCAATGAAATGGTCCTGGGACCCACTTTTGTGTTGAGAGCTGCCAGCTGAGAAGCATCAGCCTGTTGGACCTGTGCCATCATACTTATTCATTGTTCTGTTTAAATTGTGCTTCTCTTCCTGTCTGCAGCCTCACTGGACGAAGGTCCCTGACTGTCCCAAAGACCTTCTGTCCCCTGATCTGCTCTGCTATGCGCCCCTGCTTCCCTCTCCAAAGGCTCCCCCTCTTCGCCTGGTGGCCTTCCACTGCTTGTTGTTCTCTCCTTTAAGACACCCCCTTTATTTGACTGTATTTGTGTTATATTCTCCTTCTTTGCATTTTTTTTGCTTGTTTTCTTTTCAATCAGCTGCTCATGTCTGTCTGTCATACTTTCTGTGTCATTCCCTGGAACCAAATGAGTGTTGGTACCCCGAAGTCACCTATTATATGGCAATCAGTCTTAATTAGTCACACATACTTTTAATAAGGAAAACACTGAAATTACTATATTGTTTTAGCCTTCATAAGCTCTTAACCAAAAAAGTAACCTTCAGAGTACACTTTATACTGTCCTTTTGTATTGCATAAGTAGATGATGGATGGGTAGATGTCTATATCCATTTGTTGATCCGTCCATCTTTCAATTGTTTATCCTGGACAGGGCCCCTCTTTTATTTCCTTATACCTTTAACTTGGTGCAGTTAAGTGCATTGTGAATTTGGGCGTACATAGCAAAGTGTTCAAACCCTGTCAGGAACAAGTGCGTGTTTGATCACAAGGGCTGCATTCACACTCAGTACAGCGTGAAAAAGCAAACAGAGCTGGGACGTGTCGCACCAGGATTAGTTCTAACAGAAGAGGCCAATTTTGGCACCTCATAGTAACACCCACGGCTTTGTAGCTGGTCTGGGTGTCTGCATCCATAGAATTAATGCTTCCTTAGAATTCATGCTTTCTGTTCTCAGAATTCATATGCCCAGGCCAGGTGTGGTGCTGGCTAATTTAGTTTAGAAATTCCTAGTCCTAATTATACATGTAAAATAAACAGCCCTATGGTGTGCATCTTTCATAATATTGTGCCTTTTCCAATCTGTTCATTTTTGTTTCCTCTGTTTTTTTTTTCGTCTTTTTGCTTTTTCATATTCTCCATGTTTTTCACTTTTTCTCATCTGTTGAATCTTTGTATTTTCCCTATTGATGGTTTAACTTTTTAGGTTTATAGAAATAGCTTGTGATTACTTTTATTGAGGGTAGTCTCTGTAGTAAATGGGTTTTCTCCAGCATTTTAATAATTAAATGGTGACCTATAAACCCTAGTTTGTTTGCTTGCGTCTTTCTCCATGAATATTCAGCCCTCTCTGGCTCTGAAAGGCGGCTAACTTGCCGCTCGTCGATGTGCTCGGTTGCACAGCTGCCTTGCATAATGCTGCTGCTTTGCTAGATGGCTGTGGAGCGGAGTTTTATCTCACCACTGCAGAGACTCGAAGGATGAGAGGCCGCTAGTGGATCTCTCACTCTGTTTAACATAATCGCAGCCATCCTGTTTGACTGAGAACAGGAGTACAGGCTTTGCTTTTTGGAGCATGTCATCTTATGCACTTAAGTGCTTAGTGCAGTACACTGCATGTTGGCTGACCCTGCGATGTGACCACCAAGCTATGGAGAGCAAGATGGGGCAGGCAAAGAGAAGAATTCTGATATACCTGTACTTGTGCAAATGGATTTATCATTAGCAGTCAAGAATCTGGACACGCCACGCTAACTAAGGAGGAGTGTGATTGCGTGCCATGTTACATGACCTGGCTACCTGTCCTAAACCCAGTAGAGATGGTTTGGGAGGAGTTTGACCAGAGAGAGGAGGAAAAGCAGTCATTGAGTACTCAGTATGTATGAGGGACCTCATTCAGGACAGCTGGAAAAGCATCCCAGGAGGCCACCTCATGAAACTGGCGTAGAGGAGAGAGTAGGGTCAGCCGGTCCCTGGAGTATTTGGACTTAAGGGCCTTGCTCTTAAGATGTGGTCTCTGATAAATTTTGTGGCTCGTGGAGATAGTGGTAGTTTTTGAATTCCTATTCCCCTTGGATTATCTTTTGCTTTCTTAAATGTTCTTTCCCTTTTACTGAGATGAGGGGAAATTTGACTGGATAATTATCCACTTCTGATTTCTGCCATTGGCTCAGCAGGAGCCGCCATCTCCGAGCAGTCTGCCTGCTCGTCCCCCTCGAGTTCCGGCATCGTCGGTGAGATCCACAATGGTGACCACAGCCCCGAAGAGTCCGCCGACGTCATGGAGAAATCCACTCCTGATACCATGTACATCGAGATGCAGGGCTCTAGCCCATCAGAAGGGAGGACGGTGAACGGGCCTGGTGGGCCGTCCTCAGATGGCAAGTACGAAATATTGAGAAAGACTTGTGGAATTTACACCATGAGGGCATTGGGTGGTTACATAGTTCCTAAAAAAATAAATGGGATTTTAATTTTAATAATTTTAATCGGTTCAATGAAATTGGGCGAATGCCTGAGGAATGTTCAGCTTATCGTGTTACCACCCTACCCCCTGCCCAAACCGTCTCACTTTTTGGTTATGACAGGGAAGCTGGAATTCCTATGAACCGTAAAGAAAGCTCTGAAAAAACACCGAACACTGATGAAGCCATTCATCTAGAGCTTGAAGCCTTGGGTAAATTTACACTTGATCCATCCGCTTTTATGTAATAATGACTAGGCAGTCTGTGTTTGTAATGTTATGTATGTGTGCAATTCTGTGTGCTGTACGATGGGTTGCATACAGATTAATGCTTAGAATAATCAATTTCTTGCATCACAAACACTTAAAGCAGACACATACATGTATTATACATACCTTCATGCATTATGATGCATTCAGAAAGTATTAGAAACATGACTATAAATGTTTATAAAAAGGCACAAAACATCATAGTCATGTTTATTATGCATTATGAATGCTCTGTGAAGCTCTTATCTATAATGCACTATAGATTCCTTCATAATGCAATATAATGGTCAGTATAAGAATTAAGGATGCCTTCTACTGCATTATGCTTTTAAGTGTTACGAAAATCTACAACCAGTCCTCTAGGGGCAGCTGTGAAAATGTTATGGTGGTGGCTGATTGAAAGGGAATTTTGTTTAATGAATTAATGTCTTTGTTTATCCTCAGCTGCTGACGACAATGAGCAGGAGAGAGCAGCAAGGGGAAAAACCCCAGAATTGGTCGGCGATGAAAATAGGTTCTCCAGTGACGATCTTATCGACCTCCCCCCCCTCATAAATGAGAGCCCCACAACACCCTGCCCTAAGCTTCAGCCCACAACCCAAGAAGTGGGAGTGCGGGCTGTGGATTCATTGAGCACAGGGACTTTGGAGACTGACCATCCAGGAAGTGTGAAGGCACCAATTTTCTCTTCTTCGGATGCACTACCTCCAACACTGCCAGAGCTACAGAAAACGCCTCCCTCAACGTGCTCCTCTTCACTTGACCAACCCCAGCTGAAGAGGGATATGTCTATATCCACAGGGGTGGGTGATCCTGATCCAGTCTGGTCAGAAGTGGCCAATCAGGCCCAGACTATCACTGTGACCAAACAACCGTATCATGTCAATGACTCTCAGCTCAAACCAAAGCCCTCAAATGAGCTAACGAGGGACTATACACCCAAGGTGGGGCTGACCAGTTATACCATCGTACCCTCGAAGTCAATGGACAAGCTTCGGTTCTTCGAAGTGGAACTGACTCTAGAGGCATCGGGTCCAGATGTACCTCAGGAGGCCTCTAAACATTCAACTGAACATGTAGCCCCTTCCTCAAAGACTAACAAACCTCAAGACTTGGGTGACAAGCCTGAACTGCACAGCCTCTCTCTCAGGGATAGTCTACGATTGCGTAATGGCACTCATAACAACATTGCTAATATCCATACGTCAACCCCTCAACAAGACGAACCTTTTCCTGAACCTCCCCCTCCTTGTGTTGGGGGTGTGCCGGCTGAGATGCCACAGCTAGGCAAGAGGAATAAAGTACCCCCCCCTGTCAAACCGAAGCCGGCTGCTTTCCGCTTGTCGCTGCAGAAACGTACGCCAGGGTATTACGTAACCTCGGCGGCAGAGAAGGATGCGACTGCCGGCTTCCGCTGTGATGCTGCCGAAAGGGAGCATTCTGAGAAGGCAGTCTGTGACAATGGCTTCCCCCCTCCTCCACCTCCAGTGTTTTGGGAAGAGGAGGCAGGAGGAAATCCTCAGGAAAAGTCCCTGCAGACATCAGTGCCCAAACTCTCTCGGCAGCCGTCAGCTGAGTTGAGCTTAGAGAAACTCAGGTCCTTTGCTGCACCGAAGCCGTTCATCCCGGCCGCCCCATCCCCATTTGCCCGGGCCGTGGCCATGGCGGTAAAGAGATCAAACTCCCTTAACCAAGGCTCCATCTCTCCATCCCCATCATCCCCCACAGACCAGACCTTCGTGATAGAGCAGAAGGACTCCACAGAGAATGTAGTAAGTCAGTCTTTGTGGGCTTGGCACGTCTCAGCGGCCCGTGCAAAGTTTTGTCTGTGCCGGGTGCTCTGACCTAAAACACAGTATTGGCTTTGTGTCCCGTTGTCATAGGAATGTAGATAGGAGGGCATTTTTTAGAATTGTAGACTGTAAAGTGAGGCAGGAAATGAGAAGGCCGACGTCTTCAGCAATGTGTCCGATGTACAGTTTGTTCTCATAGGGAAACCAATATTTATTACCATTAATGCTTTTGGCACTTTTCACAGTAATGACCTTTGTTCAGTTGAGTGTGTGACTGTCAAACAGCGCTGTGTGTCTGATGTGTTTTATTTGCTTTACTTGGCGTCTTTGATAGAGGTTTGGCATTTCAGCATTAATGCTGGCCTTTGTGATTCAGACATGTAGTCATTCATGTTTCTATGCACCTTTACTCCACAGGGACTGACTTTAATGTCCTGAACAAGCTCTCCAGTTCTTGTCTATGGTTTACCCTTGTCTTTGTGCGAACACTTCAAACCCTTAATTCCCTCTTCTTAAAGGAGAGCTCCCCTCTGTGGCCAAACACTGAAGTTGCAATGGAACCTCAGGAAGCAGAAATTCCCAGCCCTGGCTGGAATGTTGAGCCAGCAAATCACCTTGAAATGGTGACGGGGGCTGGTGAAACCTTGGAAAGCCCACAGCACTCATGAAGCCATCGTGCCTTGTGATTTGCCAGCGGTATGTAGCAGTTGTCACTGCTTTGTACACTGACGCGTCATCGCCTGTCATACAAGGATGATTCCCAAAGGGATTATGGGCTTCTGATCTTGTACATAAGAGCTCTGTGTACATCATGTTCTAAACATTTACATGTTTTCAGGTGCTTGAAACTGCCTGCAAGATCTTCTTCTTAATGGAAATTCAACAGATGCCGAGCCAACACGTATAGCTTACAGGAATTGAGCATGTAATTGTTGTTTGACCTTCAGTTGACCTCCATAAGGAGTACTCAATCTGGTAGGGTCCACATGCTGAGTTCAGTTTCAAGGTTAACACTTAAGATGAATTCCTGTCTCCAGATAAAATATGGATGCTTTTTTTTCTTATTAGTTTTGTATTTTGTGTTGTCTATTTATAGCAGCCCTTTGAAAATTGCTGGTTTTATCTGATTTTGAATTATATAAAAGGTTTAATTCTGTGATTTAACATTTTTTGTTTAATTTATTAGCATAAAAATAAGTTGTAATTTTTATAAACTAAAAAGATGAATATTTAGAAATCTGAAAGTCACTGGAGTGACTTAAAGAAATGGGACAATTTCTTTGATCAGATATATATATTTTCCCTTTATTTTACCTTTGACTTATGTCATCTCGACATCCAGTGGCAGTGAGATTTGTGAATTTCTACACAGCTGGAGAGATTTGTTCCTTTTTCTGTTCTGTTGTAAATAAATTCTTGTTCTCTGATATGGATTTCCTGCTTGTACTGTTCTCACAAAACCAGCAGAATAAAACTGAAACTGGAACCGTGAAACAGCTGCTCTTATTTTCTATAAATATATATATTATTATTAAATCTTCCTATTTTAAGTTTACTTTTTACAATACAGGCAGTCCCCGGGTTACGAACGAGGACCGTTCCCTAAGTCTGTCTTGAACCCTGGCAGTCAGTTTGCAAGTGTGAGTTGTCCGTCAGTCAAACATTCTTAACCAGGGGACTGCCTGTATACAGGCACTGGTGCCAGTTGTATATTGTACACGTGTGGTAGTTAAGATAAAACACCAGTCTGCTTGTGGCATCCATGTATAAGTTGATGTAAGTGTGAAATCCAATTGAATTTCTCTTAACCGTTTCAGAAAGGCAGTTAAAATAGCTCTGGACTGTTTTGGAACACATTTTTGATTACAGAGGGGATTATATTTACCAGTTCTATCAAAAATGAGACACTTGTAAAATGCTCATCTCAACATGTTCTGTGGTTACTTGGGATCATGGTTGATGTCAGAATATGAGGGGTCTCTGAATTCTTTGTTCTAGTGCCACCTGCTGCCCAAAGTATTAAATATTCCTTATTTTCTTCAAGTGTTCCAATGTGCTGAAGTGGGCCAGTGCATATGATCATAATTCTTCCCTCAGGAAAGGTAACACAAGGTCTCATGTTCCTTCTATTTAGCTTCTAGCCTCCTAGAGTCACCTGGGGCCTGTTCTAGACAACTCAGTTCAACGCAGGATACGATGTCAGTTCATTGCACAATACATAGATACACACAATTCTACACCATGAGGAGTTTTAGTGATGCTATTTAACCCAATGCACATCTTTACATCAACAGGAGACTCATGTAACATGGAAAGAACGTGAATTCTGCATGGGCGAATCAGAAATAGGAGTCAGTCTGCCAGCCTTGGCAGTGTGAGGCAACAGTGCTAACCACTGAGCCACCATACAACCTGGTTTTCATATTGTTTTTTTTATTGCAATTTTAAACTTTAGAAATACAAATAGTTCTGCACTTTCTCTGGATTGCGCAGTAATTCTCTCATCCTGTAGGTGGCACTGGTGGGTTTGTTTTGTGGTTCATGACAAACAGTTCAGAAGGGTACAACCTGCATGAATACTGTAGTTCCCCCATCACCACTATAAACCCCCGCGTGGCTGCACTGGTAACGGACAACACACCTTCTGATTGTCTTACACACTCTTTTGGGAGAGGTGTGTTGCTCTGTGGGTTAGGACACAGAGCCAGAAGATCACTGGTTCAAATCCCAGGGTCAGCATAGAGATTTCACCTTTGGGTCCTTAAGTAAGCCCCTTAGCTACCAAATTGCTCCAAGTGCTGTCTGACCCTGCTTTCTCAAAATGTATATCAATTTGGATGAAAACATTGCTATGTAAATAAATATTTACAATTTTTGCATTTAATGAGAGTTTGCAGCATGTGCTGGCAATTTCCCACCATCTGGTCACATGATCCCTCTCGTTACGTTAGCCGTCACAGAAAGGCATCTGTATTTTGCTCACAGGGCTTTAAATATTCTAGGGGTTGCTGAACTGGGTCTTGCAGTTTCCTCCACTGCCTCTGGCACGAGTTTTCAGGGCTGTGTGCTGCTTATCATCCAGAACATGCTGGTCGTCCTGATACCGATTATACATGATCATGTTCTAACCTTAAAACGGTTAGTTTGGGCCAGCCTGTTTTTATGGATCCTTTACATATTTGAAACTGTCCACATGCTTCTGTCTCTCTAGTGAGCTGTTGTGTGCTCAAGAGATGTGGATTAGCCTGAAAACTAAAATCTGCACTGGAGATATTAAGGAGGGCTTGGTATTCTCCTACATCACAGGGTCTAAATGACACTCCCCAAGCAGCGCTCAGCTTTGGTGTACTTAAACCTAATCTGACCAAACACCTGACCAATAACTGATACAGACTGTGGTGACGCTGTGAGTATTGGGGGAGTCATACCTTCAATTCAATTCAATTTATTTTTATATAGTGCCTTTCACAACAGAGTCATCCCAAAGTGCTTTTCAGGATACCTTTAAGGTTATGGGTTTGAATCCCAGTTCTGATTTTGTGGGATTTGCATATTTTTCCTGAGGGGTATACTCAGTACTTGAAGTGGGCCGGTATTCAGTGGTACACAATACCAGCACTCCTTTGTTTTTCTCTTCAGAGTACGGCACCTCTCAGTAACTGCTGATACTGAATAACAAGGGGAGAACCGGCACCTGCTACTGAAAAACAAGGGGAGAACCGGCACCTGCTACTGAATAACAAGGGGAGAACCGGCACCTGCTACTGAATAACAAGGGGAGAACCGACACCTGCTACTGAAAAACAAGGGGAGAACCGGCACCTGCTACTGAAAAACAAGGGGAGAACCGGCACCTGCTACTGAAAAACAAGGGGAGAACCGGCACCTGCTACTGAATAACAAGGACACTTGACTGGGAATTTGAGAAGAGGGCTCTGTCACATACTTTCTTTAACATACATTTTTGAACTCTCCTATAATCAGTACCTTCGAGCCAATATCTGTATTATATGTCTGTTTGATAATAAATTGCATAAATATTAATTTCGTTGTACGCATCCCCTAGCATCATAATCTGTGCATGCTACTAAAATGCATTAAATGTATGCATGTATAGTGATATAGACACTGTATTTCATTATGTATTACATAATTTGCTCTCTCACTTTAAGTAATTATCTGTGTCAAAAATGCAGCAGGATTTGCTTTTGAACTCTTGCAAAGTTCCATAAAACCATTTTGTCCTATGGTTCATAATGTTGTTATTTTAACAGTATGGCATGTTTTGATACTTACGTTATGCTTTCGGCAGTACATATAAAGGGGTGGAACTTGGGCTAGCTCAGTAAAGAATGTTCTCACAAGCCCACAGTATACAATGGAATTTTAATGCATAAAGAGCAGCCATCACATCTTACAATAATAAAATACCATGTAAAAAGTTATTTTCATTTATAATATTCAATATACAATTTCCTCATTCAGAGCAGCACATGGTAACATGGTCAGTACATAGCCAATCCCTACCAGCCACCCAGCTATCCAAAAATGTTGCATTTTTTGCATCCTCATTCTTTAAGTCTAGTTAGCTTGTTGTTTCTCTTTAAGTGCTAGCATGGCTGTGTGGGTCCCAACGTAGAGGGTGAGATGAACAGTTTGCTGAGTAGACCATTAAGTCTATGACCCTGTGTTATTTTTTCATGCAGTCTTCTCAGAATAACACTTTAGATACTCGTGGGATGTGGACTATAATGTGAAAAGTAAATCCTGACTCCAATTTTAAGCCACACATCATGAAACTGTAAGGTTAGTACCGCTGACCTTCTACAAAAGCATTGGACAGTGTTACAACAAGTCAGGGAGCCCTATGGCCATCACCAGGGCCCTCATCTAATGAAACAAGGGCTGATGCCACCTAAAATATGAAATAAAGTGATTTATTCACTGTAATTCAGCTGTATACATTTCAAGTTTGTAGCTGAAATGTGACTTTATCTGTTGTCTGGATTTAAGCTGGTGGGTAGTTTGGTACTAAAATGTGGGCAGAATGAAGCTGGTTACTTTAATTTTCTTAAAATTTTGGCAGATTATCAGATATTTTTCTATGTCACCCTTGTCTGAAAGACAACTGCAGTTTTATTTTAAGAAGTATTAATTTCAGGCTAGCTCATAAATACTGTTAAAAAATGTGGGGCAAATCGGACTCAAACAAGCATGATATGTAGACAACACCTACAGATCTGCACACAGGTCTGAGAGCCCCCCTGCCCCCAACTGACATGCAGATGTGAGCAGGAGCCACGCCCATCCCACTAAATCCTGCTGCATCACCAGCCATCGTCGTTGTCAGACAGGGCAGGTGACTCTGACGCCAGCCAGCACAGAAATAGCCCAGTTCTCGTCTTTTCACTCCCATAATTAAAAAGCGCTTGCTTTGAACAGAAGAATGTGCTCCAGGACTATGTTTGGATACCCCCCCCAACGGGGCCCAAAATGACCCCGCCTATCCTGAGAGCTGTATTAGCACCCGGCCCTGTGGAGTTCAAGCCCATCCTACAGAATGACATGCCTCAGACAGCCAAAGCCCCCATTTGTGTTTATTTTAAGAGCTGATTTGGTTCAGATAGATCACTAGATATCACGCATAATAAGGTCAGAGGTCAACCTGGATCAGCCGCAGAAATGTATGCATGAATGAAAACTGAAAATAAATGCAGTCTATAGTCTACGTGATTCTCCACGAATGCTCGGTCCCTGTTATTAATGTAAATATTTAAGAAGTACAGCATCTCCAAAGAATGGCTGAATGTACAAGTGTGCCTCTCTGTGAGACACCACCTGGGATTAAGACCTAAGATATGGTCTCCACTGAGGATGAGGTAACTGCAGGTAATTTTTAAAAACACATGGAAGAAACTTGTAGTTGTGAAACTGAAGTCTGGCAAAAACCCAATATTACACTAATATGAGCATTAAGCTCTGTGGTTTCATGGTCTAATAATAATGTATGATCTGAAAATAATTGAAGGATGCGAATGAGCTAATTCGTGACATCACAGGCCTCAGATTGGCCCTGAAAGCTCATTCTGGCATTACTGCTCGGGCTCCGGTCCAGTGCTCAAGTTTATAGTGCTGTCAGAGAGCTGAGTACGAAGTCCATGGCGAGAGGACCAATTGTTTTACAGTCTGGCGGTCCTCCAGCCTCGCCGCTAAAGGCCAGTAGCCCTTTGCGTGTGCATGAGTGTGTGGCAGCCTGTTACCAGGTAGGGATTGATTTATTAAAAAGACAAAAAAAAACAGCGAGGAAATGAAGGCACGAAGGAAAACAAGGGTGTGAAGGAAAGCGAGGAGGACTGAAGTGCCACGTGGCGGGGAAGAGGGCTTGCCACCTCGTTCCGGGGGACATCAGTGTCGTGACAAGCTGGTCGGGGACAGGCAGCGGTGCCCCGGGCGAGCAAAGGACGTGAGTTGGTGTGTAGGGGGATAGAGGAGCCCGGCGTGGTGTCACTGTGCCCCGTCGAAGCCTCGCTGCTCGACGTGAGAGGAGCCCGGGAAGAGCAAGTGAGAGAGGGAGAAGAGTGGGGACACCGTTTCAGGGCTGCCGCTCGTTTCCATTCGTCCTCCCGATTGCTGTCTCTCGCCAATGTCCCTGAATGGTCACGGGAGGATCAGGTATGTCAATGTCTTGCTCACGGCCCACGCCATTACTGCGGTGTACACTTCAGGTAGGGTTAGGGTGCACTGAAGCATTACAGCGTAAAACATCAAGATCCAGCATGTATAAATAATTAAAAATTCGAATGCTGTGCCTTTATTGGCAAACACACACACACACGTGCGCACAGAGAAAGCATTTCCTGCAGTAGTTCAGCATATCTCTGCCTGTGCACATTTTATATCTCAGTCTGCAAGTTAACCTTTAACATCGGAGATGTTTAAGCGTGCTGCCAAAATTCTTTGCATTTTTATTGAAAAAATGGGCGTACTGGTGCTTTGACAAATTGGCACAGACTTTGCTCCTGCAAATACTTTGCTTCAACGACTGTCGTCCTTGAGCATTTTGACCAAATAACAGGGTTTGCACTGGGTGTTTTTACCATGTTATGGTAACATGAAATTCATTTTATCCTTATACATATCTTTATTTCACAAGTAAAGTAGATCATAAAGCATATACATCTGCTTATTTAAGTACAGAATTCCACAAAGTGGGGCGCATAATAGGTGATTTAAAGGTACAAAAATTAAGCTAGCAGTGAATGTTAATGGTTCAGTAACTGTAGTAGCCTTGGTACCATAGTGGGTAATGTCCTGTAGTAGCCTCGAGCAAAGTGCTTTGTGAAACTGTACACTGTGTGAATTACAGTAGATGAATGTGTGAGCTAAACTGCTAAAATAAAATAAAACATTTGTGCTGAGCCATGAAAGAGAAGGTTACTCCGGTCAGTCCGTAAGCTACAGACTGACCGTAGGGTCTGGATCTGGGCTGGGATCCTTTCAGGCTTCTTAATAAGCTACTGTCAGAGGAGAAGGAAGACATTAGTCATGCGTATCTTTATTTATCTTCCAATGCGATATCTAATTCTCTGTCTGCTAGGCCCCTCTCAGCAGCCATGGTAAACAGCCACAGTGAGAAGGTTATGGACACTCTCCTCCTATCCCATTCCTTGCACCTCTGTTAATTCCTCGAAAACTGACTGATACCCATCTTTGGGCTCATATTTTTGGCAAGATTCTTCGCTTAGCTGTTTAACGCAATTTGTGTCACAACAATGAGAAATATAATCACCATCAGAAACATGCTGAATTGATACAAAATTTCCACCCACTCTGCAGAATATTAAAATAAGGAATAGTGTCTGGGCATATTGTTTTATATTAAATACTTTTCATATGGGCAAATATATAAAGTGATTTAAATGCATTTTACTTACTTGTTGGCTAATTCAAGGTCAACTTCAGAATGTTCAGGACTCAAACTCTTTGAGTTTAACTTAACACTATAGGATCAAAGGATCAAGTCAAACAACAAAATGAGACATGTCTGGTCGTGTGTTCTGAGAAAGACACATCTCGGCCGTCAAGATAACAGCCCTCCCAGGGTCGGTGCTGTCATAATAATGACATCACCTTTGCTCCCCTCCATTTACCTCCTGCCGAAGTGAGACAGCTCACTGCTCACCGTAACGCCATAACTTGCTGGCAGCTTTTTTGGCATGATGGCCATCCCTGCATGCTTCACTACTGCGGGAAGAAGATAGCAGCTTCAGGTGCAGGTCTTCCCACTTCTCGGTATGGACCAAACACTGAAGTTAGCAGGGTGAGCAGACTTTTGGAGGAGGTATTGCAGACATCCCGCCTTAGGGATATTGATTTCTGGGAGGCAGATGAGGGGCATCTGGGAAGGCAGGGGTGCTGGCCAGTGCTTGGCTGGTATTACAGTAATACCATAAATATATTGCTGACTGGGGTGTGAGCAGGTAGAAGGGCAAAATTTGCTGACCGGAGCTAGAGAGTGGTGATAAAACTTGGGGCAAGGTTGTAAAACCCCTTTACCACGCTGTTATAGAGGAACGACAGATTTCTGGGACATTGTGCATCATGTGTGGGTGTCAGCGAGCTGTTGTCAATTTGTGGGAGACTCCCAGACCTTCTGGGAGAGCTGGGATGTCTGGTATTGTCTAATGCTCTTTGGCAATTTAACAATTTTTTAAGGTGGGTGGGGGGGTGCATAAAGGGGCCATCGTTTATGCAGAAGGGCCAACCTTATCTTTAGGCAATGATATGTTTTAAATTAATGAATGACAGGGGATGGGGCACTCTGGGAGCCAATCAGTTTTTAGCTGGAGCCAGTTCCCCTGTGGCCCCGCCCCTGTATACAACATATGGCTTAATGATTAATTATGTTTCCATTAGGGTTTTTGTGGAATTAACAGTCAGAAGTGAGACGGGAGGTCTGATGCTCTTTCGCGTGCCTCCGTTTTATGATGCGCCACTACTGCAAAAGTGCCGAGGCAGGTGGGAACGGCGCAGAAATGGAGCGGTATGCAGCGTGAGGAGAGTCCTCATGATGGCTATGGAGGAAGTAACCTTCTGGCCAAACAAACACATAGGGGTGCCCCCATGACCTTGCACAGGAAAGGTTATCCCCAAAATGGCAGAAGCCTCAGGATATATTGCTCACATAACCCAGGAAGGCAACAGCACTAAGTTCACAGAAAAACAGTGTTGAATCATTGAATCATTTTTGAATTATGCTATGTCATCACCATAACCCCGTACCCCCTTGTGGAGGTGAGAATGCAGGCAGGTGAGGGCATGTGATGCATTATGGGAGAGTTCCAGGAGTAAAACAGGAGTACTATTCATCTGTGTCTCCATATGTATCAAGTCACACTGCATTTGCAGAACTGCTTCCATCGTCTCAAGGATTTACTCAAAGGATTTAATTTTATTATAATTTTTGTTTTTGATTGCCATTTGAATTGCTATTACTCAGATAACTAAAATGTTTCCCGGGGTTGGTGGAAATGTTGTAAATATACATGGAAACTTTTAATAATTTATTGTATGTGTTGTAGTGCTGTTGTTTATATAATGGAAAAATACACCAGCCATCCCAATGCAAGTTTCTTCTGGGTGAGTCGGTTTTCATTTCACGAGCTAGTTACAGATTGCTTGGAATTCATTGATGCATGTCTTCTGTTGGGTTTTAATACACGGAATACATTTCCATTCACACCTGAAGAGCATATGTGCAGTGAGAAGTTAGGTCATACACAGCCTCAAGACGGAAGAGCCAAAACGCGGTTAAAAATGAGAATTTAATCGACTGGGTGAGATCGATTTGTTGTGGCCAAGTTTGCATTGTAACCAATCATATGTTATGTTTTGTTTATTGCCCGCTCACTGAGTTTGATGGGTGACTTTGACAGATGATGTTAATGGTTGCTGGTATCACGTAAATGGTCATTTAAACAACCGTTTAAAAAATAATTTAAACAATTATTTAAATGACAATGTAAAATTGAATAATAATTTAAACGACATATTTATAAATAATCATTTAAACGACTATTTAAATAACCATTTAAACGACATTTATTTATGATTATTGTCACAAAACGTGTCCATATTTATAGGCTTTTTACTTGGTATTTGAAAGCTCTGAGTTTCATCGGAGTCCACGTAGATACAAATGTGACAGGGGACATTACATTGATCACCATTTAAAACCGATTTGCAAATAAGAGCAACATGTAAAACGGAAAGGTGAGTGGCTCCGGTCTGCGTCCCGGGAGCGTCGAGGCGTCGGCCGCCCGTCTCACCGTAGGTGCTTATTACAGCCGCCGTATCCGCGGGTGCCAGGCCAGACCCTGACTCATCTGCAAGGCTGCAAATTACAGATGTACACCCCTAATCTCAGCCAAAATAGCAATGGCCAGCTTTGTTACGTTTTTAATGAGTACCTTTGGACACGTGCTTAGCGCTCACGTGCGTATGGCGCGTGCTGTTTAGATATTTCTGAAGGGACCCGCTGCGATATTTATTTGCTCCTCTGTAAAGGTCCAGGTAATCGGCCCATTTAAATTCGCTGTTCCTTTGCTTTTTACGCGGAGTGCTTTTTTCCCCTATGTACAGACATTAGCGGTCAAATAAATATTTGATTTATTTCATATAACGGAGAACACTTCCTGTATGCCCCTATACTTGCAGATGTATAACAACACTGACATAAACGAACAAGCCTCTTTAAAGGGCAGCGTTTTGTTTTCTCATACTTAACTATTATTGTAAGGCTTCTGCAATTTTGATCTTTTTTGACCGGCTGTCATTAATGTTAACGGACTCTCAGCTGTCCTGATTTTAACTGATTCCCTCTGTTGCTTCAGAAGATTGCTGCGGACCTGATGTGTTTTGATGGGCAAAAGTGAGACACTACTCAGAGGCTCGAATGACCTATGAATGACCTCAGGCGGTTAAATTGCATGGCTTCTTGTTGACTGGATTGTTACACAGCACACTGATGAATGCTGTCTTTAAACTGATCAATCTGACTCTCCTTGACCTGAGGTACTGAGATGGACTGTTGTTTATGTATTGCAATACCAGAGGTCACAACCCATCCAATCAGCAATTGGGAAATCTCTAAAGGCAGCGCACCAGCCTCTTAGAAGGTGTGGTAACAGTACTGCTGCTGCTAAAATAGTCAGAGTTTGACCCACGTATTATACCATGGGAATGTTAAAACAGATGTATGCTCCAGCTCTGTCTCTTTAAGCCAGAATCCGATTAGGTCACCACATAACCACTGCTGTAAATTTACACTTAAGTATATGGTTATATCAGTTTTATTTATAACTTGCAATGTGTAATTTGGCATGCTTAGCAGCGTATACATTATACTAATTGTGCCATGCGAATTCCCCCCAGCTTGTGTGCTAAATGTTTTCTCTCTGGGAAAATATCTGGGGAAAAAAAATAGTCTCCATCCCTGTTTTGTGACCTCGTATTAAAAGAAAATCTCGATGTAATATAATGCACTAGGAAAGAATGCACGTGAGTTGTAGTGCGTTTGAAAGCCAAGGACGTGGTATGCGGGAGCGCTTGTTACTGCTGTCAGAACAGGGTATTTTCTGCTCAGGAAGACACAGTAACCATTAGGGGTCTGAAGGGGCCTGGCAGGATTTGATTTAAGTAGCCTCCTGCAAACTTTCCCGTTCAGACAATGGGGGGGAAAAGTCTCAGCAGGACTCAAGTACTTAGGAGTTTAAAAATAACAAATCCTTGTTGAAGCAAACAAGGACAGTTTGCCCAAATTCCACCACGACGCAAGTGAAATACTCTCTTGCTGCTTCGCTATTAACTAATGGAAAGAATTTCTGCCTGGAGGCTAGATGGTGCCATGTGGGAAGGCCTGAAATCGTCCGAGAGGCTTATGAGCGCAAGAAGATAAGTGGAGAGTTGGGATGACTGGCCAGATAAAGATGTAGATTGTGATAAACTAGATGGACAAGGGTGCAGAAATGGGTGAACTGTGTAAGATTTTACAGAAGAAATACTAATAACCGAAATTAAACTTATGCGCCCGTAACTCAGAATAACTAAATCACCAATATATTTTGAAGGATAAAACAGTTGTCACGTTGGCCAGTTCTAGTCGTCATCTGCTTTCTATATTATATTGGTTTAATTTAGTCAGTTCTAGCATCTTATTTTAACTATCTTTCTATACTGCATTGGTGTACTATAGTCAGTTCTAGTGGTCTAATTTTACCATTTTACACTGTATTGTTTATGCATATCTAGTAGTCTTATTTTGTCTGCCTTTCAGTTATGTGTTAAGAGGAAATGGGGTATTATTAACTTTCCGTTGAGATTCTATTTCTTTTATAGTTGTAGGTACATTTAGATATGGTTAAATCTGATAATGTTTAAGGTGGAATAATAGTTTGGTTTGTGGTGTGTGTGTGTCCGTGTGTGTGTGTGTGTCTGCTAGCTCTGCTTCCTGAGAGGTGTTCTGGCACTTAGTTGCATGCCTCTCTGTGGTTCCCACATGGCTGTGACCCAGGAAGCCTGTGCAGAACCAGACATTTCCGAGAGTGTGCCGAAGTCCCCCTTTCACAGCCGTTATGCTCGTCTCGCTCTGTTTAGAAGGAATATCGGGAAATTATAATCCTGTGTGCCGCTAATGACTCGTTTGGTTTAAAAACAAAGGCTGTCAAAATGAACTAGCACCTGTTTTTCCCCATTCGGTGTTTTCCTGAATTCTTGTGTAATAACTAAAATTCACCCATGTATGTATAATGAACAGAGTAAAAGTGTTTAGCAGCTGACAGCCAGGTCTGTCTGTAATCCATAATGTGCAAAATTCTGAAACTTTAGAAGGAAACCCGTAACTCTGACAGAGAACCTGAAGTTTTATGAAAAGGAACAATTAGGACCAACTTCATTCAGGCGTTTGTTATTTTTATCCATCCATCCATCCATCCATTTTTCTATCTGTCCATCTATCAATCTTCCGACTGCTTAGAAACACAAGGCAGGGGGCATCCTGGATGGGATTCCAGTTCACTGCAGGGCACTAACACAAACACACTTGCACAATTATACACTGCAAGTAATTTAGAGGCACCAGTTGGCCTAACTGCATGTCTTTGGACTGCAGCAGGAAATCTGTGTGTCATGGGGAGAGCGTGCAACTCCACACGCACACAATAGGACTGGAACGGTGAGGCCCCTTTACATTCCCTGAATATTATGTTGCACTTCTGGTCCTGGAAGAGTCTTAATAGGTTCTTGCTTTGTTAGAAGTTGTTTTGTAGCTCTAGCTCCAGTACTGCTTACACCTGTACCTGGGCAGTCACCAGAAGCTCAGCCTCGCTGCATTTATGCCTAATTGACTCCTTGACAGCTATTTGTTTGTAATGTCCTGTTTGCCTCACTTATATGTTGCTTTGGACAAAAGTGTCTGCAAAACATGTAAATCTAATGTAAGGGAATACATTACAGGAGGTCTGAGGAATCCATTGTGCTTCCTTAAAACCTGACTGTGAAACATTGAAGCATTAAGGAGATGGCAAGATTATTCAGCCAGTCTGCCCTGGGCAGCCAGATATGGACCTGCCCTGTTTGGACCAGGCCCCGGACTTGGCTCGTCTGGAGCTGGCCGTCCTACCGTGCTGTGGAGACGCTTATCAATCTGGCTTCGGCAATTCCGATTCACTGCCACTCTTGGCGATAACCAGCAGCGTCTCGGAGTCTGCACTCCCCCAAGGAGATGTGCCCAGACCTCAGATAAACATTTCATGCTCTGTGGAGGGGAGGGCGGGGCATCAGTGGGAGGAGTATTACTCCTGCATAAGCAAAGTCAAAATGTAACCTCAACATCTATATCCACTTTAATAGACGCCTTCCCCTGCTGTGTAGATAGGGGGCAAGGCCTTTAATCCCCATTTGCTTCAGGGACAATATGACCCTGCTTTGTCAAAAATGTACGTCATTTTGGATGAAGGCATCTGCTAAATAAATAAAATGTAAATGTCTTCTTCCGCATTAGAGAACTTTGGCTAATGAAGAAAATATGTAATGTTATCAGCCTACTTAGTGGGCACTGAAATGTGTCTGTGTTTTGCTATGGAACAACACCCCAATCCTGGTCTTACGTGGACCCCAGGATGACCCTGGCTGGATCAGCTAAAATCTGGCAGCAGGACAGAGATGCCGAAAGTGTACCTTATGGAAGCACTCTGTTGTGTTTCCAAACTCCTGTTTGACGTGCAGCGTGTGATTCAGCAATTTGTGCCTCTCCACAGCTCTATCTCGATCCCTCCCGTTCCAGCCTCTGTATCTTCAACCAGCCTTTCCCCCGATGTAATCTGCACAAGGATTTTACAAAAATAAAAAATTTGGAAAAAATAAATGCACTCTAACCACACTGTCTGTGACACTCTTTGTTCAGAACCCTCAATCATGTAAAGGATATAAGCTTAATGTTTCTGTTCACACAGAATTTTAGTAAGAGATTAAGAAATATTTTCTGCCCAGTTGACTTCTGTATATTTACAGATATTGACTGTTTAGATTACAGTTTATTTACATGGAAATGCAAATGTAAATAGCATTCCTTCTTCCTGAGCTCCCACAGCCCGCCGTCCTTGTCAGAGAAGCTATTTTTAATCATTGTTTTGCTTCTATTAGGTTGAAGGGGTGACTCAGAGAGTGGGGCATTTCCAAGGCTGAAGGAGAAGCCCGTAGCCTGTGAAGTGGGCCGCCGCGCACTCGAGTGTCATCCACTCCAGCGGACGTCGGCCTTCCCTCTGCAGGTGGCGCTGCTTACATTGCGGGTAGGACTGTGAAGTAGGTGACAAGGAGCTGGCAGGAGGCGACTGCGTCATCACCGACGCCCTACGGACGCGTCTTAGTTTTTCGGGTTTTCAGCAAGAGCCATGAATTTCCATGCCAGGAGGGTCACCCTGCCGGTAATTACGCCAATCACTCTTCAGAAGCGGGTAAGGGCATCTGCCTGTCCTCTTTGTTGTCTCTTGTCGTTTTTTAATTGTCAGCCTCTCATATTGCTCTGAAAGGACCCGCACAAACAGCACAATCATAACTTTGGCAGTTTCAAAGGAAGTGCTCCTTACCTAGAGTTCTACACTGTATCAAATGGGGGGGGGGGGAGGGGCAATAAGAGATGTTGGTGGGTCGCATCCTTAGCTTTAGTAGTGCTTGCGGAGCATTTGGTGGGGCATTGCCCCCCCATGCTCCAGCCTAAAACTGGCCCTGACCCCTTCCAACATGTATTAGCTAGGTGGCTCCCATTGTTTAAATGACAAATGAAAGACATCATTCTCTTCCTTGCTCCCTGAAATTCACGCTGTTCTAGCTACTAGAGTGTTGTGGATGAGCTAATATATTTTAAATGTAAGCACATTAAGATACTGTTATGGTCTGATGTAGTACAAATATCACCGGGGTGTGATATAGTAGCCTTTTTCAAAGTTGTCCAGCTGGATATTTTACCAGAGTAATTCCTAGGTTACCTTAACCTAGGGCATTATGGGAAGGAGGGAGGGGACCTGGCCACTAACCATGACACTACCTGCACGGACTGAATTTAAAGCGAGTTTACTGTTAGCCACTGTTAGCCTGGTCATGATAATGCGACTCTGGTGGGAGATCCTTGGCACTTCATTCTTCTGTTCTGCTACTCTTTTAGAAAAGCAGAGTTATTTATGTGTGTTGTACGTATTTGTGTCATGCGTGTTCAAATAATGTGACTTTTTTTAATGCAGGGTTCAATGATAGTCATTCAACGATTTATTGTTGAGTGTAATATCAGTGTGCCCCCCCCCCACCGGGGTAAAACAGTTGGACTATCCGTGCTAATCCCAGATCTTCTCTCAGTATGATTATGCTAAGAGTGGACTCAGTTATAGCTCTTGGTGGAGAATAGATTTCAGGCTCATTGACAGTTTTTTTTAATTTAATTTTTACATGATTGTAATTAAATGCTAATGGTATTCATGGCTTAAGAATTCACCTTGTCATTAAGTTTTACTATCACTACTAGAACACAACCAAAAGAAACAGTAAAATAGTTTTGGCACCGAGATTCTTATCCTTCATATCAATCCATGCTCATATCCCTAATGAACAATGCCAACTAGTTCATAGCATGAGAAATTACTGAATGAGCAGTTACTATGACAGGATGACAATTAGAATCTTGAAGATGAAGCACTTTGATGAATTTAAGTTAGAAAAGACTCCTGTAATGTAAGATTAAAAACTGGGGAGTAGCTTTATAGTTTTTTTTTGGGACAGTTTGTGTCTCAGCAGGTTACGATGCCGTGTCTCTGATTAGAAAGTCGTCAGTTCAAAGTGGCACAGTTATTTCACTGTTGGGCCTTTGAACAAAGCTCTTAATCCTCATTTCTCCAGGCCCGGCTGACCCTGCATTCTCAGCTGTGTTTCACTTTGGATAAAAGTTTCTGCTAAGTAATGTATGATTTTTCCAAACAGACGACATGAAATATATGTAGCAATGATTGGATTTTCATTGACCCCAGTGTAGGGTACAGGATGGTAATGAGGCCAGGGGTACAGCAGGACCTGGACAGGATGTAAGACCACTGAGCCAGCTGAAACTGGGAACATTGTGGGTGTATGGAGGGTCACGTCTAGGGAACTAACCAGTTTGAGTTTGAACAGGCTAAATGATGAACATGCTAACTAGCTGAGGGTATGTTATATGAATGCTATTGTGAAATAGACTGGATTTTAAGGTGTTGTTGCTGTAAGCAGAAGAGTAGATTATCCTGATGTCCTGATGATATCCTGATTTGCTTACAAGCTGTCACTGGGGCGTTTTTCTTTGGTGAATTCCAGTATTTATTTGCGCAACATGATCCACTCTGCATGGGCAGTATTGATTGTGTGCATGGACCTTTGCATGGATCTTTGCATGGATCTTTAAATCGAACTATGCTGCTGCTTCTCCAGCACCTATGAGCTTTGAGGATGGTGAAGACCTTTAAGAATACCACAGACCACAAGGAAAACATGCAAATGGATTCTTGATCAGATCAAGCTAGATCTTTCATCTGGAGCACAAATGACTATACGGAAAGTGTCTTATTCTGAGCACATTATGTGAAGATCCAGTGCATTGGAGAGGAGCACAAGAGGAAGACCAGAAACAAGGAGGATGGACTCAGTCATCACCACTATGAACACACCATCTGGAAGGCTGAAGACCCAGACGATAGTTAATTGCTATGTGGCATTTTATCTCATGTCAGTATAAACCTACTCAACATATGAATTACAAGCTGATAGCAATCAGATAAAACTGCATTAGCTTCAATGACTTCCACATCATTGTGCTGGAGTAATGTAGGGATATTATTTTAGATAAAATTTCTTTGACAAATACGTGTCATGTACACACACAAAACTCCCATGAAAGGGAAAAAAATCAATGAACCTGCCTGCCGACTTTTTTTTTGTGGATGAAAAGTGATCTCCTTTGTAGCCTGGTACAGTACATCTCTGCCACTGATTATGATTGAAATAGCTGGTCATTTATCTCATTTGGGGATGATGTCATGGCTGGGCGATCTTATTGGCCGGTGTCTCCTGACGGGTGCTAACTTTGTCCGGGCTGGAGAGAGCCGTGACCTCATTTTCCTCCACTAAGGCGAGCTGGCCCATCCTGTCTGGTGGCCCAGCCTTCAGCTGCAATAGAAGCAAAAAAAAAGAAAAGAGAAGAAAAGAAAAGAGCATGATAGGCAGTCAGACAGTCGATCTTTACTACGCCTCCCTCTCTTACTGGCCCCCCCCTCCCGTCCCACCCTCGCGAGCTCCAAGCAGAGCTGACCCCACCAGTGCTGCTTTTGCCTCGCCACTTAGCGACCGCTTGCAGACTCATTCTGGGCTTTTACACGTGGAGATTGGTGCTTTCCACTGCTGTGGAAATGGAGAGGGGCAAGGAGGCTGCCACTGACATTTCTCACTTTTCCATTAGTACAAGTTTTTTTTTTTTATCTCGCATGGAGTAAACTTCTATCGTGTGCCCTTTTGCTTGAGGAGAGCTGGCAGCTGATTGGCCAACAGCCCCAGTGACATATATCTGCGGAGTCAGAAAAACGCAGGGCTGGAGGAGCAGCTCTTTCTAAATACCTTATTTGAGCCACGCAGCGAGGAGGCAGGCGGGCTGGCGGCCTCCCAGCGGATACGGCGCACGCAGGCTGATGCCCCGTGTGTCTATGTGCAAATTTTGCCTGATAATGTTGTGCACTCAGCGCTATATGAACTGCAAAACTAACCCAGATTCCCAGATCAGCCCAGCTCCAGACAGATGGGTAAGTATCACACTGCAACTCGCTGTGCTCCTCTGTCTCTCTCTCATCTGTGTCATCTGCCGGGTAAATCAAAGGGTCCACTGCTGTCTGTCTGTCTTTGGGTGCAACTTTCAAAGGAGCCATTTCTGCTGTAGCTGAACCTTGGTATTAACTGACCCACTCTGACATGTCAAGGAATGTTCTTTGATTCTCTGTGAACATCAAGGTACTTTTTTTCCTGTAAATTGAAATCACTGGGTACTGTAAGGGCTGTATGGCGCAACCTGTATGGTGTGAATGGAGGTATTCTGCGATAACAGGGAGGTTTCCTGCTGCTGGCTTTTTAAATAACTGACCAGTGGATTGCATGGAATGGGGCTGGGGATCCCTTGCCATTCCATCCTAAATAGGACATGCAAAGTCCATGCAAACTACAGTCAAGGCATTACATATTACATATATCCATAAACATACACACACATATGCATAGTTGTAAGTGATGTAAATGGAATTAGACAGGGACTCAGCAACTGTGGGGGACAGCAGGGGATGTATACCCCTTAATATTTCATTTGACTTCATCTATCTCTCCAATTAATATCCTTTGTATATTAATTATTAAGTTGCCCCCCCCCCCATTTTAAACTCTTTCCTACACCATTGACTGGGAGAAATATTTAGTCGAAACTCAGCTAAAACTTTCAATACACTTCTGTGTGTATGCTTACGAATACTTTGCTTGTAAGTGTTTAGGGTTTGTTTCAGCATTGGTGGGGACCAAATCGACCCCAAACTCCCTGCCTCCCTAAACACACCTGGTACTCCCATAATTTTGGCAGGGACATGTCCCTACTGTCCATACCTAAATCTACGTCCTTGATTGCAGGTCATCAAAGTGTTCAATGACGATAACACGAGTCAAGCGTTGGAGGTCCTCGCCGATGTTACTGCCAGAGACGTCTGCCAGTTGTTTGTGCTGAAGAGCCAGTGCGTCGATGACCACAGCTGGACGCTGTTTGAGCAGCTGGCTCACTTGGGCATAGGTAGGGAATGTAAGCCGGGCCTCGTGTGTCATGCCGTTCCTCCTTAGGCATGTGCATGACAGCTATGACGAGGGAAAAAAATACCAAACTCCTACAAAGAAACTCCTACAAAGTAAAGGTTGCTCATGGCTGATGAGGTGAAACTGAATGGTAATCACTACTGAAAGCCTTTAGACCAGGAGCGAAACGCCTTTACTAGGGTGGTCTGATTTGAAAGAAAAAGAATATGAACACACTATTTAAACAAAGTTGTGTACATTTATTTGGGGGGGCTAAAGAACATTTTATGGGGTCCTAAAGTCCCCCAAACTAGCCAAACACCCATGCTTTAGACTGTGAAGTATTAATAAATGTGGTTTTTGAACACTTTTTGTTGCTGGTCTTTGGGCAATAACTATCCCAAGTAGTCAGGATACCAAAATTATGACCTCGATACCGATGCTACAACAATACCAATGCAGAACAAAACGGTTAAGTATTTTTCATGGTAATTTACGCACTTATGTCACTGAATCATATATCACTGAAATTAAAACACACTTGAAATCAGAAATTCTTTTAATAATTGAAGAACATTAAGGACTATGCATGGAAATCACAGGATCATAATCACAATATTGAAACATAAGAGACGACCGTAATGTACATGAGTGTATTGGGGCCGGGGGGGGTCAGTATGAATGCGATTAGTTATATGGATTTTGAAGGGATGCTGCACTGACGAAAGAAGGGGCAAAGAAACACGGCCGGGTAAAAGTTTAAATCGTATTTCTTCCGCGATAAAATTCATCACCATGTCTCTCCACTGTAAAAAAAAAAACAAAAAAAAAACAGCGAACAGATATGACATACGCGCCCATAAAGGTTACGGCAGATTCTTCTGTTTTCTTCCGTTCATCTGCTCAATAAATTTATAAAAAACTTACCGCCAGCGCTTTCAACTTGAGTGTAGTTTATAACCTGTACGTACAGATGCTAGTCTGATCATGCTCTGTTTGCCCTCTCGTGACCATGCAGGATTCTGCACTACATTTATTAAACTCTTGGATTTGCTTGGGAATGTCTGTAACAGTGTAATTGGTACCGGTACTAAAGAAATGTAATACCGAACAGCTTCCAAAAATGCAGTACCGAGATGGGTTTCCCGAAATGTTATCCTGTGCAACCCTTATCCCAAGGTACGGCCGGGGTCAAACACAGATCCACCCCAGTATACACTCCCAGTTGTACCCCATTCTGCCCACAGATCATGTTGGCTGTGGTGCGAAGCATTAAAACCATAGGGGACTCGTGCTCATACGCTAAAAAAGGTTAATAAAATGATTCATATGATTCATAAAAAACTAATGGTTCGAGCCCAAATCGACAAAAACGATATTAGCAGAGGCTATTTATAACAGCTTATCTTGTACACACATCATGTATAAACAACAGATGCCTTGAGGCTCTTTGAGAAGTTTGTTAGTCTTTACAGAACTCTTGAGAAACTGAGTAAAGACATAGTTTGTTTACACATGGCGTTTTGGGAATCTTTTAATGGATGAGTATTATTATTAATCATGCCATTACTAATTACAGATTTTAAAGCAACTGTAAGCAGATGTTCACATGATTTGCAGTGCAGGACAATGTATATGGTGCTGTTAAGTTTTAAGTTTTTAAATCTTTACAGAACTGTGCCTGTCACATGACATGGTGAACATTAAGCTGATTTCTGCTGGTTTAGTAGCACAGAACAAACAAATTATTAGTCTTAAACTAAATATATAAATCTCCGCAGCTGCTTATAGCTAGGGTAAAGGGAGACTCCTTGATTTCAGAGGATATGTTTTTACTTGTACTTTCTCTGGTTGCTGGATTGGCATATCTATATTGTGCATGGGTCTTTAAATACATTTTTTGAGATAATGTGACATAATGCACATTAATTATTGATGTATTTAATGGCATCACATTTTATCATAAGATTGTGTTAAAAGGTTGTCATGCAGCTGTACTCAGGACAGAAACACTTGTGTATTTGCTGATGCCCCGAGACTCTGTGTCAACTTGATGATTTACATGGCTTTTGAAAACGTTTTTTTTTTTCTTCAGAATTTTAATGTCTATGGTTTGAGCATTATGACGATTCCAAAGACATTTCTCTGATCCCCAGAACGAACCATTGAAGACCACGAGTCAATGATAGAAGTTCAGTCCAGCTGGGGTGTGGACAGCACCAGCAGATTTTGTTTCAGAAAGCATTATGCTAAGTATGAGTTTTTCAAGAAACCCCTGGTAAGATTCAGATTCTTCTATAAAGTACTCTGAGCCCTTAAATGAAGTTGTGTAGAAACTTCAGGACCAAATACTGATCCAGGACAAAAATTTTGGATTGTCATTTTATATTATGAATACTAAATGACAGAGTATTTATTAGCAATATGAATTTAGCATGTTGCCCTTGTTTGAGCAGAGTGCCCATGCTGATATCTGCATGTCCTGTTTGTTTCCTGCTATACACTCTGGGCTAAACCCCCCCCCCCCCTTTTTTTGTGAAGCAGTTGAGTAGATATTTTTTGATGTTGTGGTCTAGTGTGCTTTCATTTCTGCTCTTACTGTAAGCTGATGTCAACAGGCTGATATATTTTAGTTGGGAAGCCGTTCTGTAATAAACCATCTCATTGTGAGTTTGATGCTTGTCCATTCAAACCTTATTAGGACTTTTTCCCAGAACACATGGTGTCTGTATCAGATGAGACCAGTGACACAATGGCCCATTCTCAGCTGATACAGGTAGCTGGTATAACTCATTCTATTCTCACCTGGTTCCTTTTTCTTATGCTCTCACTCACACTTTCAATACCAATATGAACAGGCTTTCTCCTTGAACAGATGTTTCTCAACTCCAGCACGTACTCAGAGGTCTGTGGATACCTCCATGCCAGAGAGCAAGGGAAGAAATCCTGGAAGAAGTTCTACTTTGTTTTAAGGAGGTCTGGACTGTATTTTTCCAGTAAGGGGATGTCAAAGGTAAGCTGTGATGATATTTGAGGATCGTCTTATATTCAAGCTATTTACCTCTTCTCAGTTTAGAGAGCCTGGCACTACCTAAGACAACTGAAGAGCAAATTTTCAAAAATTACTCATTTTTTTGCTTTTGAGATGAGACTAAAGTCTACATGTAATCCAGCAGAGAACTGTTGTTAAATTTCCAAAACTCAATAAGTCCACATAAGCTTTCTCAAAAGTGTTTCCCACGGGCGGAGTCACGTTCCTTTGTGAACTGATGCTTCCAAAGAAGTACCAGTAAGATAAATTTTGACATTCTGATGATGTGTCTTAATTTAGCTTGGAAGATTGTCGGGTTGCCAGGTGCATTGCCGCAGAACTGGTTGAACCGGTTGCTTCTCAGGTCCGTCGGCATGCCGGCAATGGATTTCTTAGCTGCGTTGACAGGCAAGGCTCATACCTGTGAGGCATACTGCCAGCATGTTCTCCTCACTGCCTTCTGGAGAACAAAGAGGCTGTTTGTTAGGTGCCCAAGGAGACCCTGCTGGCCCGCATACTGTCACATGTATCCGGACACGCTGTTCTCGTCTAGGCCAGGTGTGCGTAGCTAGCCTGCCCTTTTGGTCCAGCTTGGGGGGGGGGGGTGTTGATCAGCCACCCCACGTCCTGCACCCCACACCTGCTTGTTAAGGAGAGTGCTGGCGGTGGGGGGAGGTGGCGGTGGCGGCATTTACTGTGGTTGTCATGACGACCTAACAATGGCTGTATTTATTTCCCTCCACTTATGGCACACACTTGCCAGGGTCACCACGTGTTTGCCTAATCGACGTTCCCTTCATTGTGCTTTGTATCTAGCCCCAAATTTTCACGCTCACCAGTTGGCGCACAGCATAATGGATAAGGGATGTTTGAACTAGATACAGATTAGATATGTGCTGGCCAAGGGTTACGCAGCCGTTCCCTCAGTCTCTGACCGATGTCGGCTTTTTCCTCATTCCTTCTACAGCGGCTTGGCTCTTCGGAGCATATCTCTGTAGCGATGGGCCAAAGCTAGGCTGTGGCTCCCACCTCCGCCCCGCTGGTGTTATGACAAGCCCTCACTGAGCCCGGATCACTGCTCGGATGTGTCGTATTCAGCCGGGACCCAGTGGTCTGCAGTGCCTAACCAGGCGTCCCGGAATTTCGCCCGCAGCGTTACTGATTATCTCGGTCTCCCCTCAAGGAGCCACGGCATCTCCAGTTCGTGGCGGAGTTCGGAGACAATGACGTGTACACCATGCTGTCGCCGAGGAAGATGTATGGCACGCCAACCGCCTTCGGGTTCTGTATAAAGGTATTTGAGTTTTACGACTGACACGGATAGATAAACCTGGGAGGCTGGAGCCTGTCCCAGCCAACATAAGGCATGAAGCAGGGGATTACCCTGGACAGAATGCCAGGTCATGGCAAGACACATGTACATGCAGACACAAACACAGTCACGCATTATGGGCAGTGTAGGGGCACTTAACTGAATGTTTTTATTTAAGGAGGAAACCCCAATAGCTGTAGTAATCCCACCAATTAAGCAATAAACATAAGCTTTATACCTTAAATTTACGCTATAGTGTTGGGGATGGGGGTGGTGTGTGGCTCACCGGGTAAGACCTGTTATTGGAAGGTCATTGGTTTGATTCCCAGCCATGGTTGAATATTCACATCTCCACTGGCCCCTTGAGCATGACCCTTAACCGCCCCCCCCCCCCCCCCCAAAATGCCCTAGGGGTGCCTGATAAATGACCTGACCCTAACTGTAACTCTGTATGTATGTCTAAAAAAAGAGCAAGATGGGATATGTGAGAAGAAGTATTCCAGTGTACTTGTGCTAATGGCAACTAATCATTTAGTTTGTATTTCTAAGAAAGAGCTTCAAACTATTTAATAGTTTTGCAACGGCTGTTTGGTATTTATGGCTGTATGGAACCATAAGTATAGCTGCCAGATGTGTTCGTGAGTGATAACGCTCGAGGCTTGTGAGATATCGTGATCACACTTAATTAGCCATCGGCATTATCTACGACGACGAGCACGATGTTCCCATCATCAACTTTCTGCTTGGAGCCTTATCATCAGAGGGCCGGCACTGGGAAAAGTCAACACTGAAAAGAAGTGAAATGGGAGCAGACGGATTTAGCATAGTCAAAACACAAGAGTGGCAGGAAATGGGATAAACTAAGATATAAATGAAGGAGGATGTAATTGCAATGAGCAAGCAGCGAGTAGGAGGTGTAGTTTGCTTGTACAATATTTTGCAGAGCTGCATTTTACAGCAATAAGGTTTCGTTCTTGCATCTCTTACAATCTGCAAAATGAACCCTAACTTGCGTGTACCGGCTCTCCAGCCTCACAAGTCGGATTCTCCCCGGGACCTGAAGATGCTCTGTGCTGATGACGAGCACATGAGGACATGCTGGGTCACAGCAATGCGCCTTTTCAAGGTATGCTAGCCCTCCTCATGTTAAAGGCCCTCAGTTATGCCTTCTGCTGTATCGTGAATAACTGGGTTATATCACAGGTGGCGTTCTGGATTTTGAATTCAATGTACATGACCCACCAGCAGAGGTCACTATTTCCTACAATTAAAGCAGATGGGGCCCAATTAAAATAGGGCAGTCACTGGGTTAAGAACTCGTACTTACGAACGGACTGCCGTAAAGCCTCTTATATGTAATATTCGGGTTAAATACAAGGGTTCGTAATAGCGAATGCATGCACTACTTTGTGACGCAAAACATTGTGTGGATTCAGCCATTTGTCAGCTTGAGGTACAGTACAGTGTCGTATGTGGTCACTTTTATTATTACTGTATTATTATTAATATTACGTACTGTATTATTATTTTTCCAACTCACCTACAAATTTGTTTTAAAGACAGACGGAGCTGGTTTGTAACCTGGGGACTGCCTGTATTGCAGAAAAAGGGATTCGAATGTAAATTATGCAAACTCTCAGTGATTTCTAAACATTTAAATTACAAATATTCCTCTAGTGCTGTCGCTGAGGACAAGTAAAAACATGTCCTCTAGGTTAATGAGGCTAATGGTACAAAAAGTTAATTTGATGACTGAAATAGATTATTATATATGGTATTTACTTATGATTTAACATTGACATCAATGTCTGAATCATTTCAATAAACATCATGTTTATAACTTCTGGAATCTGTTTAGATATATGCTTAGACATGTGTTTCCTGTTAGCACGGGATGCAGCTGTACCAGAATTTCCTTCAGCCACATCAGAAACAGAAAACATCCCTGATGGTACGCTTTGCCTCTTAAATCAAGTGGGCTTTATTGTCATACCAACCACATACAGAAACCGCTAGGCAGAAATCTTAATTACGACAGTTAACCCTTTACTTCTTCCGTTGTAAATTCTAGAATCTATAGAATTTAACCTCATTTTGAAAAATGGACTGGGGTCACTTCGACCCCAACAATAACATAGGGGTTAAGTGTGCACACTAGAAGACCACAGGTCACTTATGAACTTTAATGCTGCTTTAATAACTTTAATAAATTTATAGAGTTTAATAAATATACATTTTGACATTTAGTTACTTAAATGACCCTCCCCTTTTGTATGGAATAACTTTATTTAATTACATAGCTGTATTTTTTTGCTGGTGTGGTTTACTGGTTAATTACCTTGTTCAATGGTACAACAGCAGGCCCCTCCTGGGACAGTTCTTCCTGCTGCCACCAGGGTGCCTGGGTTCCCAGTACATTCAGTGTGCGTGTTTTTCCCAGAGGAGCATCTCGGAGAACTCCCTAGTGGCCATGGACTTCTCAGGGCACAAGGGCCGCGTGATCGAGAACCCTTCAGAAGCGCTGTCTGTTGCTGTGGAGGAGGGCTTATCCTGGAAGGTGCACCATGCGTCTTTACACCCATGGTTCATTTCCGTCCAAGGACATATACAGAGACGGGGCCATAGGGGCACTGCCCCCAGCTGAAAGCTGATTGGACCCCAGAGTGCCCCATCCCCTGTCACTCACCAATTCAAAATGTCATTGGCTAAAGATAGGATGGGCCCCTCTATATAGATAACAGCCCCTCTTATGCCCCCCCACCTTAAAAACATCCTGTAATCACCCCTGCCTCTGTCCATACCAACAGGGCTATTCACGGTGTGCGATAACCAAGGGAGGGTAGGGAGGTTCTCGACAAGTGATTCTATGAGATCTTTGATAACCTCTCTTGAAGATCAGGTGCAAGTGACAGCATGTCAAGTTGTGCGGAGCGAAATCCTTCACCACCTCGGAAACTGAGTCTTGACTGCCTGTTGCCCCCCAGAGGAAAACCTACCACCGACTGAGTTCTCATGGGAGTCCCTCTGCTATCCGTAGGCCTCTGTCCAACCTAGGTCAGTAAAGCACACTCCCTCCCCACAGCTCCCAGTACAGAACGAGTGATGAAGCTGATATGCTTTTCACCCCAGTAGACATCCACAGAGCTCAGCCCTGGTTCCACTGCAAACTGTCCAGAGATGAGGCCAACCAACTGATTGCCCAACAGGGTCTCATTGACGGGTAGGCACTGCATTGTCTGCTGATTTTGAACATTTGTATTATTAGCTGCTTGCTATATTTGAAAGGTGCTGTGCAGCTCTTGCTCTAATACTGCTTACACTTGTACCTAGGCACTCATTGGAAGCTTGACCCCTCGACAGTTGTATGTTTGTAATGTGCCATTTGCCTTACTTGTACATCACTTTGCACAAAAGCATCTGCCAAATAAATAAACGTAAATAGTAGCTTTATTGGACATTTTTATTGAGCTCTAAGGAACACTATTTACATAGGGTGACAGCATGCATAACATGACACAAAGAACACCTTTAACTTTTAATGGCTTCGTTAAATTTAAGGCAAAAACAACTGTAGAAGGCTGAAAGATCAAGGTGTTACGTGCACCACATTTAAACTGTGTTTTTTTGCCTTGTATCCTGATGTTCATTGGGTGCTGTAATGTATAAATATATGCCACATATCAGGTAATAGAAATTCACGATTCCTTTAGCCATCCATCATCAATCTGTCTTCCTGCTGCTGTTTCTGGACAGGGTTCACAGGGTGCATTCAGCAATTGAAAACGTAATAAAGGATTTTTTGGACAATTTAAATTGTTCCTATTTTTTTCCAGGGTTTTCCTGGTGAGAGACAGTCAGAGCAACCCCAAGGCATTCGTCCTGTCACTGTGTCATGCACAGAGAATCAAGCACTTTCAGATCCTCCCTGTAAGCAAGTTTTTCTCCCATTCTGTGTCTTTTGGGGTCCATTACCCCATTACCTCACCCTTCTGTCTGTGCAGTATTCTCCCGGGTCTCACTGTGTGTGTTTGCGAAGCAGGTGGAGAGAGAGGGGGACTCGTTCTTCAGCCTGGATGACGGTCAGACGCGCTTCATCGACCTTATCCAACTAGTGGAGTTCTACCAGCTCAACCGGGCCTCACTGCCCTGTAAGCTGAAGTACCAGTGTGCCAGAATCACCCTTTAATCCAGGGCACATGTGCCTTAGTGTTTTGCAGGTCACGTTCACTGGCCTGCTGCCGCTTCGGGCTGCGGAAGCATAAGACTGCACCAAAATAATGTAACCAAAGGAAACTCTTGACAACCAGGAGAAGGACTCATCAGTGAGTCTCAATCCGTAATCTATGGGCCACTTGAGACTGAATTAACTCTTTGGGACATGCATTGAGTAGTAGCCACCAGATCATGTCTGTCTAAGTCCCGTCGAAACACTTCAAGGAGTTCGATATGTGTTCTGCTGGAGAATACACAGAAAGTTGGGGAAGGGAATAGATCCACTGAACCGTGAACCTATGAACTTTCTGGTGAATCGCTGTGATGGGTACAGTGTCTGGTGATTCTTTGCGTTGGTTGCAGCATGGAGGGACGTTAATGGTTGTTTGCACTAGGCTCAGTTCCCATCTTGTGAGATGCATTCGCTGGTACTTCAAATATCACTGTATATACAGAAAGTGTTTGCTCCAGCCGAGGGTAAACCAGACCTATTGTATGCAGGCTGGTCATGTTCTTTATACTTGCTTGTTCATTGTTGTGAGACGGTAGGTAATCAGGCACTACAGAGGATGATTTCAGTGATATGTCTCCTAATACTTAACTATATATAATGCATCTTTTTTTTTTCTTTCATGGTATTCAGGTATTTTATAAAAGATGGCCATGTCATTGTTTTTTAACTAGGATTGATAAATTTCAGGACATGCTACAGAAGCTGTATTATTATACTGGGGGGTGGGTAATAAAAGAAGAAACTGCCAGTATGATTTAATCAAGGGAGGGTGTTCATACAGCAGCTGAACTGATAACATCGTAAATGCAAAAAAGGATAAGGAATGAAAGCGTTGGAAATATGTAACTTGGTATCTTAGTAATATGTGCGTGATTTTCAGTACTGAAAGGAATGACATTCTATTATTATTATTATTATTATTATTATTATTATTATTATTAATCAAAACATTTGAATGTGCTAGCATTTTTTAATAAAATGCTTTCCACTGAATTTTGAAACAGTGCACTTTTACAAAAAAGGATGTGCAAATACTGGATGGAAATATATTTTGAGTGAGAATGCAGATATGGCGCTATGTGACAACCTGCAACGTTTTGTAAAAATGACTTTGTGTGTGTGCGCATAATGTTTGCATTTTTTTAAGCGAGACTATTTTATAAAATATTTTTCACTCAGAATTTATGGCTCTTGTATTTTAGATTTTACAACTTTTCAGCAATTTACAAAGCAGTTTTAATTGCACTGTAGTCGAACATTGGAAATAGTTATTAATTACACATTGACTGTTAATGAATGTCGGGATACAAAATGCTTGACTCTGATTTGTGAAAATCTGATCTTACATGCTTTCCTTTCATAATTTGGGACCTAAAAATAGTCTGAATGTATGTGCCTGTGTACATGTAGTTTGTCTTCTGTAAAGCTTTCCAGTGTTTTTTATTGTCTAAATCTTCATATATTGATCAGTAAATCATTTTTGTCGTTTTCACGAAATAATAAAATGGCACTTCCTAAAGAATCCAAAATTTTAATCTAACAGATAAACACATTTGTGGCAGATGTATTGTTAATTCAGCATTAAAATTTGCTTCTGAATAAAGGCAATAGTGTGAGAACATCTTCAGTTTTTAATACTGTAACGTCTGCGGGAGAATTTCTGGTTAGGAGTATTTCAAATCAGTGGTATACATCCATTTTTCATCTTCTTCCTTCAGTTGGGCATGTGCGGCCTGTCTGTTCATACACTGATGTAAAGCGTATTTCTGGAGTGGAAATAGCCAACAGTCCATTACTACAATTTGAAACTTTCCACTAAGGATTTGATACTGAAATATCGATTCTTTTGATCTGAAATGTTTCATTGTATCAGCAGTAACCAAAATATCTATCAGTTTTAGTACTGGGGAGGAGGGGTGAGCAAGCTTTCCTAACCTATTTGTTATACCAAAATTGGTATTACTTTGTATCGGATCAAAAAGAAAATTGTTGGTATCGCCCATCCTTACTTTCTACATCCCTCTGACACTGAAGTCATCATGAGCATTTTGTACATTCCCAGGAAGCATAATGGCTAAATGGGCAGCATTGTTTCCTCACACCTTCCCCCTTTCCCCCGTGCTCTGTGTATGTGTGGAGTTTGCATGTGTTGTTCTCCTCTGAGTCCCTGTAGTCCAAAGACATGCAGGTGTGGCATAATCAGTGGATGGTGTTTTCCACTAGGGGGCAGTAAATCACAAGAAATTTACCCTCACTTCTCTGGACTGCAAGGATGTATTTATTTATTCCATTATTTATATTTCCAAATATTTATGAACCATTTTAAAACTTTTATAGTTTGAGGTAATGCTATTCAAATTTACATGATTCAGAACAATATTTGTAATTACATTTTATAACAATATACAAGGCATGTTTACCAAACACATACTGTGCATATTGCATTCATCAAATATTCATGACCCAGTCATTGTCTTTAACGTTACACTTACATTTAATTTACATCACTTCCTTCAGTTAAGTTTTAATTTTTAATCATGGAGAAGCACAGAAAATTAATTCAGATGGAATTACCGAGAATCATGATTTTAAGCTACAAATCGTTTGCAAGGCACTCAGTGCAGTGCACGGTAAATGACTACATGATACATGACTAACAACTGAAATGTGAAGGATGCTGTAGCCCCTTTTGGCTGCGTGGTTAAACGCTCCCTTTAGATTCCCACCGAAGCAGCTATGGCTGTAGGGGAAGATGGCTGTACCTTGAGACAAACTCCCCCTTAATGAATCCTCTCGGCCAGGCAGGCAACAGCCCGTGGACCCCTGGCCGGGGGAAGGAGGGGGGGCAGTGTCTAGTCCGACACCTGTTGCCTGGCAACAAGAAGGACGCAGCCTAGAGAGGGAGAGAGAGAGAGAGAGAGAGAGAGAGAGTCTTTCCACACTCTTGGTGGTGAGACCTTTCGGTAAGAGTCGAAAGACTGGGTTTAGGTTACAAGCACACTCAGACAACCCTGCTGGGCAACAACAGAGGCTCCTGCTGGGCGGATGGCCCTGCCCTGAGGGCGGCCTGGACAGCCTCACTGCTGTCGTCGTGTCAAATGTCACTATGGCCCCAAAGGGTGGGCTGCTACAGCGGTAAGAAAGGGATATATTATCCCATCACACACACACACAAACTCACACAGGAAAAAAATGCATTCATACTACTTGGTACTTCAAGACAGTTCTTCTAAACCTAAAACTTGTGTAATCTAAACCTTCAGAAGCCGAATCATAAACAACTGGGGAATTGGCAAAACGGAATGCCTGTAGCTTACCCAGCCCCCCCAATGTCATTGGTACGGATTAACTGGACAGTCAACAGACTGACATTGCTTGAATGTTAGCTGCCCTTCGCAGTGCATGAACTCTAAAGACATTGTCAAGGCTGGTGTTCTATTTATCTTCGGCTGTAGCTTGCTTGGCGTGTAAACAAAGTATTACTGTCACAGGTGATTAGCGTGACACATTAGCGACATGCGCCATGTGCCATTTAGTTACACTTAGAAGGAAACAAATATAGATGTTTTGTAAGTTAAGCATGTATAATTCAGCCATATCGTGTAGGCCTAAATACACGGGTGTAAATTACGGCGGGGGGTTGTAACCCCTCCAGTAATCAAAACTGGCCAATACAACACCCCCCCCCACCTGATAATCATACCTCCCCCTAAATAGGTGGAGACCTCAACCCCCCCCCCCCCCCAAAGTGTTGCAACCGAAGTTATGCCCTTGCCTAAATGTAAAACGACAGTGCACTGAGTCTGAGTGATAAAATGGAATTTTTCATTTAATACAATAAGTCTCATCTAATTATAGTATTGTTTAAATGTTTCTCATCTCTTAAATGATTTCATTTTTAAAGTATTCCCTATTGAAACCTGGCTACCCTGCTGGAAAAATGTTAGTCATGTTGGCAATACAAGCATATGTTGTGTTTTGGTGCCTGTACGCTGGTCATTTTTTCTGCAGGGTAGTTGGCGGCCTTATTAATTACAAGGATAACATCCAGATCAAACAATTAATATCGCTCCCGAGTTAGAATTTTAATAATAAATTGCACAGAGCAATTCCTCATTAAGTCAGAGGAGAAATACAGGAGGCTCAGACAGTATGCAATCCTCCATTGTCTTAAAAGTCTGTTTAACTACCTTGGGAGAAATTGTCATGTGCTTTCCTCTGCCTCTTTCCGGGGTTAGATATTTCCTTTGGAGGAGGCAGTTAAACAAGTATTTGCCTAGTACTTGCTCATATCCATTAACAGTCAAAGACAGTCAAACACTCGTATGTTTGACAGTAAACACCGCGATTTAAAATGAGGGTGATAGAGTCTGAGAATGAGGAGTGGCTCTTAACTTTAAAAAAACTTGAGGTGAAGGGGTGTGTTTCAGTGGACGTCCTCAAACTTTTCGCCGTTTTGCGTCTCTTGAAAGAACAAGAAGGCGAGATAATCCCATAATGCCTCCTAGATGAGCACTGGACGTCGCGTCTGATCCCTCCGGCACTCCTAAAGCCGCGGGAACCTCCATTGTCTTCAGATCACTGTATCACATCGGGAGGGGGGTGACCTTGAGAATCGAACCTGGAGTGAATGTCTCTTAAATCTCTTAAACGTTTTACAGAAAACAAACAAAAATATCCTAACAGATCAAGTATGTGTGTGTGTGTGTGCCGGCGCGCGTCCACGTGTGGTGCGCGTGCACGGTCACGCATAGGTAAAAAGGCGCAAGCTGTAAATATGGATCAGGCGGATTCCGGTCCAACGATAAATCAAAGATGACATTCTTCTCCATCGCAATGTTTGTAGTCAGAGATTATGCGAGGCGATAGCACTGGTGTGTTTAGGGGTTACAATCAATAAGTTTTATGTAGCCTATTTAAAGTTTATGCTTTCCTCCTCTTTAGAGACCCATAAGTGTGGGGAATAGTAAGAACTTTAGTAAGAATGTCAGAACAGTACTGGCAACGTTATTTGTTTCTGACTATTTTGAAGGTTATATTGTAGACTAAAATATCTCATGTTCAACGATTATCATGTAGGTCATCCTTTAAGTGTAAAATAGTCGAAACAAACTTTGGGTGACCGCTGCTGCACACTATTCCCAGACACCCAAGTGGTCGCACTGATTTAACAGGAACCGATTAAGTATTTACCCATCAAAAATCATTTGCATGCTGAATAAATTACCTGTAGGGAACCCACGCCATTCTCGTAAACGATGGTGCGCTTATGAAAGCACAGAAACAATAAGTCAGCCTCACTAGCGATTAATTTATGCCCGACGAGCGAGAAATCGCCCAGACGTGCACGAGAGCATCTTTGAAACGAGTTAACTGTGATAATACACATACAAACCCGAAAGCATACACCCCAAATCCAAGTTTTGATGAAGGACATGAGCATCACTGCCCACACACCCCCCATGTGTACTGAATGCATTTACATGTGAATGCTCCTGTTAGATTTACATTGTACGTGAGCATCTTTGGCACCCCGGAGAGGGGGTACGGGCTGGAGAGTTTCTCCCGAGCAGCATATGTTGGGCTTTAAACACTCAATCGATGAATAACCCAGAGCGTTGCGTGAGTGTGTGTGTGTGTGTGTGTTTATTCTCTGTTTCTGGACAGGGCAGCGGTGCAGCGGACTGCGCTGGGAGAGCCTGGCTTCCCAGCAGTGAGAAAAAAAAAGTAGTCAAAAACATTTGCAGTGCTAGAGGGCATTTGCAAAATGAAAAAAAAGCAAAATAATACATTTTGATGCAGATCTGACCTTTTACTGGGCATACGTTACCACTACCGACGCTCACAGGGGATCTCTGAACATTGCTCTTACTGTAGGTTGTCAGCATCACGCTTTGCTAAACACACGTATAATAATTTCATCACATGCTTACGATCAAGTAATGTCCGGAATTTTTAATATAAACCTCATTTCACTGTTATCATGGCTTGTCTGTATCAATTATTTCCCGCCAAATGTAATGAGTTAAGGATGTTTCACTTCACTTGCAAAAATTACGTTAAGTAAGACTCCACAACTACATTATTTGTGCACCCTCAAGTAAAGTGCTGCCATACTCGCTGATATGTTTCTGGTGATAGCACACATCTGGTTATCGCTTGACATTCAAAAGACATGCAGTTTAGGTGAATGTTCTAATTTGCCGGAATTGTAGTGTGATAGTGTGTGACTGATATCCCACCTCGGGAGTCCCCTGCCTTGTGGCCTGTACTTTCTGTAATAGGCCCCAAACATACAGTGACGCTGCATTTAATGTTGCGCTTCTGGTCATTAAATACTCTTATTAGGTTCTTGCTTTGTTAGAAGTTGTTTTGTAGCTCCTGCTCCAGTACTGCTTACACCTGTACCTGGGCATTCACCGGAAGCTCAGCCTAGCTGCCCTTATGCCTTGCCGACTCCTTGACAGCATGTATGTTTGCAATGTGCTATTTGCCTCTGTTATACATCGTTTTGGACAAAAGCATCTGCTAAATGTGTAAATGTGGTTATGGACAACATGATAATTCTCTAAGGGTTTGTATCTAAACAAATTTGGACCTCTGTACAAAAACAGTACTACAGTGACACTGTAGTGCATTATGAATATGCATATTACTAATACTGTTTTGTTTGAGACTCACAAAGGCATTCTATTCATTGCAGTAACATGCCACACATAATTATAGGGAATTTGATGTGATTTATACTGTAATGTTGTGAAGCTAAACTAATAGCCTGCATCATATGTTTGGTGCATTTTGACATATGATCGCTTGGTGTTAGTGCTTAAGAGCATTTTTATCTTTTTGAGCTTGTAAAAGAAATTAACTGGTTTGACCACTAGGGGGTGGATCAGGGAAAATAGTACATGACAATGCTCCTCTCCCATAAAAATCAATTTAGGTAAAATATGTAGCTACCAAACTCCGAGCCTGCCTGAAGCTCAGAGGAGGCTGTTATTTGCCTAGGTTTTTTGCATAAGAGTATGGACCATATTCCATGTTGTCTGACCTATTACCCCTTCTTCCAAACTTGTAGGTTATCATATTCACTTGATCAGATCTGCAAGTTGATGTTCCAGCATGAGGTCTGAAGATGAAAGAGGTATTTAAAAGGGCTTTGGTTCTGCATGGACTGTGATACTGCATCTTAGCTCCCTGTCCATGTCTCTTTCTCTTTACATGAAGCACACACCCTTCTTGGAAGAGGTGATTGGCTCCCATTACCACCAGCAGGGCCCCGCCCACCCACTCTGACTGGTCAATCCGAATAACTGCTGATTGCTGCAAAGCTGCCCACTGAGTGGGAGGAGGGAGGATGACTACAGACAACCGGTGAATGCATTACACATCCCTGCTGACCGGGAGAAGTTTCCCTGGAGCTATGGGAGAAGAGCTTGAACACCAGCAGGGCACCTGCAGTCAGAATGGTGGGGGTGTCAGGGAATGCTTCACAGTGAGTGCAAAACTGCTGTCACTAACTGAGTGAAGTCACAGATACAGCATAGGCCCCAAGTTTTATTTTAAAACTATATTTTAAAAATGATTTTTACAAATCGCACAGGCAGCAGAGTGGCTTGGTGGAAAGCACTTTTACCTTGCTCCTCTAGGGGTATGGGCTCAATTTCCTTCTTGGCCTTGTGTATGGATCGAGTTTCCATATTTCTCTCTTGTTTATTTGGATTTCCTCCCACAGCCCAAAAACATGCATTTAGGTCAGTGTCTGCCAACCCAGTCCTCAGGGACGCCCAGACAGTCCACGTTTCTGCTCCCTCCCAGCTCCCTTGGTTGGGAAAAACTGGTGTAGGTCAATTGCTATCCCTAAGTTCCCCATAATGTGTGCTCTGTGATGGATTGGCATCTTGTCAAATGTGTCTTTTACCTTGTGTTTCCTGGGATAGACTCACCATGACCCTGCAATGGGTAAGTGTTATGGAAGATAGTTAGATAGATAGCACCTGCGCTAAATATTTACGTTAAGCAGTAAAATTTTCATACACATTTAAAGGAAGGTCGTCCCATTCAGGGTGTACCGCAGTCTTCTGCCCTGTGCTGCCTGGGATAGGTTCCAGACCCCCACCCCCACCCCCACCCACCCATGATCCTGACCAGGATAAGTGGTTAGGAGATGGATGAAAGAAGTGAAATTTAGTCTGTGTACTTATTATGTTAAGATTGTACATATACATACATCAACTTGGTTAGTTAGATATTAAACAGATTAGTTCATATGGACGCATATCACACTCATTCATTTAAAAAATAAGAAAAAAGAGCACTAAAATGAATGTAATGTTTTTAATATGGATAATAGGAGTTTTGATGATATGCTCTCTTTATAATTATCCCAGCTTATGGGCTTTTTAAGTGCATGTTTAAATTTATGTGCATGAACAATGTATGCCTCACAAGGGGAATCAGTCTGACTGATGTCATTCTCTCTCCTCAGGAAATGTCATTGTTTTTCTTGCTCATTGTATCTTCGTTATATTGAATTGTTGTTTGAATCTTAAATCATACATAAATGAAAAATATGATAATTACGATGCACATGGTATTTATCTCTAGTTTTACCAGGCAAATGATATATGCAGTAGACACCGCCCCTCCCCCCATATTCGTGGGTTATACGTTCCAACACCTACTGCAGATATCCGAAATCACAGAGAAATTATGCACAGTAAGACATTACCAACATGAAATACTGTAATAATAAAGTACATTGTACATTATTATGATTTAATGAAAGGGATTCTGACGTTTTAGCCTAATTCTCAAGAGATGATAGAGCAATGAAAAAATATCATGTATTAAGGTATGTAATGAAAGCAATGAAATTCATGCTTTTTATGCCCCTCAAAGGACAAAGGAACAATGAAAAAACATACTGTTACACACTTTACGATTTTTTTCCGGACCACGGTAAACCGCGGATACTGAAACCGTCGATATAGGGCACTACTATAGTACCAAGAATGCATAAAGACATGAAGCTTCTACATGTGTAGAGACCATCTACAAAACTCATCTCTGTGATCAAGCAAACCATGCAGCGATGTATGATGCAAGTCTATGCTCTGTTATTATAATTAGGTGATGTCAAACTGGTGTTGACTCCTGGCGACCGTAGTCATGGCATTCCTCCAGAACATTGTCTCTTCTGTCTGCCTCTTCAGGCATCTCCAATGAGTCCATCCATCTTGCTGATGGTTCTCTGTCTCTTTTACCATCTACTTCTCCATGTATCATTGTCTTCTGTAATGCAGTAGGTATTCTCGCAATATATACGCAAAATCAGATAGATTTGTTCTGGTAATTTTTATTTGTGAAACCACGTTCTATAATAACTATATTTTATATTGTTGCACACAAAAAAACTGTAAAAGAAAACATTTCAGCCACATTGGTCTATGGAGTTAAAGCTGCTTTATTGAGTTGAGGTTAATACCAATTACTGCATAGTCAGAGAGGGAAACATTTTCACGCCTTGTACTAATCATATGACAAGGGTTCTGGACTCACCCTGGCAAATGGCGTCATTATGATTCCTCGCTATCTAAGAACAAAATGCTTTGCACATTAAAGGACAGGAAAATGCAATCCCACCCACAGACAAAGAAGGAATTCTGTGTGAACTTAACTATCCTTTGCATGGTGTCTTAAATGAACACCAGTTATTTCCATTAAGTTTTATAAACCACTATGGAAGCTAATTATCTCTACGGTACATATCACTACAACAACATTGAAAGACAAATTGGTACAATTCCCATTATGAATCCTATTTTCATCTTCATGAAACATTTCCTCAGTTTTCAGTGAGCTGTTGTACAGGGATTAAAATTCGAAGTTTTATGGCTCTGCTTTATAAAATAAGTACCGGCAGAGATAGTGGAATAATAATCTTCTTGGGAAAGTAAACTGAGTTGAAGGTCTTATACTTATTCATCCTAAAGTCCTTGATATTGTAAAAAAAAAACAGGAAGCTCAGATCCAAGCTATATTGACCTCCTTGGGCTGGTCATTGACAGACTCATTTAGTAACATAAAAACATGATGTATGACAGATGTTTCAAGATTCCTTTGGAGCAAGTCCTGAAGTGCTGAAAGCAGAACACTGGTTTTTAGAAAACATTACAGCACAGAACTTACCACTAGCATGTAATGTATAATTTTATCTATAGATTAAATAAAGTAGTCAATACTGAATTAAACATTAATTTATTTTGAAAGTACTCCTTCATTTTAAACAATGATTTTTATTTTAACGTCGAATATATTGTACAGTCTGAGATCCCAAATATAATTAATAGCAGTACATTCAATTATTAAAATACTACAGTAATTTAAGGACTATTTACTACACCAGCATGCCTGAACATTGGGGCATTGCAGCTATAGCACATTAGCCTTACATATCTGGAGTTTGTATCTGGAGTTTTATGTTTCACCTTATTTGCAGTCAGACTGTTTGCTATCTTTAAATTGCCCACAGTGTATGACTATTGTTGTGAGTGTGTAGGCCTATTTGCCCTGTGTTGGACTGGCACAATCCCGCACAATCTTGACCAGGATCGGCCTAAGTGGTTGGAATGGATGTATTATGATTATCAGTTAATACTATGAGCAACTATAATAATTCAATACGGAGAGGTAACCTACAAACGCTATTTCAATAACGGCACATAATACGTACATCAGACAAGCAACGCATATTAAATCGTGTATTTCACAACGGGAAGGCATCTTTTTGCTGTCGGTACTGCTTAGTTTACAATGTGCTGGTAGGATACAGAGCTGTGGGGACCGGTACAAACTCAGCATTATTGCGTTTTATGTACTAATTAGACTTTCCGCTGACTCACAACAGGGTTCCGTCATATGACGCTCATAAAACGAAATTATACTGTGGCTAACGGAACACTGCGGCATTAGGAGAAACCCAGGCGGTCCCCGAACGTCTTACAGCGCTTTTAACTAAACGTGAATATCTTACTGACAGTATCCATCATCCTAACACTTACAGTTACTTATTGCATTGTCCTGGACTGCTCTCCAAGCAGCGCTTCGCTTAGTTTTACAAGATAAATCTGACAGCTGATTTAATTGTTAACAAAGCACAACGATCATCTTTCTTGCTTAGACAAGATCTCCCCAAGATGATCCCCAAGTGCTCAGTGAAACGCACGTCTGGTCAGAGACCCTAAATGGGGGCTTTCTTGACCTACTTAAAATTAAAAGCATGATTTAGACTGAGCTGCCGGACGCCGTTTGGTCAAAGAGATCACTAAAACAGTAAGTTCATGTTTCTCCAAAGAATAGCCACGCAGCTCGGTATTGTTTAAAGTTTATTTAAGGACTGACATTAAAATAAATGTAACGCATTACAGTGGCGGCGAAATGTTCTAATTGAAATAAATTGATTTCAATTCTGATGTTTCGGCTTAGGGATTATGTGGCGCCTTGACAATTAACGTTATAGTAATGGCATGTTTAAATGTTAGGTGACGTGAATATCCTCCGTTGCATTTGTATTCATTACAAACATAATGTGGCTGCAGGAGCTAATAGAGTATTGACTTGGGTGACATTATATTGACTTGCATTTTAATTAAATTTAAAAGACTTCGATACTTTTGTGTATGCAATGCACTCACAGTGTAGACAATCGATTGCAACGGGAACGTAAACGCTTCCATATTTTTATATATCCCACCTTTCCATGTTTTTTTGTTTTACAAAAGATTGCATTTTTAACGCGAATGCATTAATTTGAATTGCGTTTGACTGAATGTTTTCAGGGCGTCGGTGCGGCGCTGTACCCAATGTGAGACTGTTTCATATCAGGGGTAGGAGCTGTCTGTTTTCTTGATTGACAGAAGCCCACATTAAGGGCTTTGGGGGTGGGGATGCCGGTCCGCGGAGACCTCCCCACGGGCCGCTAGAGAGGGAGGGCTGATCTCCGGGAGGAGCCTTTTTAACCCCACTCATTGGTATTCTGATGTGTGGGCGACAGGCTGCTCTCTAAATGGCTGAGACCGGCATCCAGACCGGTATCCCCTTGACTCGCTACCGCACAGACACATTCAGCGGAGGGCCAACGATATGCAGCACAGAATACACAAATTAGGATCATCCCAAAACAGCGCGGCTCCTTCACATATCACAATCAAGCAACAGAAATGCTGGTCTTTTGTTCTTAGCTTTGGGTTAACTTTACAAACTTTTTTTAAATTTCCTTGCCTGGGTAAGTAAGCGACATAAATTCGATGGCCATATAAAATAAATCTAATTCATAAATTTATTAAAGGAAGAGTCGAATAAATCTTACCTACACCTTTCACTTGGTATGGCCATGAGTGCCTGTATTCCCTTCCCACTAAATATGCACACTAGCAACAACGAAATGTAACGTAACTGAAGAGGCAATAGGTTCTCTTATTTTTATGACTTGATTTGTTATGTTGTAGGAAAACAACTTTTTTCAACTTTTACCCATATAGTCCAAGTACTTACTGCAAACCAATGCCTCTGATTTTAAACAACAGGACACACTGTTATGCTTGTACATTATTTTGCAAATAATAAATATTTATATCTATTTTAAAAATCAATCGTTCTTTATCATCATAAAATACACAATAGAACACAATATCCAGGTTGTCGACAGTTACTTTATGAAAGTTATTTTCAAATGATTAAAAAAATGAAAATAAGAATAAGTCTAATGAAAAATGTGGTTGTCTGAAACTTGTGATGTGAGTGTCCTGATTCTCTCACATGCTAATTTCATGTCGCTAACTGATTTTGCCAAAATGTTCTCAAAAGCTGAATGTGAAATACCGGTTACATTTGGAAACACACTGACACGACAGGAGGATTTGAAACCAAATCAACAGGCTTCGATACAAAGCACATTTTATGAGAAATGCACAAAATATCATCACTTAAAATCCCACATCACATTGTAGTAGATGTAACAAACAGCAAAACATTTAAACTAGAAATGGTTTCTTCCAGCAAGCTAGATGGGGTGGTATTAAATATCATGACAAACATCACCTGTCTGATTGTGAGGAAATCAAGTATCATAATTATCAGATATTTCTTAAATCAAAACTTAGGATGATGCTAATGTATTACCTCTTTTCCAGAATGTAAAATTGTTATAACACGATTATAAAATGTACCAGATACAGCCTCTCTTGACATTATTACTAATTCGCTGAGTTACCTGTTAAAATTTTAAGGTCAAAAATGCATAATTGCACAGTGAAGATGTTCTGTTTGGAGCAGAAGGGACAGACTAGGCACAATGATCTCGTTATTAGTAGCTTTGTTGACTGTAAATTAATGTTTGTCTAATTAATCGATGCCTTGGTCAGCCAGCTCTTCAAATTAGCATTTTATCTCATTAAAGAAGACAAAAAATTCACACTTCCCATAATTACTACAGGCTGTCTGAAAGACAAAAAGAGAAAATTTCCAGTTTATACATTAATGTACAAAAACGTTTTGACCTGATGACAACGTAGATGTTCTGCATTAAATTGTGCTGTAATGTTGACATTTTTTATCACAATGCATGACAGTGATTCCAACTTCTCTGACATTAAAGTACATTATATGCATCCAAAACAGTTTTCCCTGGTTCTGCATTTAATCCAATCTCATTAAATCATCCCGGCATGACAGCATCGTTCACCATTAACATGTAATACTCCATGGCTGTGAGTACTGATGAAACTTACATCTGAAATGTGGGCAGTTATGTAACCTTTGTGTCATCGTTCAGTGTTTTATTCCACAGTTTTATGCTGAACAGGCTAACTAGCTGTCTGTTTTCCTTCAGAAAAACATGAGATCTTCCATATCTGTATTATGTAGCTTTCAATATTCATTTTGTGGCACACAGATAATATTAACATGTTGAAAAACAATAATTCACATCTCCCCGCTTACCATGATAATAGTACGGTTCAGAGAAGGCACAAGATTCTTGGTGTCTCCAAATTGTGTGTGTAATGTTCATAGATTGACCATTTATGTATTTATTTATCTATTTATTCAGTTTCTTCTTGGTATTATAACTACTTTAATGGGGTTGCCTAGGAGCAGTGATCGTACATTCTTGGGTACGTTACTGGACCGAGTGTCACCTACTCACCAGATACAGAAACATGGAGCTTGTGGTTTTTCCCACATAATTAAATGCAAGGCTTTAGTAAACTGTGTGACTGTTGGCCAAGGGATGTCTTGCCCCAAGTGTCCAATTATTGGAGAAAAAACACTCATATATATATATATAATTTATAATTTTTCTTAAAGAGGCCCATTTATTGGAATAAAACAGGCTTTGACACTCTAAGGCAGTGTTTCCTAATCCAGTCCTCAGGGACCCACAGACAGTCCACGTTTTTGCTCCCTCCCAGCTCCCTGCCAGACAGTTCACATTTTTGCTCCCTCTCAGCTCCCTACTGGAAATTGGGTGGGAGCAAAACCATGGACTGTCTGGGACTCCTTAAGGACCAGGTTGGGAAATGCTGCTCTAAGGCGATGAGTGTGTTTGGATGAGTGGACATTTTAAAACCCTCTGATGTGGGGGGGGGGGGGGGGGTGCCCATTAAAACCACTGATTTAAGCTTAAGTTATGTTTGCAGTAAACTTTTCAGTTCTCTCATAGCAAGCGCTGTTTCCAAAGCATGTTTTGTATCAAGAAAACGCCAAACCAACTGCTGGCTCCCATACATCTTATTAAATGGTAAAACCCATCACATAATCTGTAAATCAAGCAATATTTATTTTGTCCTTTTAATGGGTATTTATGGTCTTAATAAAGCACTTTAGAAGGAAGCCTATTAAAACTCTGGTAAGTATAATACTGATTTCTTTTTATTATGAGTATCTGGCAAACAGAATTTAATGTTTTCCTAATAATTAAATTTCTCACTCAGCTGACCAAGCACATGAAGCTGGCACTGACTGCTCAGAGGGAGCCACATGGGAATCAGCGCCAGCGGGCGAAACCACAGATTGCACCTTTCTGAACTCCTTCATTAATAAACCATCGCTGGCAGAGGAAGTGCTCCCCTGTAACATCGCTTATAGCAGCGCACACAGTGGAGGTCGGCTGTGCTCTGTTGCCACTCCGGAATTATTCCACAGGTTGCCTAGGATATACAACCCCCCAATATGACTTTGAGGGGGGATAAGAGCTGAGTGAGGAGATGACAGTCTGGGGGGGTTCTGGTCAGGATGGCTCTGCTGTGAGCCTGGCAGCAGGCTGATGCTGTGCTGGACCAGGGGACCTTTTGAAGTCTTGTTCTCGAGGTGCACGTTCACACAGAAGGAATGAAGAACATTCTGTCCCTATCTCATGTAAATACAGTCACCGGCCTGCAGCAAAGCATCCATGATTCCCTGGCCAGAACACAAACCCTGGTCTACAAGACAGTATTCTGTCACCTTAGAGGGTATTCAGTTCTCAACAGCGATTAGTCTTATTTAAGCAGCATTTTTAACTCAACAAAATAAAGTTTTTCAATAAAATAAATAAATTATAGAGTGTTATGTGATTTTTTTCCCTTGGATTTACAATACAGGCAGAAACCAGGTTATGCTTTCTGTGGATGTCGTTCCCTAAGTCTCTCTTTAAGATAAATTTGTAGGTATAAATAATTATAATACAGTATAGAATAACGATAAGAATTATACAGTAATATAAAAATGAACTACGTACGGCTCTGTACTGTACCTCAAGTCAATGAACTTTTAGACGTTTTCATAAGTGTTACAATGTAGTGTGTGTGTTCTTTACTACAAACCATAATATTTAACCTGACTTTTTAATAGACTTTATGATAGTCCATAAGTTGTAAGTTAGCCGGACATTCTTAACCCGGAGACTGCCTAAACATATTGCTTTCATATCGAGTTAGACATAGCAGCTTTAACGTGGGCTGCTAAGTGAATTTTAAATTAACTATCAAACATGCTATACAGTACATATGCCTTCAGGGATCATGACCTTGGGATAGAGGTAGGGTATCATCTAGACAGTGCAAGCCATACCTCTACATACAGTGTAAGCTCTGAAATTAGGCCTCTTGATGGGGGGTAGAATAGGTATGCATGTGTGAGTGAATGGTGTGTGAGTGTGCCCTGCAATGGGTTGGTGCCCCATCCTGGGTTGTTCCCTGCCTTGTGCCTGTAACCTCCGGGATAGGCTGTGGACTCCCTGCGATCCTGAATGGGATTAACGGTTACAGGTGATGGATGGATGAATGAATGGGAGCTGGAGTCTCTCCTACTTCGGAATGGGTATAGGGATACGGTGAATTGTCAAGTGGAAAACTCTGAGACTGCTGTGTGTGTGTGTGTGTGTGTGTGTGTATGTGTGTGTGTGTGTGTGTATGTGTACACACTGAATGGCAGTTCGACACATGCTTAGAAAAAGGGGTGAGGTGCTCAAAAGGACACTTCCTAAGATGGAATGATGGAGATATGTGGAGCATTTAAACCCAAGTGCTGAAGGATTATTGGACTTCCGTGCACACAAATGAGCAGCCAGGTGTTTCTGGGAACTTTTGGCTGAAGGTTCTGTGCAAGGTGAATTTAACTCACACCTCTGAAGAAACTTTTTCCATATGCCAAGTGACTGAGGGCATTGAGTGTGAATAGAATAAGTTCAATCCTCCGTCGCTGCAGCGGCTGCAAAGAGCTGTGACCAGGAGGCAGTTGGTGCTTGTCATGGCGGTAACCCTAGGAGCCAATGGTGGACACTTGTGGTGAGAGAAGCTGTCAACTGAAGGAGGAGGACTTCAAGGCAATGCTTGAACTGAGGTATCCTGAGACAGCTGAATGGTTCCAAAAGACCAGAATGGCTTCAGAGAAGTCAGTCACCCAGACAAAACCTCATGCATGCGAAGCATTTGGAGAGGCCATGGAAAGAGATTAGGTGGTCTGATGCCTCAGGAGGGTGAGGCAGGATCTAGTTAAGGTTGTGTTCTACCAGATTTGGGAAAGTGCTGACCAACATTGGTATATTGTTAAGTGGTGGAAGGAACACTTTCAGTAAGGAGGCGATGGTGGAAAATTCTGGTAGATCACTGCAGCTATCATTGGTCAGAAGGCCCCATGGTGGAAAAGCTACAGGGGAAGATGAAATTAATCGTGAGGTGTTGAAAGCACAAGGACTTGTTGGGGTGATATGACAGGGCTCTTTAATGTTGCATGGAAGGGGAGAAGTGTACCACTGGCTCTCTACTAGTGCAGAGGGGAGATTGTAACGATTTCTAAACTGGGGGACCAAAGGGTGTGTTCCAACTATAGGGGGATGACTCTGCTGCCCAGGGAATGCATACACCAGGGTACTGGAAAGGAGAGTCCATTGGTTAACCTAGGGATTATAAGGAACAATTTAAATCTTTTTGCATGGTTGTTGGTATCCTTAAAGGGTGTGTCTTGTCTCCACTTCAGTTTATGATTTTCATGGACAGGATAGCAAGGCACAACTGTGACTGGAAGGGAATCCTCTGGTGTAGAGGGTTAGAGGTGCTTTCTGTGGATGTCATACTTTTGGCCTCATTCGACCAAGACCTTCAGCCAGGGATGAAAATCATTCTTTCCGATCTCAGACTAAGCTACTATTTCAGGAAAGAGTGAATTGTTCCTTTCAAGTGAGTCTGGATTTGTTTCACGGTAAGAGAGGAACGTGAGACTGACAGGTGGATTGGTGCAGTGTCTGCAGGTTTGAGGGCACTGAACAGGTTTGTGGGGGTGAAATGAAAGCTAAGTTGTCAGCAGCTGGCTTGGGAATGTCTGGGGATTCCCTAGAATGAGCTAAAATTCATGGCTGCAGTAAGGGAAATCCAGGCTAACTTTCTTGGCATGCTGCCATGGTGATTCTCACCCAGAAGATATGCTATATATCATAGGCGTCCAACCTTTTTTTTTTTTACCAATGAGAGCTACTTTTACGCAAATAGAAATTGAGGAGCTACCGGGGGGTGGAGCGAGGTTATGGGAGTAAAGCTTCAAGCCAGCTAACAGCTAATTATATCGCCGCTGAATAGGAGAACGTCAAATATCCAGGATTGCTCATCATTCACAGGTGTCATGGAGCTGCTGTCAATTTGAGCGAGACTCCCAGAACGTCTGTGAGAGGTGGGATGCCTGCATTATTTTTCAATGTCGAATGCAGTACGAGGAAAGAAAAACCTCTGTGTGCTAAGTTAGCTTGTGACCTTACGTTGCTAATTAATACAGCCATGTGAAGGTGACTGTCTGATTGTCACAATCGACTAGGAATGTCTGAAAGATCGATCTGTTGATCGTGATTGACTGGTTGGCAACCACTGTTATATACAGTGTGTTGGAACAAGGTACTACACAATATAAAAAAGTTAATGACTTTCAATTCTCTTCACAAGCAGACCTGAGAGAATCTGTCCCCCCTCTGTGTTCACATGTTCACTCCATGTTGTGAGGCTTCTTTCTTTGTTTCAAAGACACAGAAGCTGGTAAATCAGCCTGATTGTGTGTGTGAACCCTTTGATGGACTAGAATCCTATTCTGGGTATCTCCTTCCCTGTTTCCTGTGCTGCCTGGCCCCCCATCCTAACCCTGTACTGGATGGGCTGTTTGAGGAAGGATGGATGCATGTTTCACATCTCTGTAGCTGACACTGTCTTTGTCTGCTTTTACTCTGCACTATACAAAACACTATAAAGAAAACTGAAAACTATCTAATAAGCTGATATTCGTGTGATTTTTCCAATTTCAGTTATAGTTTAGGGTACCGGTCAGGATCTTTATAACTTTGTGAGAGGCACAAATATTTATACGCGGTTCTCTGTCTAGTGTAGCTGTCATTTAGCTTTTCAGTATTAATCTAACAGCATTTTTTTAATGCATCACAACACTTGCATTTCTATCTCCTTCCTCTCATAAGAAATGGATGAGAGTAATCCGGGGCCTCATGTATCTCCGATCGCTTTCCGAGTTTCCTGATGGAGAGGATTACTGCAAGGATAGCAGGAGCTAACCGTACGTGTGACAGTGACAGGTTTTGGCTAATAGGGATTCCCCCTTTGTCTCCCCTCCCCCATGAATTTCAGCTGCTTGAAAATAGTTGATATGCTAATGTAATATTTCCCAGAAACTGGCTTTAAATGTAAAAAATTACTCCTCAGCCATCTTGACCTATTTCTCAAACCCGATCGAGGCTTTATAGTACAGAATGCTCCTATCATTGGGCATTGAAGCACTTTTTTACCATTTACTGGCTATATGAGTGAAACGGTGTTACTGCAAATAAAATTCAGCATGCATACACTAGGGGTTTAGCTTAACGTCATATGCCTGATATTTTGGATTGGATTTTTGGCATTTCATAATTTGTTATGTCGTCTATGATGTTATTCTGTGTATTGTACGTGTATTCATATTGTCGTTCTCCAAAGAAAAACATCTAAGGACATCCATCATTTCAGGAGCATGAAAAAAATGCATTTTCTCAGAAACGACTTGATAAAATAAACCTAAAACAACTTAACAATGAGACACCCTTAGCAGCACAAATAGAAAACATCCTTTACACAGCCATCAGAGACTGGTTTACTGGTTAATATGGACTTACCTGGATTGTTGTTGGCAAGGCAAATATGTCAGTGTCAACAAGATATATACTAATCTCGCTTTATGTTCACAATTAACTATGATGTTACTTAGCTAGCTATCTAGCTATCAATGTTAATTTGTTAAAATCAGTGATAAAATCAGTATAAAGTAATGCATACCAACTATCATCAGGAATACAAATGTATTATGTACAAACATAAATGCTAGTTACATAGATGACGTCGTAAAATGTCTTTTCATTGGTCAATTAGATGTCAAACTCATCAGTAGATCAGTAGGCAGAGGAGAAGGGGCGTATGCCATCTATAGAAAGAAAGTCACCATCATCAAGAAGTGGACGTACATTCACTGGCCACTTTATTAGGTACAACTGTTCAACTGTTCAAAGAACTAAATATCTAATCAGCCAATCATATGTCAGCAACATAATGTATAAAATCATGCAGATACAGGCCAGGAGCTTCAGTTAATCTTCACATCAAACATCAGAATGGGAAAGAAAGGTGATTTAAGTGACTTTGAATGTGGCATGGTTGTTGATGCCAGATGGGCTGGAATGAGTCTTTCAGCAACTGCTGATCTACTGGGATTTTCATGCACAACCATCCCTAGGTTTTACAGAGAATGGGCCAAAGAGAAAAAAACATCCAGTGAGCGGCAGATCTCTGGGCGAAAATGCCTTGTTGACGGCAGAGGTCAGAGAAGAATGGCCAGACTGGCTCATGCTGATAGAAAGGCAACAGTAAATCAAATAGCCACTCGTTACAACCAAGGCACGCAGAAGAGCATCTCTGAATGCAGCAGAAAAAGACAACACCAGGTGCCACTCCTGTCAGCTAAGAACAGGGAACTGAGGTCACAGTGGGGATGGGCTCACCAAAACTGGACAAAGGAAGATTGGAAAAACTTTGCTTAGGCAGATAAGACGTGATATTTGCTTGCAATATTCAGATGGCAGGGCCAGAATTTGGTGTAAACACCATTAAAGCATGGATCTATCAATAATTCAGGTGGTGTAATGGTGTGGGGAATATTTTCTTTGCACACTTTGGGCCCCTTAGTACCAGTTAAGCATCATTTAAGTTTAAGAGTCTTGTTGGTGACCATGTCCATCCCTTTATGACCACAGTGTACCCAGCTTCTAATGGCTACTTCTGGCAGGATAACCATCCATGTCACAAAGCTCATATCATCTCAGACTAGTTTCCTGAACATGACAATGAGTTCACTGTAGTCAAATGGGCTCCACAGTCACCAGATCTCAGTCCAGTGGAGCAGCTATGGGATGTGGTGGAACGGGAGATTCGCAGCATGAAGGTGCAGCTGACAAATCTGCAGCGACTGCATGATGTCAAAATGTACCAAAGTCTCTGAGGAATGTTTCAAGCACCTTGTTCAATCAATGTCATGAAGGATTAAGGCAGTTCTGAAGGCAAAAGGGGGTCCAACCCAGTACTAGCAAAGTGGCTTGTGAATGTACATGGTTTTCATTGGACAGGGACAATATATCTTTTTTTTGTATATGGACTAGACTAGATTTTTAAAACAATAAATACTCTTGAAAAAATGTCAGTAAAAAATTATTACGCCTGAAGGAACCAAATTTGAATAAACAGCGGCATATGGTTTGCACTGTAGTCTCACACCTCCAGGGTTGTGGGTTCCAGTCCCATCCTTGGTTCTTTGTGTGAGTGTGTGTCTCATGTGTTAGCATGAGTTTCCTTTGGGTACTCAGGATCCCTCCCACGGTTAGAACAGTTAAGAACATGCAGTTTGGTGGATTGGTGTCTCTAAATTGCCGGTAGCTTATGAGTGTGTGTCCTATAATGGACTGACATCCCATCTAGGCAGTCTTCTGTCCTGTGTTTCCAGGGATAGGCTCTCTGTGAAGCTGCACAACCTAATCAGCTATGGATAGACTGATATAAAACATCTAAATGCAAATTTTCTTACTTAAATATGACAGATTCAATAAGTTTTTCCCACTTTAAAAATTGCTTTTTAAACTTTTTGTCCTCTGAATATTTAATAGCTTAGAGGTTAAATGACATGGATGAAAAGTGTGAAAAGTAAGAAAGAGTAAAAAACCTCCAGTTCCCCTTCTTTGAAACAGGCATCTTATATTTTAAAAGGACATTTTGTATTGGATACATGCAGGCAAGTCTTCTGTCTTTTGATTGGTCAGTGTTCATTCTGCGCTGTCTTTCCTGTCGCAGAACGACGGCCCACAAGTGACACCAGCACTAGTCTCAAAGTACATCCTAGCCGCCGTTGTCCGCAGCCCGCCTCCGCTGAAGCGGAACCGAAGTGTCAAAGTAATGAGCGTGCAGGGAGCATTTTCCGAAAAGCTACTCGAGGGGTGGCTATTTCTGAGGCCTGGATCCTGCTAGCTAATCCCACCAGGAGTCGACCCCCCGCTGGTCAACCTCCCCAAACGTACAAAAAGCTGTGGAGCTTGGGGGTGGAGGTTGCCGCGGTGATCACCTGCCAGCCGCTGCCACTCTCTGCCACCTTATGTGTCCTTTTATGCATGTGGTGTGGGTCCCAGGGAGGTTTTGCTGTGACGCGACAGTCAAACCTCAGCCTTCATCTGTGATGGTGGTAACCCGGCCAAATTTTGAACCCATAGTCCTGGCTCCCACCACATAAGAACCGGTTTCAGTGCTGTTTGGTTTCCTTGTGGAATTAAATGCCTCTAGATTACAGTTAAGTGCAATTACGTTAACGAATGAGATGGGAGCACCGGCATACGGCGACAGAGCTGTAATGCGATGTTTTTTAAGCTGTAATATGCTGATGGGCGGCTACATTGGCAGAGACCCTCGCAGGGGAAGTAAATAGCAGGCGATATAATTGGTAGTGGTGTGAGGAAAGGGTCGGAAGATGTAATTAAAACGTTACTACCTGGTGGTGTGATTTGGTGGAGGTGTCTGAGAGTCACAATAAACTACTGGAATAGCATCCTCTTATAATTTTGCAGCATGTAGGTCTTTTCCAAAACAAACGTTATTGTCTGGCCATAATCCTCCAGTCTTTCAATGACTGAAGGATTCCATAAGAGCACTTACAATTTAGTACAAGTTCTGTCCACTGTTCACGGCTGTTTATCCAATACTGGGTCACGATGAACCTAGAACCTATTCCAGAAATCACAAAGCAGATCTTTGGACTGTGGAGGAAGAATCAGAGTACTTGGAAGGAACTTGTGTGAACTTGGGAAGACACATATGACCATAGGTGGTACTCAAACCCACAACCATAGGTGTGTGGCTCAGTGTCTTAGGGCTGAGATCAAAAGGTTGTCAAAAGGTTTCACCTTTGGGCCCTTAACCCCAATTGTTCCAGGGACTGACTGACCCTACTATCTCAAAAATGTATGTTGCTTTGGATATAAGTGTCTGTTAAAGAAATGGAATGGAATGTTAAGGTCCAAAGTACTAACCAGTAATGCAACCCTGTGTTGGTTCCCTCCCCGTCCTGGATGGATCCCTCCTCTGCTTCCAGTCCACTCTAAGACACTCCTACTAATGGCTCCTTTCTCATCACCCTCCATTACGGGTTAGATTTAAGCAAAGCTCTTGATAACTGACGCTCCCTCATTTTGCACTCCACACTCATTCGGGTTTAAACACATGTCCATTTGTTCTTTGTCTTTTCTAGGACTAAGGAATGTTATTTAATAGTTGAAACTGTCATCAACGAATGAACACAGGAAACAGATGGTTGGATAAACAGTCATTTAAAAGAGGGTGGAGGGATTTGGCGTTTTGGGTGTGTCTTCATCGTTTGTCTGAAGGACAAATGATAAATTGTTTGAAACTGAAACTAACAGGAGTTTGGGAAGTTTTTTTCTTCTGAGGAAATGTGTTACCATTTTCTTGATATTTATTGGGTTCTGATGATGGAACTGTTCTGTAAAAGTGTCTTCTTTGTCTGTTAGCAGTCCCTGTTAACCCTTCCATGGGTCTGATTTTTCCGTGTTGGTACGCTTGTCATTGACTGATGGCATTCCCATCTCCGCTACACTTCGGTTTGCGGTAGTATAACTGCAGAAAGCACAGACATCATTATGACACGGCTTTAGAGCAGAGCTCCACTCTGTCGCTGAGAGGAGAAGGGGGCAGCAGTTCATTTGGGAGGAGGGGTTATAAAGCAGGGGGTCTGAAGACACTCTTCCGTATCCCAGGTGCCTTTGCACTTCTGAAGGGATGTCAGGGGCCCGGCCTGTTGCCAGTGCCTGGGCCCCGTTTGCTCAGGGAGGTATGCAGGCTGGAGCCCTTGAATGCCAAGGATCAAACAGCCCTGTAGCGGGAGCTGACACTGAAACGCGTGAATGCTAAATCAGGCCACCGCGCCTCCGGGCGTCCGGACTTGACGGCCGCGTGGCTCTGCTCCACGTCGCCCCCCTGCCCTCCCTCCCCCAGGGACGACCTGCTAGGAAAGAAATGGACAGCAGAAGCTTATGGAGCTGTCCCTCTGCCTTTCCCTTCTTTCACAGATGAAAAAAACCTGCAATAGGCAAGTTTTGGAACAAACTGCAAAGAAAGGCTGTCAAGCTATTCATTGAAACATTATTTTAAAACTCATGCATATACATATATGTGTGTGTGTGTGTTTTGGTTCGTTACATATGCATATGCAAAGGAAGGTCAGAGTTCACTAATTTTAAAGAAATTAATTTGTGAAATTGGTGTTATACAAATACAAGAAAGAAAAACAGCATTAAAAAAATATAGTTTGGGATTTTCAGCTAGCGATCCACCCGCATTTAAAACAGCAGGAATGGAACCCGTAGAAAAAGTCTCGAGTACGGTGTGGACTTCGAAACCACGTCACACACACCGACGGCCGTGCCATATGGAGGGTGGCAGCTCTTACCTGGCTCTCTGCCAGCCAATCAGAGGGGAAGGAAGAGAAAAGCGACAGCATCAGAAGATGCGTACCCGCACGAGCCGTACAGTACATTCAAACATTAGGCAAGTTGAAGACATTAGTCTCGTAAAGGTTACAGTGACACCTGTGTTTTGAGAGAACAGCCAAAACGGCCGAATTAACCAAAGTACGATACTGCGGTGAAAACATGACTATTTTTTTATATCAAATTTTCTAATGAAAATACTATGAATGAATTCTGTATCCTGCAGCCAAACAGTACACAGAAGCACTGCACTTATAAAGCTAAATTTAAAAACTGTCTATTCGTGTCATTTTTTACGTGTTTTATAAGAAGTTCCATTAGCGGCTGGAACTGTGCCAAACTCATCGCAAATTAGTGTCAAAGCCAAATTTATTACCCCTGTTTATTAGAGCAAGGAGGTAGCTTTTTTGTTTACTAAGCCCAAATCTCTTCTAATTACATTTACCAAGAAATAATTGCAATCCATGGGACCAGAATTATCAGCATACAGGGTTAAAAAGAGAATGTTCATGCTACGGGGACAAAATTAAATCTTTCAGCCAAGCATAGTGGTAAAGGCAAAACGAGATTAAAGTGAAACGCAGAGTCTTGGATGAGGGTTAATCACGGAAGCGGCTGAAGAGAGAAGCCAGGCAGAGTGTACTGTTTGATCTTAATTGGATATTCTGTCCACAAGTGAGGCTTTCCATTCCTGCACATGTTAAATTACTTTTTAATAGTCCGGTTTGCCATCAGCAGAAGTGCAGGAGTACTGAACAATACAACAGCACATACAGGGTTTAAACTGCCAGTCTCGTCACAGCAATATCACAGCTGATCCAAGATCCTCTCAACACTTAAACAGTATAAAGGATGAGTGTTCATACATTTAAATGCAGTCTTGAAATGAGCTGCTTAGATAATATATCAATATTGATATATCCAGATGATATAAAAAGCTGCTGGTTATATATCAAATCCCAAAATAAATGAGATCCCCATTAAGTACTATGAATAGGTACTGTGATTACTTTTTGTTGATTTCCGTTGATTTCTCATTTCTATAATATATTTTTCCGTATTTCTCATATATAAAACAGTTGTCAGTTTAGGCAAGATCAAATTTAAATAATATTAATCAAAAGGCCAAGTAAAAATGTTCTATGAGACTACCAAGCATAACCTGCAGTGAGTAATATTTCAAGGTTAGTTGGTTTGTAAATGTTTTGAGCGAACAGTGCTCTTGATGAGCTGAATGGGCTCAGTCCTGTAACAGTCTGGCCTTAAGTATTTAATTCCTATTGGCTCCTCACAAGGACCTACTTAGGAAACTATGACTATATTCGTTGCCTCAGCTATGCATTAGATTTCACCTTACGACAGTTCAAGGAAATAAAAACTGGCAATTAAGTGACAATCCCCTGAAAAACAAGGTTGGATGTTTTTATGCTACTTTATAGCCACACAACAGGGCAGGCAAGGTGCTTAATATTAGCTTAGAAACACAAATAACGAGAATGCGAAACAGGCTTGTCTAGACGTACGACACTGAACGTTAGAAATGCAACAATATAAGCAATACAACACAAATAAATCGGAAGGTACAGCTGAAATTGACAGAGACTCCTATTCCTTGGTCAGGTTCAGTCTCCATCTCCGGTTTAATTCATAGCGTTATAAGCATTGAGAGTTAATATTGGCTCTGCTCCCTCAGCTGATTGACTGGCTTTCTGCGTCCTCCCCTTCCCCCCCATCGCACCTGGGGCCCCGGCCGATTTGTGGCCGTCAGTCACAGTTGCCATGGCGCAGGATTGATGGCGGCCATTTGTGGATTGAGCTGTATGCATCATCTGCGTCCGGGACCCCGTGCCGGCCAGATGGACCTGGACCATCCATCCGTTGTCCGGGACACATCTGCCGTGCCAGCCCCCGGACCGCTAACAAGTCAGGTGTCGAGCGGCGAGGAGGCGCACGCGGCGGCCCCGAGGAGGGCCACGCCCGCTCCTCCAGCGACCACCTCACTCTCTTGCTCGTCAAAGCCTGACGAAAGCGTCACCGGCGTGGCGATCGGATGCCTCGTTATTCCCAGTGCAGGCTGCTGCCAAAGTGTCGCTGCAATCAGACGGCAGAATGTCTGTTTGTCTCAGAATCAGGATGCAGCATCATTAAAAACGAAATAACAGCATGAATATATGTATATGATCACACAGTGGTAATATTTAGAAATAAAAACGGAATACTAATAAAAACATAACCAAAACTAGCACAAGTGCTACCATGCTAAAGTATGTATTGGTATATATAATCTGTTATTGTACATTTAATTTTCAATGTGATACTCACTGTGAATTTGTCTTGTATGTCATTGGTATTTTTCTTCTTTTGTTGAACATATGCACCCAGCTGGAATAGCGCTCATAACTTCATTGTAATTTTTAAGGCCTTCTATTCCATATTCGTCCATTCTGTATGCAATTGTAGAGAATGGGAGGATGCAATTTAACATGGATAAAACAAAATGCGTTTGACATCTTCTCAATATGGACAATGGAAGTAATATGTAAGTGGGATATTGGAAAGTATCACTATTGTTATTAAAAGATAAAAATAGTTCTTGTTTTTCTTTGCCACTGTAAAGTGGGAATGACTGAAATTTTATTGCTAAAGGGACATTAAATCTGGGACTGATTGGAAACAATACTCTTTCTTTTAATAAACCCTTTGAATGTGTTATTTACTTAGCCGGATTATTTTGCTATTAAGGAATAAAGGTCACCAAGTGCATATAAATGCCCCCTGCTCAGTTAGTGTCCCCCCACGACTGTCATTTCTTCTGTGCACCCCCACATCGAACAATGATAACACCCCCTTTTGGTCTTAGAAGTGGGAGGGATCGCTGCTGGAGGTTATTAACCTCGCTGTGCTGAATAAGGGAAGGTTCTGCACTCATGTGGGTGCAGGTGAGAGCTGGCCCCTGTGACCAGGCCCAAACGGCAGCACGGGGCCTGTAGGATCACGTGGGCCAGGCCTGACCGTGTCACTCACCCTGACAGAGACATCCAACGCCATGCTAGAGGGTATCGATCTCGACTGCCGCAGCGACAGACCAGTGGAGCGTTCCGACTCGAAAACACCTTTCCATCTCCCTTAATCGCAAGATCAATAGTGAGAGCCTGAGTTGTGTATCTTTGATAAAGGGATGTATATTTTTTCTATTGGTATTGATGAGTTTCTCTCCCTGATGGAGCTTCTCTCCATTTGAGGGAAGACATCAGGTTAGTCAAGGTGAGTGGTGCTTTGAAGGAGTGATCGGCGGAGGAAGACCCGGCCATGAACCAGCACGTGGGCACTCTGACTCCTCCCACATCAACAAAGAGTTAATACAGCCGGGTTTTGCTCTCCTCTCCACCTGTCAGTGCCCGTCCTGCCCAAGCGGACAGCTGCCACTCCACTCTACCCTCGGCTTTGACAGTGCCAACATGCAGCTCAGACTGTAAAAGACCAGCATGCCTGGGGGGGTGGGGGGGGGAGATGTACACAACCAGATGGCCTTCGAACCCCCAGAGGTATTTGCTCTCTCTCCTCCGTTGTCTTCTAGTTTTCGCCTCCACACAGTTTTTTTTTTTTATTTCTGTATGACGTAACTCATATACACCTATTATGCTGTTTTTACAGCTTTTTCAAGAACCTTCGGTCAACAGTGCTGAGAAAGGCATTATGTAAAAATAAGTTGGAAGAAACACCAAGTAGTCAGTAATAATTAGTACAAATGACTACGCAATCCAAACCCTTTCAGAAAGGTACGCATCTGTCATTTTATGTGATTAACACGTTTGTTGTGTCAGTCTCACAAAGCCGATAATCAGGTGTGGAGAGAGAAAAATGACAATTCCTATTTTTTTTTTTCAAAATTACATAACTTAGATGATCTCCTTTTTAGAAAATAATCTATCCTACAAATTCATTAATAATAATGAAGAATTATTTTCTAAAAATTGTTTATTGTTGGACTGAGATTTCAGGATTGAATTACAATGCGCACCATTTTCGACCGATTGGGATTTCTGTCACAATGGCCATATTGTTTGGAATAGCATCCCTATCACATCGTTTTTTTTAATTATATTTCCTACTGTTACCACATAATGGGAAAATTACACTGATTATAATTTTATAAGATTATCAAATAATAAGCAAATTAGACTTGTCTGGCCAAAATTAGGAGTGGCATTACAGCAGCTGTATGGGCTTTGGGCATTTTGAGGCGCTCACTCACAAACTATCATCGTAGCAAGGCTTAGCTGTTTGTCCATCAGTACCATTCTATTTCAAGCTCACCGCGTAAATATTTAAGACAAAAAATATGCAATGAGATATATGAAAATTATAGGCATTATTTGAAAGAAAAGCACGATATGAAGGGATCCAGCACCATAACAATAACAATTCCACAAAAAAGTAATATGGAGGCACACTGACCAGGCTGGTGGTGATATTGCACAACAGCCTCAGGCTTGTGGGTATAAATTCAGCCCCAGTGCAGTCAGTATGGATGCCATCGTCCTCGTGACCACATGGGACCTCTCTGCATTCTTTGGGTCTTCCTACGCTATCCAAAAGCATGAGTTTCAGGTCACAGATGGAACCACTGGGGGGAGGCTTTTGAGTGCCTGGTCAAACATGTGGTGAATGAAAATTAACAAATAAAAAATATTATAAGCCCCTAGTACCGCTGCAGCACTTTGTGGGATCTTAATGGAAATTAGTATGCAATAAGGATGATGAAAGACATAAAGAAGATTAGAACTTCCCAACATATCATAGCACTGTGACTACTCCCATAACACTCTGTAAAAACCTTTCTGCAGCTCTGGCATTTCAAGCTGTGAGAGGCTAGCAGTATGGGTGTGTACCATTATTACAGTGAACTGTGCAGTACTGTGCCTATCGCCTGCACACAGGATCACGTTGGGCATTTCAGCCCAAGCTTTAATGCATTTACACTGTGTACTAAGTCTCTCTTTTTTAGACCCATGTCACTCTGATGGGGGAAAATGGAGGTATACCTTTCAAGGCTAGACATATTGTCATTTTTCTTATTTTTTTGTCCATTGATGGAAATTCAGTGACAGAAACTGGGAAGTGGGACGGCCTGGTGCCATTATATCGGGCGTAGAAATGACATTCTGTCACAAATGTGTGTTCACTCACTTCGATCTTTCAAATCACCCATTAATGCTTGTTTAGTCAATGCTAATACATTTATGTTCTCCATGTTTACTGAAAAGTAAAAGGATCTGAATTCTAATTTTGTAGCATAATGCTAATGCCAATAATGAACGTCAGTAAAATTGACATTTGCAAGATTATTAAGGTTGGGTTGGGGTTCACTGGAACATTTCACATCACGCGTCACGAAACATCATTATTTGGTTCCCAAGTTTGGAACATTATTATGGCTCAGTGGGTGGCACTGTTGCCTCACACCGGCAGGGGGGCAAGCTTGAATCCCTTCCTTTTTTCTATGGGTGTGGAGTTTCCTTGTCCTTCCTGTGCTGAATAGGTTTCCTACCACAGTCCAACAACATGCAGTTAGACAAACTAGTATCTAAAATTACCCAGAATGAGTGTGCCTGGCATCCCACCCAAGGAGTTCCCCTGCCTTGTGTTCTGTGCTTCCAGGGATAGATTCTGCCCCCCCCCCTTTACTTTTTGGGAGCTGGAAAGTTTTTTTGGCAGCTTTGTTGTATTTCATGTCCTATTGAAGCTTTTTCAGGTACTCCCAATTTTTCTAAAATCCTTCATGATTTTCTGTTGCGAGAAAACATTTCAGATGGTGTCTATGAATGTAAAGAGTACATGTGTTAAATATTTCAATGAGCATTTAATTAGAAACACTCTTAGCTTGTCACTTGAAATCCCTGTCCTCGTAGTCCCCAGACACAGAATTGGCAAATAAAAAATATCTGGTTGAGTTCCAAAAAGGGACACTGTAATTCAAAGGTCTGATTGCATAACACCTGAGCACTTCGAGCGGGTTTCTGACAACTCCTGGCCGCCTCTCTGAGGTGCGGCTGTTTATTCTTCGTATACTGTAATTGACCAAAATTAATATATTCACCATCCTGCTGAAATGAAGCACCTTCTCCAGGATGCCTGCAACAGTGTCACTGATCATACAGATGAAAGCGACATTCAGCTGTTTGTTTCCCCTTTAGCACCAAAGAAGTCCATTCCATTAATCTGATTTAAAAAAAAAGCACACAGTCATAGTGCGTGAGTAGGGAATGTCGTGGTCACCCTGCACGGCTGTTACCTGCCTTCTAGAATATTCCTCTGGCCGTACATAAGAAACGAATGTGTCGTCTCATATATTCTACATCAAGATGAGGTGCTGCGTTTGATGGAAGAGCCCTCAGGGCACCTCAAGAATCAGAGCAGGTACACACATACTTCTAATAGTCCCGAAAACTGTGGCCATCTTGCGTTCCTTAAAGGAGCCCCTTCATCAGAAAGCGCCCCCTAGCCTGCATTACCATTGTTTTTTTCAGAGTCATTTTCATGGAATGGACTTAAAAAACCCTCTTTAAGAACAAGTATCACATCCTCTAGCGTTTGTTGTCAAGGGCACTGTTTGTTTCATCTTACGAATGTATGAAGGGCAGATTATATGTCAGAGATTGGTCTAGCCTGGCTCAAAGATATCGCTTTTAACCCTTTAAAATTCCTGCCCTCATCAAGAAGTGTATGTCTGTTTGTGAGATTCTCAAAATGAAATATCATCCCTATCATTGATTTCATGTGGAGGGATCATGTAGCTTGATTTTCTTTTGCACTGTAAACTGTTATGCTGAAATGTGTTTATGTATGTTTTATATATAATTCTATCCATCTTCCAACTCTTTTTCCTGGTTTGGGTCATGGGGGGTTGGCTGCAGCCTATCCCAGGCACCAAAGGGCACAAGGAGTGGGTTCACCTGGGCCAATCAGTTGCAGGGTAGACACATATACAATGGGGAACATAGAGACACATATTATAGTAAGTCTATGTTTTTGGACTGTGGGGAAAAAAATCTGTGTGACGTGGGGAGAGCTTGTAAATTCAACATAGCTAAATATTAAAATATGCAATTTATGATCTGAATCTGCGAGGATGTTTAATGATGTTTAAAATTTTGTTCCTCGCATAACACTGTCATGCACATAAGCAAGCTTTTTTTTTCATGTGCTGCACTACATTTTGCCAAATATGAAACCACATTTTTCTACCTAAATTAATCTTGTGATGGTTCAATTCCACACTATACCGTTAAATTTCCACTTTCACTAATTACTGTAATGATTAAACTTACAAACATCATTTAAATGCAGACGAGCGTTTTGTGCTACCCGTCCTGCAGGAGAACACACATGCTTTATGGATGTAGGGGAATTCTGGGATGTGCTTTATGCAAATGGACTCTCTCAGTCCCAGGGCCTCCCTGATTGCTCAGATCTGTGGCTCATTGCTTCACTACATGATGCCTGAAGACGTTTGTGGTCACACAACATCCAACTGGGGCAGAGATATCTCGCATATGGCAAGAGCTGGAACGGCACCAGTTTCCCCAATGAGGCACTGTCGCTCTTGAAATATGGAACGCGACTCAATCCATACACACCCTGATCTGAAGACGTAAGACTCTGTCCAGGAAGCAGCACAGAAAATTCAAGCAGTATTTTATTTTTAGTCTGTGTTCAGTCATGTTTGTTTTTCACTGGGAAAATAATAATTCCATTACTCATGGTGACTTCTTCATAGGAGTGGGCAGTACCTCACTATAGAGGTTCTGGAGTTCTAAGGTTCTGCCACTTAACACCTCAGAAGTAGATAAATTTCAATACTGCTTTAAAGCATTTCTAAAGGGCAGTCCATGTGTTTACTCTGCACCATGACAAGAGTACTTCATATATTCACTGCATATAACTTATATGTGTACAGAAAACTACGTGTTTGCCTAACTGGTCTTTTTTTTTTACATTACATTCATTGCAATACTCTAACCCAAAGTGTCTTACACCTACGCCAACGCATACAAATGCAGTACACCACGCCTATAAGAATTAACTGAATTAATCAAGAGTATGTGTAGGTTTTAGTCTTATAGTCGGATAATCTATAGATTTACAAACATACACGAATGGAAAACACTCATGTTTAAGTAACAGAACATTACTGGACACCTTGATTGGGAAACATTGAGTTTGAAGAAATGAACCGGTCCAAGAACTCCAAGAAGTTCAAGCAAAATGTTTCACTGTTACTTAGCAATGGAGAATAATTCATATATAAAGGCACAGTTCTGTATGCTAGTATCTAAGCAGACATTTCCTTAGAGAAGTCACTGTTTTTGGTTATATGGGCCTACTACATTTTATGCTTGACATTACACTGTTATTATGGGGCTAAGCATGTTAGGGTAGTTTTATTAGCAAGATTATAAGGGGGTTTGGACTACAATACAAGGACAAGGACTTCCATGTGATATTCCAAGGGGAGAAAGGAACTGAGAGCTCTTACCCTATAGTGCAATAAAGCACAATTTTTCCACACCTAAATAATCAGAAATACATCACATTCAGTGCAAGTTGACAAAGAGAAATACATTCTTCTTTCCAAATAAATAAATTAAGAAATAAAAATCAGCATTGAGTTAGTGGACTGGGAATTGCTAGACTTAATGAAGGAAACTGACTAATGTAGAGTGAAAATGTTTTGCTATGATCATGCTTTAAAATGTGGAGAGCTAAGTAAAACACCACTAAGTGTTACTGTGAATTGCATTTAATGATTATGCATGGTGGTCTTCTCGGAATCCTGTTAAGTTTAACATAAATCTATCTATTTTCGGTCACACGGGATTCAGGTAGGAGGCGGGTGGTAATTACAGTACGTCTGGGCAGCGCGCCTTGTAAATTCATCTTTAAGCTCGTCATTGTTAACAAAAATTCATGGAAATTACTTACGGCTTTCAAGCATCCCACCAATTAACCTCTTGGAAAAAAGAGAGGACAGTGATAAGACCCCATCTTCTAAAAACACCTCGGTTCTGCTCGGCCATCCTGCCAGTGAATGGAAACAGTGTTGTTTTAATGGACACTTTCGTTGAATTACTCAGCTGAGTTCTGTGTCTTTGCTATTTATTAGTGCAGTCCTGCTAACTTCTCAAAATCCTGTTTTTATACAGTATAGAATTTGCAAAATTTAGATAGCGGAACATAAAATGATCATTCCATCACTTTCAACGTGCATATCTGCCAACCATTCTATTTAAACAATATAGAGCCACTGTACATTGCACATATATACTTGTAAATATCTGATTAACTTATGCCCCTTTATTTTTCATAGGCCCAAAGAGCTGAGGAATGGATACAATGTGCAGCTCCCTGGAACACGTTTCTAGTTAAAGAATAGCTTCATGTAGGCTGTGTCATACCACTTCCGGATTGAAGGGGCAGCTGCATCTGCGTGACGTATTGCCGGGGCAGTGGATCCCTGGTTTTTCCTCGAAGTAGGGAGAATGTTGATCATCTGCCTGATGGGAAGACCCGCCTGGCGATCGCAGAACTAGGTGAAGAGCAAGCGCCCTCGAGCTGGCGGCCGCATAAAGCTAAGCATCGGGAGTGACCCGTCCGTGCTTCACCCGCATCTCCGCCCGTCGTGTCCTGACGAAGGTGATAACAAGCCCTCTGAAGTGGACAGCGGATGGGATGTCCCGCACATCTGGCGGCCCGATCCCCTTCAGGGAGCCGGGGTTGCGGGACTAACCCGACGATCCATCACGGCAGCAGGTGCTGTCTTAGCTTGGTGATAGCAAGACCTGGGAGATAGTGAGATAGGGAGGTCATGCAAAGCCCCTGCAGCTCTTGCTGGCTCACATCCAGGCTTCACTACTACTGTCCTTCACCTCTTTGGCACAAGCTGAAGTCTACATTGTCTTTTGTTTTGGGGGGGGGATTACTGCTAGTATGCAGAGTGTATGTGGCAAAAAGCAGTAAAGGACAGAGCATTTGTCAGATTTGTTTATTAATAGACATACCTATTGTTTTTATATTTAAACAACCATTGTTAATTAAAATTACAAATGTTTTCTTAAAAAGAAAAGATATGCTAGAAGAAATGCTGATGAGACGGCAACACCTGGTCTTTATTATTTTTTTTAAATACAAAATTAACAAGCTGAATCAACCTCAAATTCACAAATGAGTTGTTAACTCCGAGCAGTTATTTACAGTCATGCTATAGAGGTTTATTACAGTGGTATTTTAGTCGATGATGGCAGCTGATTATTGATGAAATTCATCAATAAATTGTCAACAGGCATATTCATTTAAAAATTGAATGACTACCCTTAAATGAGTGCAAAAAGTGCATGTAGTAAATCCTCAATTATGTCTGTACGTATGCTCTGCCAAAGAGTGTACCAAAGGATACAAAGTCTCATCTGCTGGTGACACAAGTCATGTTAAGACAGAGACTGATACTGGGGTAGCTACAGTTTCTGGTTCCATAAGAGGCCCCACCACAGTGCCTGCATGGACATTTCTTGACTCAATCAGGCAGAAGATCTAGGTGAACAAACTGGGTAGAGACTGGAAGCTGCTTTAATAGATAAAAATGTACCAACTAGGCAACTATATGCAATATGAAAGCATATCATATTGGGACCCCGACCCAGACCAATCCAATTATGTTCAAAATTTTGTAGGGCCCCTGTCACTCAGGGACCCTTGTAATCATCCTAACTTTCCGCTTTACAGCACTCCTGTCTTCTACTCTAAATGTTAATTGTGGGAATGTTTATTCTTCTGTGAAATGTATTTTGGAAATTTATTTTGTGAAATTTATGTCACACGTAATCTGGAATAAGGAGATTTTATTAAAAAATAAAAATAGGACAGGCTGCATTGTACCACAATGTCTCACTGTCATAGAGCATTAAGGCATACTTGGCCAGGGAAATTCAAGTAAAACTGTTGCTTCCAAGCCCAAATTTCCTCCTCTGTTATACAGAGACAGGGGATCCAGAGTGATCATCTTTTGTTAATTAGGATTTAATATGATTTTGCCCATACCGCAGGCGTTTACAGTGTTCAAAAGCAGATACTGATTTTTGAAAAAATACATGGATATATTTGAAGACACGACATGGGAATTCAGAAAGGGACAGAGTGTGTTGGAGGTGATCCCCTGATTTTAGGGCATACATGAGAAGAAGGGGAGGGTGGAGGTACACAATGAACAAAACAAAGGGAACAAAGCAAGACATATGTGATACTAGCTGGACAGAAGACTAATGTGGGACATTCTGGTCAGGGGTTACTGGAAAAACAGCACACAGACACACACACACACACACACACACACATAGAAGGCCACCAATCACAATAAGGAACAGGTGAGATGAATTACAGTGAGCAGATATGGTCACATGACTCAGCCTCTTGAGACAGATGCTACCCTCCATCCAAAACAACAGAACAGCTTGAGCATTTTACCTTTTCTGTGATTTCTGATATATCTCAAAACAAAATCAGAAATCTATCCATGCTTATGCTGCTGATTAGGTGTATGGTTGTAGTGAGCCTAAAGTCTGCTCCAGGAAGAACAGGGCATGATACAGGGATGCATGGTCGCAGCTCACAGCTAATACGTGTTATGGTGCTAAGGCACTGTTATGGAAGCCTTTAAAAACAAACCATACACCAAAAATGTTTACATTACTTCATACTGAGATCATTGTGCAAAGTGTCTATGAGTGCATTGCAAACAGCTCATCTTCAATATTTTTATCAATATGGTGTTCAGGCACCAACACTTGTTCAATTTATTTCTAGGTGAGCAGAAAAATAATTTTTAAGACCATTAAAAGTATATAATTTCTGTTTAAGTCTCCATTAAAATTATTAAATTTGCATATCTACATCTTTTTCTGTATAAATGACTAAAAACTTCCCTGAGTGTAAAAATTAGTGTAATTGCATTATGCAAATATTTAATTTGAATACCAGATTTAAGTATCTTCATATAATGAATTTAACCGTATTTCACATTATGTGATATTATATTCATATTCGTATACTTTACACGAAGATAAAATGCCACTTTATTCATTTTCCCCATGCTGGCTTCTGACAGATATTAATTTAAAATGTAATATGGTAACTTGAGTGCCTCTCTCCTCTCCACTACATTCCGAGATGACAGGCTCCCACATTCACCCAGCTAGAAATTTTCCTTCGTTGACTGATTTGGCCGTTCCAGGCTGAGACAGATTTGTGCTGCTGTACCACCAGCCTTTGGCCAGCACCACGGCCCAGGTCCAAAACACCGGGGAGCCGATGTACCGAGGCCTAAGTCATTCAGTGCCAGCCTACAGCTGTAGCCATGCCCACAGCCTCTGAAGGACGCTAAATGCTGAACAAACAATTTTTCATGTGAGGTTTTACTGGTTTGAGTCTGGATATATTTAGTCTTTATTAATGGGAAAATTCTAATTATTTGCAAGAGCATTTTGCGTGTTGATGACAACAATAATGAAAATACTACTGATACTTCTCATTTGGGCATTCATATACAATATATCATATGTTCCTCTATGGTAAGCAGGGCTGGTCAATCTTATAAGCTAGTGTTTCCCAACCTGGCCCTCTGGTACTCCCAGATAATCCACGTTTTTGCTACTGGGAGCTGGGAGGGAGCAGAAATGTGAACTGCCTGGCAGGGAGCTGGGAAGGAGCAAAAACGTTGACTGTCTGGGGGTCCCCGAGGACTGGGTTGGGAAACACTGCTATAGGTGACAGGCAGCTGCCTAGGGAGCCAGCCTCTGAGGGGGTGCTGACTTGCCAGCCAATTTCACTTTGCCTTGGACCAGTGGCGTCAGCAGAAGATTTTGATGGGGGTGACTATCTATCTATCTATTTTTGGGCGTGTCCGCACTGCACCATGTTTATAATATGGTTCCACTTAAAAAAAATAAATGAACGCATATTTCAATTTTAATTAATATGGTGTGGGGCGGCAACAAGGACGACCACGTATTTACTTGGGCCACCCCTTACATCTTCCCCTGCCTTTGACAGGGGGCGCCAGCGGCGATGCTCATTGGCTAGGATCGGTACTGAGGGTAAGTATGTGTTTATGTTACGGTGGGCTAGCGAAATATTAATCCTTGCATTATTTAGCATACACTACAAACTGACAACATGTTTTTGAAACACAATTAATCATTTTACTCAGATATCCTGATGCGATTAGCTAATACACACGGTGTATTTTTCCACACATTACAAATAATACTGAACGGGAATGATGCTTTGCATACAGCATTTTACTATGAGCAAAATAATCCCGACAGGGGAATTGGATTTGAATTTCGCTCCTCCAAACGAGCGCATGCGCAGTGCAGGACGTGTGAGCCTTCCGAGAGCAGCTGTTTTAGGTTTGAAATTCCAACATGGCAGAAGCTGTGCTTAGTCTTCCCTTTTACTCTTTTGGAATGGTTTCAAATCGCTAGCATCAACGATTAACCAGAAAACACACAGGATCGATGACACTGTAACCCCTAAAGCTGTCCTGTCACACTTGCAGGTAAGACTTTATGTACCTATCCGAGATCGGGGCAATTAAAAAGGCACCAAAGCAATGCCGCCAAACCCTTCACGTCCTCAAACGCATCATGTGCAAATATAGCCGGAGCGCGTAAGTCCGATGCACGCAGTGCGCTGAAATGCTGTTAATAAAAAAATGCAAAATGCCGAAAGAATATAGAGCAGATGGTTTGCAAAGTGCCTAAATTACTTTGATGATTTTCCTTTAGGGTATTTTATGATAAAGTGGGAGTAGGGTGCGGTTGCAGGAGGTTAAAAGCTTCTTTCCCCGCGATAAGTTTGGCCCTCTATCCGTGTTGAAAAGTTGTAGCGGTCCCCCACATACCTAGACCAGATTAAAAGGTACTGTCAAAAGTTTCGTTGGGGGGGGGGGGTATCTGCAGGCTCATCATCAATTTTTAAAGTAGGGGGGTACAGAGTGGTGCGTGTACACTATCCTCAGAAAGCTCGTTTAAGTGTATATTATTGACAGCCAATCCACAGATCATCTTCCCACCAGTTTATCGCTTTGGTGGTTTCAGTTGGGGCGTTTCAAATTGGCTTGGGTTTTTTTTGTGGTCAGGTGCTCTCTCTTGTCTTTTTATTCACTTTATTATCCAGCGCAGCTTCTGTTTGCGGTCGCGTTCTGTTTAATTATATATGGTTTTAGTTTAAGTAAATAGCCTGCGGAATGGCCCCACGTTTAGGGGCAATGAAAGCCGATAGCTGGGAGGAAGATTCGCTCTAAACGAGAAAACAACCTTTGGAATTCTTTCTCCCCCATCCCCCCATTCCCAAGCCGCTTACCCCCATCTTTTCTGTTATTGCAGCAAGAAATGATCAGTGGCACCACTGTTTATGGTATGTCAATTTTGATATCTGCTTGATTTTTCCAAACTGTATACTGTATGCGTACATTTTTTATTTGGAAATGTTATGACGCTTGTGTGGAACGCATTTTTAAGTCATGCATGTCTTTAAAGTCTTGGTTGTTCTGTATACATTTGTACTAATTTCCATTGCTTATGCGTGAATATTTTTTTTAACATATTTTCGGTTCTGTTCGTGCTTGGGACACCAAATGTGTTTAAATATCTTACTAGAACGATTTGCTTTACGATAGTTTAGTGAACAAGCACTTATTTCACCTACAGGATGTGTTAACAATTTGACCTGCAAAGCAGAGTGTTTTAAACTAAATCTGTGTTTAAAACAAATGCGACGGGATTCTGTGTTCTTATCACTATACACATTTCGAATATTTGAACGTTTTTATTGATGCCAGTTTTGTTATTTTGTGTGCCGCCCCAGTATTTTCGACTAGCATTCAACACAGTTGCCATGTTTTAAAACAGCATTTAGTTTGTCATGTTTTGTATTACTACCTGCAGAACTGGCCGTACAGGAATTATTGAACTTAGGGTTTTTTTTCTGATTAACAATAGAAAGGGAACAAAGCTGTGTCTGGTGCTCGCACGTAAATCGAGGCTAGATTGCTTGGTAATGATACGGCGCCTTTGCCGTGTCTCTTATGGGAGAGCTGATAGCCAGACGCGAGCTTTTCCTTCTCCACATGTTAAAGCTCTAATATATATTCGGTGCAGATTGCTTCAGACGAGCGGGATATGGCGTTATACATTTTTTAAATCGAGGGGCATGGCGGAACTCCACGAAATGTTTTTCCTATGACAGATACTCATTAAGAGCAGTGCGATTGAAAGTGAAATGAGAGGGGAAAGTGTATGATCTGATCGGCGCGCGGCGCTTCGCAGATAAATGGAACGGTGACACGTGACCGGTCCGTGCGTTTGATGTGGTTCTGCTTCAAGTGTTTAATTGATTTCATTGAATTAAATCACAAATGCATGAAACCATTCAGTGTAGAATTGCTTCTGGTTATAGTTATGTTCGCTGTTGGGATAATTTTCTTACGATAATTGGAGAAGGGGGCGAATTATCGCAGTGCCTTGCCATGGTGCATAATCCTAAGTTTGTTAATTAGGCTAAGGTAATTGTCGCCTGTTGTGAAATCAAATAGCGTTTACTTGTAGTAACGTATCATGTCCCTCCGTAGACATTTATACCCTCATTAAAAATTTATTTTCCTGCATTGTGCGAAGAGAATGTTTGTCTAAAAATTCATTTGACGTTTTATTCGTTTATCTGTGTTTAGAGAATTGTCTTATTAGATTAAAAAAACAACATGTTTTACAGATATTTATAATTATGCCTTTTAAATTATAGTTGTTTATATTTGCGTATTGCTGTAGTGAATTGTTCAGCACAAATCCATCCTTTCTGTTAATGTAAGCTGTTTCTTTGGTACAGTTACTACACAGATATTTTCTAAAACCTATTGCACATAAATACCTGATTTTTGCTTTCATTCTCAATGCTGATACAAGTAAAGTCTACAATGTTTGAAAGTAAATCTTGTCTGTGTTACACACTCAGTGGCTAGTTTGTTAGGTATAACTACTGTACTATACCTGCAAATGCAAACAGTCTGCTCTTCCAAAAACAAATCATGTGTCTGTAACTGAATACATGCAGCATAAAGACCAGGTCAGTAGGTTCAATTACTGTTTGACTAAGCATTAGAACGTAAAAAAAAAAAAACACCTGATCTAAGCGATTTTGAGCGTGGTGTATTTGTTGTTGCCATACATGGTGGTTCCAGCACCTCAGAGACGGGTGCCCTCCTTGGATTTCCACAGACTTCAGTGTAAAGAGTTGTGATGGTGTGATGAACACAAACATCCAGACAGTGGCATTTTTGTGACTGATAACACCTTCTTAATGAGAGAAGTCCAATGGCTGGACTCGTTAACGCTAACGGGAAGGTCACAACCGCAAAAATAACAGCTCAGTACCCCGACGGTGTATGGAGTGGCTTCCCTGAATGCCCAGCTCTTCTGTCCTTGAAGCTGAAATAGAGGCTAAAATGAATGCTACTTGGTATGTTTGTACGTAATCAAGTGGCCACTGAGGGTAGAGGTGTCATGCAGACTATGCATAGTAGTTTAAAATACAGGTAAATGTATTTACCTAAAGAATCATCTTACATGTGGGCTGTTACAAAGCGTTGGATCTGATATTTAAATGGTATGTTGCTCCTATTTATATTTTACTTACTGTGAACAATAAAATTATGGGCTGTTTCAAGCAAGAAGTACATTATAAAAGATAGAGATTTTTCTGTTATCTCTTTCATCTATATCATCCTTTTAGATGTCATTCGTTCTTTCAGTGATATGTATTAGTATTCATATTTTCTTGGCAATCTAATTTTTTGCATCTCCTATGATCTGTCCTCATCAAATGCATCTATTGAGGCTTTGGTGGGAAGAGGAAATGTTTGAACTTTTCACGGAATTTAATGTGGCAAGATATGTGCTTTGAAAAAAAAAATACATTATAATGTATCTGTGGTAGACGGCTGTTTTGAAATGTGCTGCTAATAAGGAGCACTGTTATGGAAGATGTTTTGTTCAGCTTTGAAGTGATTAAGGTTTCTGGCCAGCTGTTGTATTAAACACACCGAAATACAAAGGATGGGTCTTGACCACTGGCCATTAATATGATTATTGGCGATGCAGCTTTGCAGCTAGAGTTGAGATGTTTAGATGCAAGAAGGAAACGTGTTCTTGACATTTAATGGTGTTTTTGATGGACTGTAACACAAAGCATAATATATGTTTGTCTGCAAGGTCAAATGCTTTCCACTGAGGTGGGAAAGTGCTATTGCGTGTGATCTTGACCTGGGAATTTTAATGGTTTAATTAAATACGTATGATAAAAGTATAACATGCCATTCACTTGCAACAATGCTTTATTAACATTCAAGATTTCTATTGTATTTTAGAGAGATTTTAGTCATATTCTTTTTTAGGTTGTATTTTCTCAAGTGGAGTGATTTTAATTTTTTTTTAATTAATTCCTAGTATATTTTATTAATTTTATTTAGTTATTGTTTAATTTAGTTCCCGTCTCTTGACCAAAGAGAAATTCGAGCTTGAGAGACATCTGTTCATAGTATCTTTGAGTGTGGCTATGGAAGCTGTACGTGTGTTTTGTGAGTCCTTGTTATGCTTTATTTCCCCTGCAGGGTTTCAGATAAGCATGTCACCTAATGTGACATTTATTCCACGCGGTGTGTCACGTGTCACTGTGGGCTAAGTGAGGAGAGGCACAGGGCTGGGTTATGGGTGTGTTGGTTAACCCCACCCCCACCACTCAGTGTCTTATGTAATTATATGACAGGGCTGAGATTTCAGGACTGAGTGTTGTCGTTGCAGAACTGTAAAAAAAGTACAGCAATCTTTGCACAAAGCATGATTTGGTGAGTGCGAGGGCTGCCGTTTTTCTGTTGATTCACTCTCCTTCCAGTTTGGGCCCATTTTCTTGTCACGCCCATCCATAGGACAGTTTTGTATTAACTCAACGGAAGAGCCCTTAGAACCAAATCCTCACCAACCTTTCGGTTTTGGTGACCGTGTGTGAAGAGAGCGCCAGCATCTTCAGTGACCCTGCACTGTATCCCCTGACCTGTTGCTTGAAGTGTTCTTACGGTAACACACCAGTTAGCCAAGTATAGTGCGGTGGCAGCCATGTCAGAGCACGGGTCAAGGAAAGGGATGTGGCAGTATTTCGCGTTTAGGTCACATACCAGTCACGCGGTAGGTTTTTATTTCTGGGGATTGATCGTAATTAATCAAAATTAATCACTGATTATTTTGTTTGCTGATTTAAGAGAGAACTTTATTTTGCCTGGGCACCTGGAACGAGAGAATATGGTTTATGTTAAGAGGTTAGATGGATCCATGTTCAGGAATTTTAAGCAACTTATCTGGTTGTATGGTAAGATTTGAAACCTGTCAATCAAGTATTGAATGACCATTTTAATAGAAGACAGGAAGCTCCACCTCCTCTTTTTTTTGTTGCACGTTTCTGTTGCGTCTGATAAAATATCATTAGTCTATCCATCCATGCATTTCTTGGTGAGGCTGCAGCTTATTCCAAGAAATGCGAGACAGGGGCAGGGGACAGACTGTCGCTCATTAGTAAGAAGGATAATTTAGAATACATACATAGCATCAAGATAGAACAGCGATCTCTGATAATCAGCTGTCACGCAGTATAGATTTTTATATTATGGGTTACTTATCATTTTGATAAACACGGGTTTGACGAGCGGTCCGTTCCGAAGTTGAACATGTGCATTAACATGTCCAGAGATGCGATTACTGTTGTAAAATCTGTCAGATTTCAGGCAGTGCGTCTTAAGGGTTAAATGTTAAATCCAAACTGAATGCGGCTAGTGACTGGTTTCGCGAACTTTGTCACAACAAATGTAAGATCCATATTTGCCTTTGACCGCACTGAATGGGGAGATTTCTGCTATCACAAATACAGCACGTTTTCTGCTTCATATATTGAATTTAAAAAAAAAAAAAAAATCATTTAAAAAGCCTCGCATGAATAGCCTTGGCAGTCTGATGGGATTCTAATTATGGAATAAAATCCAGTCGCTCACCTTCAGAGAAACTCGTTTTGCCTAATTGACAGTTGTATGTGATGTTATCCATTACACACATAATGGGTCGTTTTGTCTTAATCCGGCCTTCCGCTTTAATAGCTCCTGACAAAGGGATAATGAAGGGGAGAATGTGCAATTATTGAAAACACTCTACATTAACGTTTTGGGTTATGACAACTGACGTTCCGAACGGTGTCAGCCGGATGCTGCTTCCTTAGAGGGCTCATATTTATTTATGTAATGGCCCTTTAATGACACTTTTCTTTTTTCCCTTTAAAAAAAACGCCTTAAAAAAAAAACCTGGATGGCCTGAAAGCAAACGTGCGGCAGTTCCATTTCCATGTGGATTAACAGCAAATGACGAAAGATTCTCATAGAATCAATACTAATAGGCTACATTACTTCCTATAACAATGTTATTACTGCTGTAAATGTTATTTATTGCAATGTGTTTACTGCTTTCCCATTAAAAAGAATGACGGAAAAATAGCGGGGCGATCTGTTTAATTCATTATTTATTATTATTATTATTATTATTATTATTATTATTATTAACGTACAGTTAAAAAAAAAAAAAAAGCTTAAGTGCCTTCTCCCGATTCCCTCCCCTGTGTAAAAGGCGCGGGGGGGCTCCTTCCCTGTAAGTGCGGCTAGGGACGGGCAGACGGCAGCCGGCCGTGTTATCTTGGCGAGTTTCTCAGCGCGTTGACAAGCTGCCTTGCGGGGCGGAAGCGGCGCTCCGCTGCTGTATTCGGGAACGGGCTGGCCCCACTGCGGAGATCAAGGGCTTTGAATCCGCGCTGTCCTTTGTGTGTCCGGCTCGCTGTCTCACTGACACCTCGAGATGGCTGATGGCATGTATAGTGGACACTTTTGCATATAAGATCTGTGTCAGCGTGTATAAAACTTAATAAACTCAAATGTTGCATACATGATGGTACTTTTTTCTTTTGTCCTTAAATTTGTGTCTAAGAAATTAAAACGCAGGGAACATGAAATTTCTTTTTATTATAATCCTTTTTGTGTTTGGTCTATGCTACCCTAATTTAAACTGTGCGCCTCTGTGTGTGTGTGTGTGTGTGTGTGTGTGTGTGTGTGTGTGTGTGTGTGTGTGTGTGTGTGTGTGTGTGTGTGTGTTTGTTAATTATGGTTATCCATATGACTAGCACTGATGACTGCATACGGAATTGGCATACCGGCATTTAGGTACCAATATTTTAATATATATTTTCTTAAGAAAATATAATATTCTTCCACAGGCTCAAGTGTATCAAACTTATTATTTTATGTTTCCCCTTTTTCCTGTTTAGGGAATTTAAGCAGCCAGATTGACCTTTTTGGAATTAACTGGAAGTTTTAGAACAATGGATGCTAGAAAATTATGTGAATTCTTAGAAAGGAATACAATGGTGTAATTTGTCCTGTCTTCTTTTGGTCCAGAGCATTAAAATACAGCAGTAGCTTGTGTATTTGTTAAAAACGGACAGTACCCCCTCCCCATCATCAGAGTTCAGCAGTAATGCTCTCAGTTTGATTTGTATGGTGTTCTGGGCGCCTTTATAGATCCCCTTCATTCATTACCATACCCCAGGTGGCAGGAGGAAGAGATGTTTGCCTCACACACTGATGTCTTCATTACACTGTTTACATTCTAATTAGACACCCTAAACTTTTTTGCCAGGAAATGGTATTCCAGTAGAGTTTTTAACGATGGAAGGTTTGTTTCGTATAGGACTTTTAAGACCATTTGCAATAGGAGGCTTTTTGCTTGTGACACAAATCATTGTCTTGATTTTCACAAATCATTGTGATCTTTAATACAGGGTTACTTATGTAATGCTCCACATTCAAGAAATGTTTCAAGTGTCACACCCTTTCCTTAAATTCCCTTAATTTCCTTAAATTGAAAATTTCCTCAAATCCTTTCATATGTTTTGTAACATTATATTAACTTTTAAATGATTTTTTTAAGATTACAAAGAAAATGTTGCAGTCAAGGATGAAATACTACACGAATGTATTCCCCTAAGATTTTTAATTAACAAATCATGCTAATGTTTGATCAGGTAGAATTAAATAGATAAAATTACCTGCTATACATCGTAGCAACTTACAAAAATGTTCAAAATGATTTTTTTCTCTCAAATGAGAGAATACATATGGGCTAAAGTCATAGATGTAGGGGTATTAAAAATTGTGTACCTTCCTGAGCGTACTTTAGTAGCACCGCTCGCTTACAGTGTGTTACGTAGTTTGTAAATAAATAGTGGGATAAATTTGCAGAGTATGTTAAATAGCCATATTCAGCCTAAACCCCAGGTTCTCTGACTAAGGATGCCTTCAAGCTATTGGTCAAATAACCACTGTTAAAAAAAAAAAAAAAAGCTTTTACACACCGTGCCCTTGAAGTATTTTCTAGTAGCCTTACTGGTTTCTGTGTGAATAAGTATTTTTCTTAAAAGCGTGCAATTACTTATGTATTTGAAACCGATAGATTGACCTTGTTTCTCTCTCGTTCATCCTCCCCTATGCTATAGAATTCATTTCCTGTGGTCATTGAAGATCCTTTGCTGGGGTTCCCTGGTTTCCTGGCCCAATTCCCATCCATGCTCTCCTACATAGCCAATGCCAAGGCTGGCCTGTCATCCCGCAGTATAACTGGCTGCACACTTGCTCCCCTCAGCCTAAAAACGCCAGTGTGCGGACAGCGGGCGCAAAATGGCTGCTGTGTATTATTTGGGTAGCTTCCATATCCTGGTATTAAGTGGGATTATTCCCACCAAATCCTGGGAAAACTACAGTTTACATGCACTTCGTAATATGTTTTTGCTAATTGTGTCTAATCACTTAATCCGGCAGTAACGCGTGACATTTGTGTGGTGTTGCTCGTTGCATGAACGCATGAATTTAACACCAATCTATGCGTACCAAATGTTGGCTATAACCCTTTGATTGTCTGCGAGTAGAGAGTAGGATAGATCTTGGCCAGATATTTCACGCAAAATGTCTATAACATATATCCTATAGGTCTATAATGTAAATATTCCTCCATATTCATGCAAGAGCTCTATAATGTAGCAGGTTACACAATGGTACAAAGAGCCCACGTGCCTATTTCACACAAGATTAGCCCAATATCCATCTCTGTTAGTTCTACCTTTATGAAATAATAGAGCTCTTACCCTTTTAAAAGTAGAAAGCGGTTGAAATATCCAGTGGTATAAAAAACACAGCTGGATATCTGGAAGCAGCCAAGCACGGCGATGTTGCTGATGATCAGAGCCTGCACGTCCCATGCTGGTCACGCTGGCCAGGAATCGAAGGGCAACAGAAAGGATTGAAGCAAACAGTTTTATTAAATACTAAGAGAGGCTCCGTTGGAGTTTTACCATCTACGAATATCTGTGTTTTCTCTGTTTGTGACTAATAACTCTTAAACTATATTAGATTTTCTGTAGGCTCTTGGCAGTTTATCTGCCCTGATTAACAGATTTTATTTTACCTTTCCATCCATCCATCTTTTGTATGTCTATTCTGGTCAGGGTTGTGTAGTAGCTTGGGGGCCGATACCAGGCAGTTTAACACCTTTTTGAAGTAGGTAAAAATACCTTGACTCCCTATTTATGCATATAAAGCATCATATACAGACCTGATCCATACTGGCATTACATGAAGATAGAGCCCAGGTTCATAAAGGGGATTTGCAGTTCTACCATTTGGGCAAAGCTCTCAACCCCATATCCCTACAGTGAAATACCCAATGAGGAATAAAATGGGTCATTCCTAGAAATAGAAATGTTATTTAACTGAAATGAGCATAAATCAAGAAGTGGCAGAGATTTTATTTGAGATATTAACATAGCAGCAAGGCAGTTCATGTTGAAGTGCTTGCCTGAGAGACAATGTATTGCATTGGATACTGTTTTGATCTGTCACTTGATATATAAATGCTATGGTGATGGAGGCACTGTCTCCAAAATATGACAGGTACCTTCTTTTCGATTGTAACTGCAATTATTTGCTGTATGTCTCAAACACACAGCCTTTGCCAGTATTTTGTGTTTTAGATGGACTGAACACGTTTTTTTTTTCTCTGTTGAAAAGATGGATGTGTTTTAATGGTCCTAATGTCCACCTGGAGTTAAATTAATTTAAAAGAGGGAAAGATAAAAAGATTGCGATGTTAAAGAGTTCAGCGTTGTCCTGGAGGATTTATAGACATATGTGGGCTGATACTACTTCTGTGATCATTATCCTCCAGTCACCTCAGCAATAGGTTGCTGTTGTGGCACATTTTTTAAATGGCTGTAACAGACACAGCACCAGGTTTCACATTGACTCTTTGTCCGTGATTTCGAGGAATTTCAATGATGGCAAGAGATTTGTGGACCAGTGAGAATAAGTGTTTATACCTTGTATTTTCAGTGATTTATTTTCAGGAATTTACAAGTTTCACTGGTTGACGTTATATATATCTATCATCTAAGTCACAGGTGATTCAGTCACTTATGAGCATGAAGATGGAGACACTGATCCGTTCCAAAATTTAGCTGCAGTGTAATTTACGTAATTGAGTAATAAAACTTGAGGTCATATATGTGAAATTTAGGACTACTAGGCGCAGTGAATGGGAGAGTGGTGAAAAAGACTTCAGCAAGTATCTCTTTTAATTTAAAAAAAAAAAAACAAAAAAAAAACTTTTTTCAGCTCCAGGATGATTAGCCCATTATGTTTTATGTAGTCAGAATGAAAAATCAGTTATCAAAAAAGTATGTCTTGTGCATTACAGTGAGCACTCCTGTGTTGTATCTGGGTAAAAATAACCACAGGAATGTACGCGGTTTGAAAAACATGCCACGCCTGACATTTTCATCCTCTGTGGGGGCTCCTGATAAGTGTGTGTGGGGGGTGAAAACAGATAAGATGTCGGCATATTTCCTCCTTGTCCTTACGCCGGCCCACTTGGAAAAAATGTGGCAGCGTTATGTTTCCTGTTAATCGCGCTTGCTGCGGCGAGTCGGTCGCTAGCCTGTTCAACTTCCTGTTCCAGCTTTTATGATTTTTTTTTTTCGTTTTTTTGGCTGAGAGTTAATTTCCTCACAATCATAGCTGGATTTGCTTTTGGGTCTCCTACGTGCATGAGTGCGGTGTGGGAGGCCGGTGGAGATTTTGGTGTGATTTACTTAGATATGGTACATTGAATGTCCGGCTGCAGTGATCACTGCAAGTGTTAATCTGGCTGTTTTATTGGCCCTGATGATGAAGGTTGTTTACCGGCCCATCAGCACTGAACATGTAGTTTCTGTTTAAAGTTGGGGTTGGTGTCTGGCTCAGCGGGTTAGTCCTCTGTGCCAGTGATCTGAAGGTCGCTGGTTTGAATCCAGTCCTCGGCAGAATAGTCACATGTCTGTCGGGCCCTTAATCCCCCAGAATGCTCCATAGGTATCAGATAAATGGCTGACCCTGTGCTCTGACCCCAAGCTATGCTCTCACCTGTATGTACGTGTGTGTATGTCTCAAAAAGCAGCGCAAGATGTGAGCTATACTTGTGCAAATGGTAAATAGAGTGATATTTCATATTCTTTTTTTTCCATGTAATTTCAGTTGGTCTGAAATTAGCTTCGGGTATTTTAATCACTCCTGTGATGGTCTGGTGTGTGTTGACACACACACAATGTACATGAGAGGTTTTTACTGACTTGAAAAGTTAGTGTGCTTTAAATATCACCTGTTGAAACAGGGTTAACCTTCAGACATTTAGGAAACCAAGGATCCGTCAAGCCTTTGAAAATGTCCCTGTGTTGTGTCTTTTTAATTAGTTTTATTTAATGCATTCCTATGGTATTAATCACTGCAGAATTTCCTTGTGAAAGACTTGGCACGTTTACTGTTTTCCCGCCTGTGACTGTAATGACTGTTTAATTACTCAATAAAGGTGGCTTATAGATCCCCTTCCTCTTGTGTACTGTTAAAATGATATTGATTTTGTCCTCTAATGCAGTTTGAACTGTGTGCCTGTCAAGGTGAGCCAGCCATTAAAAGAGGTTTCCTTTCCATCGGACTCTATGGCGTAAACGGTACTTATGACAAATAGTAGCATTGCCAGTTTTGTCCTGAGGCTGTTTTTTTTTCTTCTCTTCTTTAACAGTCTTGGGATGTGGGCACTTTAATTCTGAGGACACACCTTTTGTGAAAAAGCCTGAATTTTTTATTTTATTTTATTTTTTTATTTTTTTTTGAGGGAACATGTTTGGACATAAATACAAGGGCATAACTTTTGGTTGAGCACTGGGGAGTTGAAGTCTCCACCTGTTTATGGGGGTCCAGGGGGTTGTATTGGCTGGTTTTGACTATTGGGGGGGTAAGAACCTCCCCATAATTTACACCCATACACCATACATACATACATTTAGGCATTAGATTTTAGTTACGTCCAAAGATTGGTGTCTATGCTCCACATTGTGTTATTCGACACATTCTGCAGCGCGCCGTCGTGCGTTTTCCAAAACAGTCATGTTTAGCGGCTGCCCGCCCCCGCCCGTGTGTAGCTGTCAGTCTGTCAGGGGCGGCTCTAACCGTCCTGCCAGGGACAGCACCCGGAGGACTTCATCCGGCGGCCGTCCGACGACAGTGAGCCGCCACGGCATCAAGCGACGGATATAAAGCAGTGGCAGGCGCCCGCTGACCTATATGCCATGAAGGACTATAATCTGTACTGTACGGCACTACGAGCTATTCGGATACGAAAACACAGACAAATAAATATCGCAACGTGATTTTAATGAATACAGCGCAACTCGTGATAATGACCTCCAAATTAATATTTGTGAGTGCGTTTCCTGGCAGCGTTTTAAGTTCACGTGGGTCAACATTTCACTCCCAGTCGGCTCTCCGCAGCGCTCACTTAGAGGAAAAAAAGTAGAATTTTGCTTTATGTCAGTCGCATAAATTGCCCGAAAAGGCCAACAAACGTAACACCTATAGCATAAAATTTGCATACAGATCTGTGTAACGACGGCTGCATTTGGCGAGGCTGCGCAAGCACTGCCCTATTTTAATGCGTTCATTTCCAGGACCCGAGCACTTAGTCTGCGCTAATGACGGCCGCTCTTCGGGAGGAGTTTCATTCCGGTAACATGACTTCGTCCTAATTTTCAAGTGCATGACATCTAACTTTACCTGCTTTTTTTCTTTATTCCTTTGTTAAATCCATAACTCTCAGTACAAGTTAAGGTACTAAGCATTGTACTTGCCAAGGAACAGGATGACAGTGCCCCGTATATTTTAACGCTGAATAATGCGTAAAATACGTCATGTGGTAAAATGTTTTCAACAAAACAGGTTTACGTTTTCTTGTCAATATTTAAATGACATAATGAAAAAATTATCCACTGAATGCACCCTATGTGTTTTTTAAAATAACGTAAATGTAGTGTGATTTACCCCCTTTTACTTTTAAGCTGAATATCCTGCAGTGAATCCTGTAATTGTGAATTAAAATAACTTGTGGAATCGGGTCTTTAGTGAAATTACTCTACCCACATCCATAGCTAGTCAGCATATTCTGTCATAATTTCCATATCTTTTCTTTGAAAAATGCTCTTCAAACAGATAACTAAAATCTTTATTTGGCATAAAATATAAATGGTTCTGATAAATCATAACTTTCTATTTATTTTGCTTAGAAAGCAGGGAAGGTTCATATAAAATTGCTTATAATATGGATGTCATTAGACAACTTGTTACATTTATATGTAACACTGAAAAAATGCTCAGTTGAAACTGCAATACACCTGTAGTGAATTTTATAGCTGCCCAGTGAAATCTCTTAAAATCGGTATGCTCTTAGACACATTAATTAAAAAAAATAACTGAGACCTTGTAGGCTTTTAGTGGAAACATTTGGTTTCACATTAATGTAAAACTAGTACATGTTATTATTCCTCCAAAAGTTTATTTGAAGGCATACTGAATTATAAGCCCGCTGATCGATTTATTTTTATGTGTCATTACCCAGTAAATAAAGAATAATAATGATTTAATTGCATGTATTTATTTTTTTAACAAATATGTCCTCTGTGAGGATTCTTTCAGCTGTTCCCAGTGATTGAAACCTTTGATACGGTTGAACGGCTAAAGCTCTTCTCTGCTGGTGTTTCTGTTTGCATGATGCCTGAAGTTGCAATCCGCTTGGGCTGTGAGTGACCTTAGGTTGCGTATAGTGATGAGTGGGGATTTGCTCTGTAATAGAATTGTATCTAATTAATTTGTGGAACCTGCAGATGCAGCACATCTGAGATTCCCTCATTATTCAGCTGCATAAATAATTGTGTGTGGCTGTTTAGCGTAATGTGTACATTTTTTAAAATGAGCTTTGTTTTTTATTAAATTGATAAGAGCTGGTCCTCGCAAACTGCTTTGTTTCTCCTGCTGCGCAATGTTATGGAATCTAGTGTAGGCTGTAGATTGGACGCATATCTTCGAGTTCATAAACGCAAGGGAATAAGGAGACCTCCGCTTGTGTGCAGTTTCATTAATTTAACTGCTGCTGATTGGTCAGCCTGGTCCATAATGTGCCTTGCATGCATAATTAGGAATCTGACAATTTCATGAAGGACGTCGTGGCCTTCTGATCCTCTTCTTCCTCTAAGTAATTAGTCTGTGGCCAAGCTATGAAATCTGTTCCAGGAAATTCAGAAGCCTTGAAGGTGTCTTCTGGAATATTTCCTGTTTGCTCATCTTTGTGCCTCATTTCCCCTGAATCTGACCAATCTAACCAGGCCATGTTCAGTCTCTCTTTCTCCCTCCCTCTTGTTCTCTCTCCCCCTCTTTCTTTCTCTCTACCTCTCTGGGTACCATGTGGCAGCTGGTCTCAGTCAGCAGTTTATTGCAGATAGTTTCCATTTCAGTGCATTAGGCTGGACAATGACCAATGATCCACCATAGCCTATTGTAAAACATTAGATATGGCTTAATAAAAATGGCAAATGATGAATTTACCCTTATGAAGGAACAATCTGGAAATATGTCTATGAGAAGCAGTGCTGGGGGTGGGGGGGCGTTATGAAGGAGACTCCAGACTTGGATGATTAGGGTTAGACGCGTGGGTTAGTTCATGGGTATACACTAGTGGCCAAAATTGTGGAAACGCTTCCAATTTTTAGAGATTGCAGAACTTCCAGTTACTCCAGTTACTTATTTAATCGTCCAGTGTATGATATTTGTGAACATTCTTTGATTTGTTTATAAACATTACCGCTAATATTTATGTAATAGTTTAAGCGAAATGTCAGATACGCATGGTATTTTCACTATTTTAGCCGCTAGTGTAGCTGCTGTTCCCCTCACTTAGTAACCTGCACCAGTTCTTGGTACAGAACCCTGATATGAACAGCCTGCAGACACTTTCCTTTGCCTTCCTGTACATTCAGCTTACAGAAATGGGATTTACTTTGTGCTTGTTTGCATGCCTTCAACCCTGGCCGAAGCCAGGCTCCAGTGGCATTGAAACGGGCGCTAATCCCTGGCCAGAATCCCTATTCCCTGCCTAGGCGTTTGTCACATGGTTCTGTTTGCAGTCCTGAAACTTTAACAGCATCATATAAAATAAATCTGCATTTACACGTCAGCATAACATAGGACACTATTTACAAAGTGAATACTTGTCAAAATTAGAATCGATGCAGCTTCGTCATTGACTCTGTACTTGTACTCATCACAATGAAATGCAGTTAGCATCTAATTAAGTGCAAATAAAATGCATTTGTGTATAATAAATACGATAAATATAAGATCAATTATGAATTGTATATGTAAATTATGGTTCTGTGAATATATGCACGAGGTAGTCAATAACTTAAGGTGCAGACAGGAAGTACAGAGAAAATGATTGTGCAGGGAAATGTGTCAAGCAGACTGGAGATATGCGTTGTGTGAAAGGAGCAGTCGGTGCAAAGATCTTCATAGAAAGTAAATGAGCAATATCTCCTTTTAAGTGAGCCCTGCTGGTATTTGTTTATTAGTTTTGCGGTTTGATGTTTCACCTCAGCAGCTGAGTAAAAACCACGGCTGATTTAGCTGTTTTCCTTTTCTGTACAGTATCGCTGAAAAGTAGCGGGGGGTCATCAGCTTGTGAATATCCAGCCTGAATGTGCTCGAGTTTCATCAGATGCTCTACTCTCTTTTCCCACGTTGGGGAATGTTTGTCAGTCTGTTTACACCCCCTCCCGATATCAGACCTCGCTGAGCAGAAGACTTCACGGCTACATAAATTCTGATATGTATCCTCAGTCTCCTGCCAAATCAATACTGGAATGACAGCTAAACCCAGGCGATGAGAACTTCAGGCTTTTGAAATGTGGTATGTCAGGGGCAGCGGCGCACCATCTAAGATTCTCACGCGGTGCTGGTTTCGCGTTCACTCAGATCTGCAGTCCTTCACATCAGTCCTGTTTGCTGACCAATTCTGCTGAAAGGTCGCATGCAGATCGCTCCACAAGAAGGTTTCCCTGAAACCGTTTTTTCTTTTTGTTGAGTGGTCTGTTTATTTTGTCTTCAGTTTTATTTAATTTCATGTATAATAATAATAATAATAATAATAATAATAATAATAATTTTTTTAAATGCTATACACTATTTAGCAATTGCACCTATGTACTATGCAAGTGAACATCTATAGATGAGAGACATGAGTAAAGAAATCTTTTTAAAATTCTCTTACCCTTCATTTACACAAAAAAGGCATAGTGCTGCAAGTTTGTTTTCTTTAAATGCATTTTTTTTGTTAACTTTTGCTAACTGAGGAACAGACAGCCAGTTTCTTGTTGTATGTGAAAAAAATGGCACATTGGACAGGGAAGTGAAATGTTTTGATAAACCGCATAAATTAATCTTCTGCCACGGAAGTGTTTGCTCAGATGAGACCGCTCCCTGGAGTACTGTGATTTGTTTCAGTTGGTATCAGGAGTCTGATTCGTATTAAATGTTGTCTTGAATGCATTTTTTTCCCCTTTACTAAGTATCATTTAACTTAGGATTAATAATAGGCCTACCTACCAATGGAGGACCATAAATGATGAATTGGACAATTTGACTTATTCAGGAGAAAGTAAAAATGTGGTGATTAGCTATTGGTAACACTTTGGTTGCCTCAACATTTCAAAATCATATTCCATGTTCTCCTTCATTAACTAAAGTTATACTAGTAGTGTCGTCCTGCTAAATGGCTGTAACTAGATAAGTTTGTATAAAAGTTAAGAACAAGCCATGGAGTTTGTTTCTATGGTCCATTTGTTCAGGATATATTCTCTCTTCCTAGAGCAGAGCGATGACTGCGTGCCTGCAGGAGAAGAGACTCGGAGCAGATTCTGGAGGTAGTTATACCTTCTCCTCTAAGATTAGCCGTTACGAGAGAGACAAGTGACTGAGGTTTTGTTTCTGAATCTGACTGATTTGTCATTAACTAACGTTTTTTTTTTTTTTTTTTTAATTTTAAGTAGGAAGTGCAAAACTCACAACTTGTATTGAATTGCTCATTTATTTTTCACATTAATAAAAACATGCAATTAATAAATTAATGCAATTAATAAAAACTTGTGTAAATTAATAACAATAATATTAAATATATATGTATATGTTTAAAAAATTGGGGTTGTAAAAGTTCAAAAAACACCGCCTTCATAATGCATGGCTGTAATTTATTTCCCACATTTTTAAGCATCTGTCTGTTAATCATAGTTTTGTGTCACAATGTTTGTAAATTTCAGTCCTAGTGCTTTGCGAATAAAATGGCTGTATAGCCTTTGCTATATCTCAATTATGTTCATAAAGTGCCGTATACCTTTGAATGTTGTGTTTTGGCCACACCCACTGTTTTGGACAATACTTGGACGTGGGCATTTCAGTGTGACATGTTTTCAGCATGATACTGCTGGAGCCCTCGTGGGTGCACCTCTCTGTAGGGTGCATCTTTTTAGAGTAGGTTTCGGTCAATGAACCAGCATCAGTCGGCTTCAGCTCATCCGGTTCTGCTCCCTTGGAGTGAGTAAGCATTCCCTGGGAGGCGGGGAACACTCGTTCATGGGCAGAACTTACAGAGGCTCTCCGGGGCCACTGTCAGTCCGTCTCAGAGCTTTGCCGGCAAATGGGCCGGTCTGCTCATATTAGCAGCTCACTTTCGATTAGCTGGATCGTGGGGAATTTGCACGAGCGTGATTTTAGCCTTCGTTGTGTGATATGCGCTGTGTCTGGAGAGTGTGGTGACAGGGTATCAAGCTGTGTATACAAGACCAAGCTGGGGAGGGTTATTTTCTCTGTACTGCATGGATGTTTGAGCTGGCTGCAAAATGTCACTTCGTTTTTAGGACACGGTGGGGCCACTTGGAATCGTGAACATCCGAGTGATGGTCAGTGATTGGACAGATCTGTTTGCGAGATCGGGGTACCAAAAGGGGAAATGCATGCAAGGAGAACCATATCCATCCGTTTCTTTATCCATTCCTCCATCTATCCCTGCATCCATCTTTCTGTGTTTTATGCAGGGTTACAGGACTAGAGCATATCTCAGGCAATGTGGGGCACAAGGAGGATGCCCCGAGTGGGATGGGCCAATCACAGGGCACACGCAAGCACAGTGTGGCTGATTTTAGAAATGCCAGTTGACCTAACTGCATGTCTTTGGGCTGTGGTAGGAAAATGGAGTATCCAAAGTAAAGGGCAGACAAGGGAAAGTCCACATGCACAAGTGTGGGTAGGATTCAAACCCCTGTGTGCGCTGTTATCTCCCCTCATCTTTCAACTTTTATATAACTTGCTTTCAGAAGAGTGATACACAATCCATTCCACCCACAGCCCTGTAGGGGTCCAGCTGACTGAAGGTGCCACTACAGAGTGTTTGGAGGAAGAGTAGCCCAGCCATCTAACCCTCCTGATGGGCTATGAGACAGCTGGTGTTATCTGAACCTCCTTGTCAAAAATGACTCAGTTATTGAGCGTGATTCCTACTACTGGATGTGATATTTTTTTAATTTTCTTTTAGTATAACCTCACACTATGCTGCATCTATCTTAAAGTACAAAGCTATCAGTAGACTGTCTGGAATATTTTACAAGGTGCTACACACTCCAGAAACATAAAATGATACAGTCCTACAGTCTGCACATGTCAGTATTGCATGAGAAAACTGTGTTCCTGCTAATGAAGAGAGAAACCGATATCATTACCTCATTCTCCAAATTTGTATGACGTAATTATTTCGGCACATTAATTTTGAGCTCAGAAAATCAGCAGAGAATCGGACTAAAACGGCAATATCGATAAGCGGTTACTTAATGTAGGTCAAGTTTCCATTCGAGTGAATTCACTTTTGTAACCCGGATAGCTGTCGCAGCGCTAGCAGTTGTCTCATGCTGCTCTGATCGTTTTCTGGTACCATTACTGAGTTTATTGATTTGCTCATTGCTCTTGCCATCTGAGGTATTTTATGTTACCTTGAAATTTTGTTATGCTCAGCCTGGGTTTCGTTTAGAGGCTTCCTCTATTTATTTGTCCATCTTTGGTTGGTGTTATTGAGATAATTGTATGATATTTTTTTTTTCCATGATATAAAAAAAGCCCTCATTAAACCACCCGGTTAATATGCAGAGAGCATGATTGTGTCCTAAGTATTGGTCATTCATTATGGTTGTTCCATGTACTGACCAGTTTTATGATGAAAATTTTATTTATTTTTTCCCCCCAGTTCATCAGCAGCTGAAAAAGAATGTGACAATAGAACTTAAGGGGTCATTTCAGGGGATGAGAACATTATTCACTTCACCTTTACCTTATTGCCGTCACGTTAAGTTGGCTTCCCGTTTTTCTCTTGGGCCAAACATGTGCCTAGATCCTAATGCCAGCTCCCATACCTTGTTGCAGCCCATTCCAAGACCCGGTCCCTCTTTCCCCTCCTTTTTTTTTTTGTTAACCATAGTCTGCCCCAAACTAAGTCTCAAACTCCTTCCTCCCATCCTCAGGTATCATTGTTCCATTCCCCATCTCACCCAGATTGAGTCTTGTAACCAGTAACTGGGTTGAACATCGGGCAGGGATCGTCAATCTGTCCGTACATGGATAAATGTGTCTGTGTAAAGTCTCATCTATATCCGTGTCAAAATGTTTTGATTGAAAGGGAACATGATGTCTGTCAGAATTCACCATGTTGTTGACACCTGAGATTGGGAACTGGTGTAGTTCAGAGCATAACCTTGAATTTAACCAGATTGTGGTGTGGATTTGTACTAAAGCACGGCCTAAGAATACTTCTCTAAAAAACTATTAGTTTTGGTTTTCCCCCATGGGATATTTATATTTCTGTGGTTCATTTAGTAAATAAAAATAAAAGTATACTGTAAACTAGCACTGATATGAGTATTACTGCAAAGAGCCATGCTAATAGAATGTCAGCTGTTCACTCTCACAGATCAGTCATTTAGTCAAACACTGAAGAGTCGCTGTGGGTTAATATTAAAGGATGGTGTATTTATAAGACTTTTTAAAGGAAGACACTTCACAGGAAATGTAAAATGGAGCCCCTTGTGTCATCTGAAAATGAATTATTCAATTAACTGACCTTATACTGAATACGTAGCCAGTGTTGATGTGTGTTATATATTTGGTTAAACAATGCATTTGAATATGAAGTATTCATGATAAAGTAAGAGATTTTTTTAATTATTATTAATCTAATCTGGCAGTGTGCAAATTAAGGTGCTTTTAATTATTATATCTGCAGAAGTATAATGCGTATTCAGGGAATAGAGGGGGGCTTTAAACTTGTATGCCATTGGAATTAAATAAGTGCAGATACCATCTCAGTTGTCTATATATAACATTTAATGTGGGTTTAAAAGGAAGGAATATATAATTGAAGCAGTGATAATGATTTATGTCCTGCATAATGCAGCATGATATTATCGAGAGACCACAGGGGTGTGTTTGTTTATTTATTCAGAGAATCAATAGAATATTCTAGAATTGAGACAGGCAAAGCATATATTTCAATGTGTAATGTCCTTTGTGGCCCCGTGCCCTGGGATCACTGGCTGGTAAATGCGCAGCTGTGTGAAAGCCTCCGTGTATAAAGTGCGGGCTGCGGCGGAGACCTGCGCGGCTTGGCGTCACGGCCGCTGTTAGCGCCGGCTTTGCGGCTGCCAAAGGGCTGGCCTGACGGTTTCACTTAGGAATCCCATCGACTTAATGTTATTACATCTTATTACATCCATGATGACGATACAACTTATACTTCGGTTTGACTATCGAAGGATGTTGCCGATTTTCATTTGACGTATTATTAAATATGACAATGATGTAAACATCATGGAATAGTTTGTCCGTTCGTCCTGTTTTGGGTGTTTTTTTTATTAAAAAGGATAATTTGAGGTATTAACTTTGGTGTCCTTCTCAGGAAAACTGCTGAGTAAATGGATTATGTACGTTTTTGGCCAATCCGACTGCAAGTCCCCCCCCCCCCCCTCTCCTGTGGACCTGTCTGGTCAGCTCCGAGCAGAAAGACGGGGCTGCGCCGGCGGAGTGTGCAGCGGCTTGAGACGCAGCGGAGGTGTTTACCGGAGTGAAATGATTACAGTGCTCCCGCGGCGGGACGGGCGCTCCGAGCGCCGTCTCTGAGCACGGCCGTGAATATTACTGTGATTACACGGAGTGCTCCGGTCACGGAGAATTGACTGCCTGACTGATGTTCCCAAAACGCCGAGGACAATGGAGCTGCACTCGTTCTCAGCCCCCCCTCCCCCGAGCCTAAAACGGGAGGGTGATTAACCCCTCTCTAAAAGCGGTGACCGGACGCTGAGAGCAGTGTTACCGGCACAACTGCGGCTTTACTTCCGCAGTTCGGTGGCCTTACAGCCAAACGGAAGACCTTGAGATTTTTAGGGTGTCCATCTAATTTTGGTTTAACTTTTAACTGTGGCTTTTTTTTTTAATTGCATGCCAACTGATGTTGTTGTGCCTTATTCAGATTCATTGCTTTTAGCAAGAGAGCTGCCTAGTGTATTTTTGACTGTGACTAGAAAAAGAAACCTTGTAACCTAAACTCCTAAATGGCTAAATGAAGGAGTTAAGTTGCCTTGGGTATAGAAATTCATTGTTATGACTGGCTGATTTGGTTTTGTTTCTTTGACTACTGTGATATATGGTGATGCATAAATTAAAAGGTTTAACTATGACCAACCACTTTAGACGTTCCAAGGAATTTATTTTTGTCTATATTATCAGGGATGTAACATGTATTTTATGATGACAAATGATTTTTTTATTTCATTCATATTAGATTTCCAGTATCTCCTGTTTATTATTCATAACTACAGATATATTCTTGGTTTCATTGTATACCAGACAGCATGACAGATATTTTGTTTAAACATAAACAAGTTTGTTAACCTGGAAATTTATAAGGTCTTAACTATCTTCATAAGCACGTTTCATATCAAAATTCTCCTTAAATGGTGGGCAAATTGGCATGGTTTTCCACGGAAGAAATGAAGTAATGAAACGAATAACTAAATAAATAATAAAAGATTAAAAGTTTAATGAACAGAAAGCATTAAATGCTACTTAAATTAACGTAACGGCTACATGGCAGACAATTCAAAAATCGTAGAGACTCAAGCGAAGGATTTTCTTCTTCTACCCCTTGCTAAATGCCAATTTTCTCAAGACGAATGTACCCGTAAAACCTAAATGTTTTTCCGCACTGACATTTATTGACTGATGCATGCAGAGACATCGTACACCCTAATGACACCTCTCTGGATCTTAAGTAACCTTTTGCCCATTTAAAATATGTAAGGCTGCATTTTAAAATTTAGCTGCATTAGCTAAGAATAAATTAAATTTGGAGTGATGTAGTTAGATAAGTACCATTTGAGTATCATGATTTTAGGATTTTAATCTATTCATTATGCACTGTGCATGCTTTAATATTACAATGGATTTTAGTAAAAATGCTGTCTGTTCGCTGCCCAGCTCTTTCTGGCTGCCTTTCGTATTAGACTGTTGTTCCTGTGAAAACATCATCATTTAGTTTAATTTTATTGAAGGCATGGGGGCAAGGGACACTGAGCTCTGCTTATCCTCTTAGTATACAGCTCTGCAGTCTTCTTTTCTTTGTGACATAGATGGACAGAATGATTTCTCGTTCATCTCACCACATCAAAAATACCCAAACGGGCAGTGGCTCCCTGAAGCTAGGCAGACTGAAATATAAGCTGAAATATGTAGCCTCTTTAATCAAAGTACCATTTATTATGCTAGCTAGTGATAGGTAGGATAAATTAAACATATAGGTGATGCTCGAAATGATTTTAAGTATTCACGTTCAGTATCAGTAAACACATCCTTACTGTCACTGCGTTAAAAAGTCATTGTGTTTTAGTCTAATTAGTGAGAAGATGGACACTAAACATTGTGGATGAAATGCTTGCATACATTGTACGTGAAACTATAGAATGGCTAATGTTTCTAAAATCTTTCCATTGTTTCATCAATCTATCCATCCATATATTCAGTCGTTTTCCATATTTGGTAGCCTGGAGTGTATCCCCATGGGAGACACTCTGGACAGGACGTCAGGCCACTGTAGGGGAATGTCGATGAAGTGATCAAAGTAGGCAATTATTCTTCCTGTAGTCATTTTATAATAAATGAATATAATGATAATAGTAGGATCTGCCAATTTGGAAAGTATCCTGCTCAAGTCAGGATAAAGTTTGAACTGCAACACTCCGCTCATCATGTTAAACTACATAAAGCTCTAACGATAATGTTTTCTTTGGTAAAATTAAGTTTTGATAAATAATTGGACCTTTTAAATCCATTTTCCCCCCAGTGGTCACAGAGCCCAGTTTGTGTAGCTTAATTATGACGCTGGGAACCATACCAGTCTGCTCCAGCACGTAATCACAGCGAAGCCGGACTTTAAAGAGCTCATTACAGAGGTTTTTCAGAGGAGTGGATTATTAGACACTGGTACCTAACAAGCATCTCGGCTGCGGCTAATAGCTGGGAACAGTAATGATTTTGATTAGGCTCCGCTTCCATTTTGATGGCTTAGTGCACACATCTTTTTTTTTTTGGGAGGATGGAATTGGGGGGGTGGCTGGCTCCTGTAATGCCCCCCCATACACCCCGTTTAGATTCTGTCTAAATGTAGATTCTGTCTTTTTGTTTCTCTCTCTCTTCTACTTCCCTCCTCTTCTTCCTTCATTTGTCTCCGGTTAAACTTTACTTTCTTCAGTTATATTCCCAAACGCACGGAAAGGGACCAAATACAGTTCGTTTGTGGCTTGTCATTCATAAGCAAGTTGCATTTCAAATGCAGGATGGCCTACATTATATTGTATTTATACAGAAGCGCTAGAGAATTTGTCTTCAACATATCCTCTTTATCCCGTGACCCGAAATCGAATAAGCGGTTATGGAAAATGGATGGATGGATGGATATCCTCTTTATTTATGCTTCCAGGCTGCCTCCATGTTGACCACGTTATATAAAGGTTAAACTAGAATGTGCTAGCCCACGGTACCCTCTTTCAGTTACATTTTAGTTTTAACGATCTTTCAATAGGCTGATTTCAAAACATAATTGTGAAGATTTCACTTAAAAAAGAGGGCACCACACAAGGCGAGTTGGTGTTAACACAAATGTGATGTTTTTTAAAATGCTGAATGGATGAATTAGGATTCTTTTAGAGTGTGATTTTCATTAGTGCTGAAATAGGAGGCTGTGTGAGGTCAGTGTTGTGAAAATATGTAATCACGGCCCATTCAAATGGCCAGCGTATACGATAAACGCGTCTCAGTTTTTAAAAAGGGCTGCTTTGTTTACAGCCCTTCTTTTTGTCTTTGGCATTTCTTAATCATTAGCTTAGAAGCCTGACAGGCACGCTGGCCACGGCACAATTGGTTTTGACTAAAACCTTGTAAATTAACCAATTAGCGCAGCATCATGCCGCTAATTAGCTCCCGGTGTCTGGTGCGGCAGCTCGGAACGCAGCGGGGCGGGAGTCGCGTGGGAATGTGCCGGGCCGCTTTGTCACCAAACGAACGCCGAGCCCGCCACACCTCGGGCCGCCGGACACCTTAAACGGAAGGGGCAGCGTTAGCCACAGATGTCTCGTCTCGTATCGGTGGCCAAACTAGCGGAGCTGGAGCGTGTTGTTGGCCTCAGTGCATTGGGAGGTGTTTGTTTGCGCGGGTGCTGTAGTTTTGCAGTAAGGCTTTGTGTGTGCATTTGTACATCGCCATTCTGACAAAAACAAAACAATGGGAAAACTGCCATTGCATTTCAACCTCGTTGCAGCCTTTAGCTACCCGTCAATTTTTGGAGAAGTCAACACTCGTGGGTACCAAGCTATGGATATGTTCCTGTAGATCACGGGATTAAACGAGATGGTGCCTTTTTTTATTCCCAGAAGCTGTAAAGAGGGTATGGAAAGACTGAAAGACAAGTGTGAGAACACCCTTTCCCCAAACTCCACCCCAACCCCCCCACACTCTGAGTACCACGGATGGGGAGGTGGCGAGAGAGCCGTTGTAATTCATCCCGAGCTGTGGGCCTTTGTGTGATGAAGGCCGCTGAACGGCGCCCGGGAGATTGGTTTGCTGCACTTCGCAGAGCAGATATGAGACCGTCTCGGGCCGCTTCAGATGAGACTTGGATTATGGAGTGACCTGCGATGCCTGTGTCATATTGGTCCACGCGGGGTGCATTATACTGTGCTAACTAGGTGTTTGGGCCCGGATCGGAGCAGCACCCTCCATGTCAGCCATGTCACGTATTTATTACGGGGAGGGCAGTGCGATGGGAAACTTGGGGCTGGAGGTTGAAACAAAGAGAGTGTCGATTCCGCTGGCATTTAAGGGCGATGGGAATGACAGGCCTCATGTGTGCTTGAGTTCGGGGGCTCGGCGTTCCATGGCTGGCTTTTCACATTTATTTAAAAAACATGTTTTAAAATAATGTATTAAAAATTGGCTTAGTGGATTCCACCCCCTGCCTATGTGTGTTTTCATGTTACTAGCACAGGATTCCTTCAGGTACTCTGATTTCTCCTCCCAGCCAAAAACATGAGGATTAGGATGAATTGGTGTCCCTAAATTGCCCATCATGTGTTGTATGTGTGTTTTTGAGTGTGATGGACTTGGCTCACCATCCAGAGTGTCCTTTGCCCTGTTTTTCCTAGCCTAGACTTCAGATTTGCCATAACCCAGCACTTGGATAAAGGGTTGTGGAAGATGGATGTGTTAAAGTAAATATGGTGCGTTTTTTTCTGTTTATGAAATTGCAGGCTTTAAGATGCAGTGGACGCCGGAGCATGCGCAGTGGGCGGAGCAGCACTTCGACATCACCGCCAGTGCCCACTCCCATATGCATAAGGCTGAGGCTTTTGTGGGTCACCTGCAACACAGCTATCACTACGCCTGGGCCAATGATGACATCTCAGCGCTCACCGCCTCCAACCTCCTGAAAAAGTACGCCGAGAAGTACTCGGGGATTTTGGAGAGTCCCGACGAGCGGATGCTCCTGGCCCCCTACTCGGATGCCACAGGGCTCCTGAATGGGAGAAAGTGCGACAGCGAGCCTTGGCAGGATGGGATCTATCCGGCGAGCTGCGTTCCAGATGGCATGTGTGTGAGTAAGGCTGGAGTGACAGCTGCCCTGCCCCCAGCAGACATCTCTGCCAGTATCGGTGGCTCCCCGGGGCTGGCCGGCAGCTTGACGGAGGCCAGCTACTCCAGTAGCAGCTGCGGAAGTCACACGGTTGGCGGTCTTCACTCTGCGCTCTCATCCCAGGAGTACCCGACAGCTTACAGCGGCTCCTTCCTGCATTCGAGCTATAGTGGGCAGTCGGCCCCCGGCCTCCCCTCTCCTCGTCCCTCGCCTTTGCATGGCTCGGGGCTCCTTCAGCCTCCTCCCCCTCCACCACCCCCCCAGACTCTGGTGCCCACCTACAACACGGGTTCCTCGGGGATCTCAAGTTACAGTTACTCTCCCTCAGATTACCCCCCGCAGACTGCAGTCAGCACAGCCTACAGCCCTGGAGCAGCACCCCCTCCTTCTGCCTACTTGCCTTCCGGTATCGCAGCCCCTACCCCACTGCCTTCCTCCACTCTTCCCGGCTATTCCTACCAGTCTCATGCCCTTGCGCCGGTTGCGCCGACACCTCTGAGTGGCAGTTCGTCCGGCTCAATGAAAAGGAAGGCTTTCTGTATGACTGGGCAGGGGGAGATAAACCCCCCTTATGGAAACTTCAACTATAGCCAACAGTGCTCCCCCGGAAGCCCTATATATAGCATGCCGGACAGCGGCATTCCAAATACTGTTGGAGGGAACAGCTTTGACAGAAGTGCTGAGACGTCATCTTTGGCATTTAAGCCCTCAAAGCAGCCTGTGTCTTCTGATCAACAAAGGAAGTTCAGCAGTCAGTCCAGCAGGGCGCCAACTCCCCCGCCCTACCTTTCATCTAGAGGGTCGAAGTTGAGCGAGCCCTTTAGCCGGTTCGCGTCCCCCGGTTCGAGCGAGCACGGTGATGAGCACACGCATCTCTCCCACCCAATACCAGGGCCAGGAGCTGGATCCGGAATCTGCTCAGCCACCTCCTCTGCACAGTCTGCAAGGGAGCAGCTCAAGGGAGTCGATTCCCAACTTGTTGAATTGGTCACCAGTGAGATTATCCAGCAGGACCCCCCTGTGGACTGGAGTGATATAGTAGGACTGGAGGTGGCCAAAGCTGTGATAAAAGAAGAGATCATGTGGCCCTTCCTGAGGTCTGATGTGTTTTGTGACCTTTCTACCATACCCCGGAGTGTTCTCTTGTTTGGACCCCAGGGAACTGGCAGGACATCGTTGGCCAGGTGCATAGCTAGCCAGCTGAGAGCAACATTCCTTAAGCTCAGTGGCTCTGCCCTGGCAACAAAGTGGCGCACTGATGGGGAGAAAATCATCCATGCCGCCTTCTTGGTAGCTCGTTGTCGCCAACCCTCCGTGGTGTTCCTCAGTGATGTCGACTTGCTATCCTCTTCCCAGCTTGGAGACGAGAGGCCATTGGACAGAACTAAGAGTGAGCTGCTTGCACAGCTGGATAGCGTTCTGGCCTCACCCGAGGACCACATGGTGGTCGTGTGCTCCACAAGCAGGCCAGAGGAGATTGATGATTCCTTGAGGAGGTACTTCATGAAGCGACTCCTCATCCCGCTCCCTGATAGCACGGCGAGACAACAGATAATCAGTCGTGTGCTCTCACAGCACAATTGTTCCCTGGTTGACAAAGAGGTGGCGCTGTTAGTCCAGCGGACAGAAGGCTTCTCCGGCCTGGATGTTACACGCCTGGTTCAGGAGGTAGCCATTGCTGCTCTGCAAACTGTAGGTGGGGGACTTTCGGCTGTTTTGCCAGGTCACCTTAGGCCAGTCACTTATCAAGACTTTGAGAATGTACTTTGCAAAATTCAGCCTAGCAAATCACAAAAAGAACTGGACACGTACACCGAATGGAACAGGATGTTCGGTTGTGGTCAGTGAAACGCAACTGCGCTTTGTTTCTGAGCCAGAAAAAGGCCGGTAGACTCCTGTCTTTAGGAGGGGATGTTGCTCAAGAGCAAAAGTACATTCTACCATGACCGTAGCACTGAAGAGTTCTGGCGGTTAGTGAGTATCCCACAAACAGACCTTGGTTTGATGCTTGAAAACACCTTAGATAGGCACTTCTTACAAAGGTATATATTGCCTTCAGAGGGATGGGGGCCCCATGTGTTGACGTGGTTATGAGATTTCATTGCTATGAAGTGCCTGAAGCGGTGCTTTCTGTTTTTGTGTGATTTTTACATTTCTTTGCCTCCCAAAACTACATTGGTGCCATACGCTAATATGAATAGCTTTAACTTCAAACGACCAGAGATTCTCTGTTCTTTAAATCTGATTTAAGATCTGGTTTTGCCATTGGAAGAGCAACAGCATCTCTCAGTTCTGCTGGGAACAGTAGACTAGGGTCTTACTTGTACCGTGAATTTGAGTTTAGCTTCTTTTGTTTTGCTTTTTTTGTCTACCAAATCTCAGGAAAGCGATTGTTGTTTTGTACAGTACCTCAAAAAAATGTGTCAAAGCACTATGTACAACTGAGAGTTTGTCAGGCTTTTTAGTTGCATTGTTTAAATGTAGGTTTACCTCAATAGGTTGGAAAAATAACAAGGAGAAGACAACGAATGTACCTGACCTTTAAGTCGTCATACTGGATTTCATGACTCTTGTAGTGAATAGAACTATTTTGATTTGGTTTTATTTAAAAATGGTTTAATTTTTTGGACTTTAATTGTCTAACTTTCACTTTATTGTGGTTTCACAAACATGTTTATACCACGTGACAGAGGTGCGCAGACGGTATACCAAACAAAGCGGCAATCAAATTTCAAGATGTCCGTTTCACTCTGATGGCAATTGGCCAGCCAGAGGTGCAGAATGGGAAAGTATGAAGGTCACTCATCTGCACCAGGACTACCAATTATGTGAACCTAGCCTCCACAAATTTACAGTTATAAATTATATGATTCTGCTGTTGGTATGTATGTATGTATGTATGTATGTATGTATGTATGTATATATCATTGCCTAAGAATTGCATAAGCCCTGCTTTTGTTTTCTACCTCAGTTAAGTGCTGTTCTTTCCGGAGGACCTGTGTAGTTTATTCCTCTGTTTTCACTGTTGTTCTGGAACATCAACTTTACCCAAAAAACACAGTATCAGGAGGTATTAAGCTCAGATTTGGAATGCTATTCTCTCCCCTTTGTTTTAAGGAGTATGAAAAGTATTCCTGACTGCTGCTACAGTACCATGGCAGAGCCACTCAACCGGGCTCCAGAACAGCATTTAAAAGTGTGCACTGGACAGTTAATGAAGGAATGATCGTTTAGCTTTTTATGACTTGTTTGAAATCTTATGATTTGTATGCACTTTTGTTTCTTGGCCAAATGTCCGACACTAATACAAAGACAGCGTTTCGATTCCGAGCTGAGTCTTCTAGCTAGATGTTGCAAACGCCATTTAATGAGTTAATTATCTTCCTAGTGACTCTTCAGAAAACGGACGAAACTGTCCTTTACTGTCAAGCGTGTTAATAGTGAGCTTTGTGCTGCACTGGTCCCCTCCGGACATGGCGCGGAGCACTGGCCGACGAATTCTGACTTTAAGACCTGCACCGATTTCTCGAGTGGGTATGTAAGAACACAGCTCTTAGTATCGAATTTTTCTACAGTAAAAACAAGGTTACTGTGCAAATTTAATATTATATACATATAGCACAATGCATGTGGGATTATCCAAAACTGGGAGGGATGACGTCACAGTCCACATTAGCCTCATGTATATGTTACTTTAAGCTGCTTTAACTGTTTAACTCTTTTCCCAAGAATCTAACATTAACCATTGTAAGAGAGGGGTGGCGTGGTGGTTCAGTGGGTAGCACTGTCACCACACATTTCCCAGGGGGTTTAATCCTACCTGCACTCTGTGTGTGTGTGTGTTTCCTTCTGCAATCGAAAGACATGCAGTTAGGATAAGTGCTGACTCTAAATTGCTCACATTGTGCGAGTGTGTTTGTGCCATGCAGTAGACTGGCATCTAATGCAGGGTGTACCCTAGCCTTGTCCCTGTGGTCCCCCATGGCGCCTTTCTCTCTCTCTCTCTCTCTCTCTCTCTCTCTCTCTCTCTCTCTCTCTAGCTCCATTTAGCTTAATGTAAAAATAATGAAAATTATTTTGTGTGTGTGTACACACACATAAGATAAATTATCATTATTTTACACTCACTGTGTCCTTGTACCATGTACTGACCCACATGTTAAATTGCAAAATGAAGGCCAATATATTTTCTGAGCGTTTGCTGTTGAACACAATGGTTTTTAGTTGGTTAAGAGGCTCTGGGATAACTTTTGCTTTAATGACAAAATATCGCTGCGAATAATTAACAAACGCATTTGAATTTCTCCGATTTTCTTCCGTATCTTTAAGCAATTCTCTAGTAGAAGAATGGGCTTTTTAATGCGGCAGTAGTTTGAACGAAATAGAAGAAAAAAGAATCAGGAGCTAATTCCTAACCTCCAGCTATCCCAGCGTTCACTAAGACACTGCAAGCTGTAAGCTATAAGGTGGACTGAGAAATGCAATGAGTGATGTTTATTTCAGCTTCTCCATTGTTCCTGTACAGGCACTACCATAACCCTTTGTGTAGGAAAGGCATCCGAGAAAAAATAAAATAAAATAAACTCTGTATAGGCCGACATTAACAATATTTCCCTTTTGTATCATCAGACCAGTCTGATTTCCCGGACAAACATTTATGTCCCTCTTTTTAACTTTAACAACAAACAACACAATTCATTATTTTTATTTCTAAACATTTTTTCTTTATAACCATGTCTACCTCATTGCTTCGTGTTGTACATGTGATGAATATTTATGTAGACTTTTTGAATGCCATGCATTTGATATATTTTTTTTTAACCAACATGCAAGGCTTTTTCTCCAATTTGAACAACAAACAGTTTTCCCGGATAAACACTGGACAGCATAAACAGCAGCGCTGGCGAGCAGCGAGGTGGTGAAGTCAGCAAATGCTTTAATTGGAAAATTGACCGAATTTTAAATGTACTTTCAATGCCACTCTTCTGAATGGGTATTTTGGACTGTGAAGGTCTTCACCAACATCTCACCTGATGTGGATTATTTTTTTATGTGTTACATTATCTTTTGAGAATTGTAGTGTGCATGTAAATTTTGATGTGTGCGTGTGTTGGATTTATATATATGAACTATGTATAGGCCTAAAAACACACGTACATAGATTATTTTTGATTGCCTTCATTTTGATATCTGCTGTACACGTTAACCTGCACCACATACATGTTATGTGTGTGTAAATCATCATACGGCAAGCTTAAATGTATCTCCACGTTTTAACTTTACATGAGGTGTCCATTAAAGCTGTTTCTCTGAAACCCATTCAATCCACCTTTTTTGTATTTCTGCTTTAACTCGTACTGAATTTACATTTGTACGGTCTCTTGATGCTTCAAAGAAATGATTTAAATCTGTGTCCATTTATTCTATTGGAGGTTTATATGTTGAATATATTCTGATATTATTGAATTTTAAGTATTACGTGAAAATATATAATTGAGGTAGAACATGTGTCTTTGAAAACACAATGAACAATAAAAATGCATTTTCCGTTCCCTGGTTCTGTTCACATTTTCTGCCCGGCGTCAGCAATTACATATTCTGTTCTGTTGTCCCTTATTTTTGTTTTTGCAGAAACCAGATGTGTTATTATTGCACTCATTAAAATGTAGCAATCCATTTCTCTCTGGAAAATGGCAAGTATCAATTGATGAAAGCTTAAATTATCCACCACTCGCATAATGAATTCACATAATTTGTGAGCATTACTGAAACGAATTAGATATTGCTGTTTAGGATTGTTTATGATGGCATCATTATATTGTTGATTTTATGTGTGTAGGAAGCATTGTGTAATTAGGGATGCAATTTGAAAAAGGTTGCTCAGTTTTGTAACCCTTCAAAGCACTGTGAAATATTTCCATACAACTCTTACCGTTTGCCAGTGCTGAAATCTATAACTTTGAGTTTGAACGTAATGAAGCGTTATGGAGGTTATGAAATTACCCTCCAGTGCCTCCTAGATGACTGATTTATACATCAGGAAACAAGTAATCTGTGAATATAAAGCTTGCGCACTCATTCACGTTTGCTTACCATAATGTTTTCTCATCTGTCTGTTGCACAGCACCACCTGTGTATGTCAACACTCCATCCTGATAGTCATGGGAGCTCCATATATATAATATGAAAACATAAGTATATTCACACATCCTTTATGTATATGGTATGTCATCCTGTGCTAAAAAATACATTTTGCAGGCTAAATATTGATTGAAAAATGTTAAAATGATTGACCGCATTGGTCAACATTCTTACAGATTTCTCTAGGCGAGCAAATTTGCGAGGAATGGTTATTGAAAGATGAAATGTATTCACAATGCAAACGGGTGAAATGGCGTAGGTGGCTAATTACTGTTATTGCTCTTTGGGTGCTGTGAAGCTGCTGATGTCTTACGGGGAGCATATAGATGACATTCCTCCGCAATGTCCTGTCGTCTTCCTGGGTTTTTGGGCTTCCCAGGGGCATGATGATGGTTGTAACGATTATGTAAATTCAAGTGAAGTGTGAACTTCAACAGTAGAGGGTTCTTATGTGATCTCTTACACACTATTTACTGATATAATCTATATATATTCTTTATCTTGAGGTTTTCTTTTAGCCAAAAGGAAATAAAGGATGTCAAAGCCGTCTGGCAGTTCTTTTAGAGGCAATTTTGTAAATATCAGAGACCCACTTGTTCCTCTGAAGCCTGTTTGCATCTCGATGAAGCCGGAGCGGATCGCTGTGAACCCAGGGGTTATCTACGGTGCTGCAGCAGTGGTTTGGCCCGATCGGGCGGCTCACGGGGACGATCCGCAGACCTCTGTCAATTTCCCTTTCTCCGCTATAAATTGAAATACGCCGAGTGTTCATTTTAAGTGGCCTTAAATGTGTCGTTTATTTACATGAGAGGAAAACGGCCCAAAGCTCGCAACACCAGAATAAAAAGAATAAATTATGCAAATTGTCCTATCAATTAAACGCCTAATTTTTCCTTTAACAAGCATACTAAGTTTTCATGCCCTTTTTCTCTCATTCTTTCCCCCCCCCTTCTTGTTGTAATTTTTTTTTCCCCGCATGGGCTGTATCTGACACAAACTCGGAAAATCACCACTGCGCTAAATGCTAAACTGTTCTGATTGCTTTTAGATGATGGTTGCATTCACAAAGTAATTATGTACTGAAGAGTCCAGAAATAAGGTTTAATTACACAGTAATCTCCTCTGATGGACACTGGGAAGTGTGCAAGCTGCAGACCGCAATCCATCAATGACAAACCCCCTGGCCACTTTAATTCTCCCTCATTTGCATCATAACCTCGCAAACCAAGTTGTGCAAATGCTCTTAAATGTTAATGGGACCTGTCTCTCTGCCCTAAATGAATGCTTTAACCATTTTTTCCCCACCTCTCATTGCCATCTTTCTCCATATCGAGTTTTGGCTCCCAGACCTTTGTAAATTGTCTTTTTTTTTTTATTTTTATTTTTTTTCCTTGGAAGTGAGAATCAGGTGGGGAATTTGGGATATAGCTCCCAGTACGCTAATTGGGAGTTACACCTAAACTTTTGTCTTATGGGCACTAATGATGCTCCAACCAGACAGACCAGTGTTCTGGTGATGCCAGTGGAGTGCGAGGCGCATCTCATGGTGTGAAATGTGGGCCATGCCGGGGTCGCGGGCATGGTCAGACCCTTCTCCTCGTATTTAATCCATGTCCCCCGGGACCAGCAACAAAATTGCATCTCCATTAGATGAAAAGTGTGGCCAGTGCTGAGTGTCCAGCGAGAGCCACATATTAATGGCATATATATATATTTTTTGTTCAGTTTCTCAGCTGTACATGCAGCTGTGGCCAGTGTGGCTCATTATCAGGCAGTCGCAACCATGTATTAAAATAACCTTAATTACAGCGTCTCTCTGCAGTCCACTGGAAAAGCTCCATCAGGAAGCCGCTGATGAATCCGTTTGCGCAACGCCATTTGAAGTCTAACTTCTCTCATAACCTTTCGTATATAAACATAATATATAAACAATTTCGTCTTCTTTTTCTGCCCCGCATTTGTGTGTGACTCAGTAAGTTTAGTCAAGCGTTTGCATTTATACTAGAAAAAAAACGTGTTCTTCTCGACAGTATAATAACATTTTGTTGGGCATGTTTTTTTTTTATGTCTGAAACTAATTACTTCCCTGGTGTTATGAAGTATAGTAGGAGTGCCTTCCAGCAAGGCAGCGCACGGCATATCTGAGATCCTACTGTGATCCATAGTAACAAATGCATTTGACTTCTGTTGTGTGAACTTCCAGAACTCCAGAAATTCAATTTCAATTCATTTTTGGAGTACTGGAAAAAGAAAATATGTAACAGTAAATATCCGTCCGTCCGTCCATCCATCCATCCAGTCTATATGTATAAAATGTATCTATCTACAGGCTAAAAGGGACTCAGAACCATCTCAGGCAGCTTAGTGTCCAATTTGTCAGATCTCTATCTATGGTATCAATACTGAGGAATCATACATACTGCTCACTTTGCATACTACATTTTGCCTACTACGTAGTAAACAAGTATTCAATTTTGAATGTACCTATAGCTTTGACCATTTGTGGACCTTGTTGCCATTCTGCTTTAACTTCCTAAGAATCCATCACCTTGATGTCCACTGGCCATCATGACACCAAAGTCCTTTCTGAGAATGGTAGCTCCCTCAGTTTTTTCAGCACTTCTCTAATTATTCATCTTCTTCACTATATCAGTAAAATTATTTCATTTTTTAAATAAGGCATTTGTATTCCCATCTGCTTTGATTTTGTCGCAACATTTTGTCTGCGTTGCTCAGGGGTCATCGATAGCTTGTCAGACATGCCTGAGTCCAACATGAAAACTTAATTCCTAAGTTTTCCATGAAAGCAGGCCATCTGTGTGCATAAGCAGAGTGATGCGGGGACAGCGCTGTGTGTTTTTGCAATTATATATTTTTTTAAGGTTTGAAATATTCCTCCAAACAATCAATAGTGCACAGCTGCTCTTGAATCCTCCCCTCCAATCTCAGCATGCAAGACCTGCTGGACCTGACAGACCGAACGCGGCTAGATCTGAGGGGCCCGGAAGGTCAGGGTTTCCGGTGGGTTTGTCGACGCCTGTGTCCAATTAGCCGCTAGCTGTGCATCATTCCATTAAACATCTAAACAGGCCCAGCTCTCAGGTTCCCCCGCCTGTCCATCAAGGGCCGACACATCTGAAGAGGGGGAGTCTCGGGTTCAGCGGCTGAAGGTCGGGAAACCTTAGGAGGGGACAGAGAGCGCGGTCGTACACAAGGAGAGGAGAAGAGACAGAGCACTTTAGTGACGCGTGCAGAAGAACAGCCACCTCAGCATCCAGGCAGCCTGCGGAGGTCACCTTGGTCGCCGACAGCTTGACCTTTGTGCTGACACAAAGTGGAGGTAATACAGACAGACATTTGTTGCGGTGCAAGGTTCGCACTCCTCCGTGGCCATTCCGTGCTGATTTATCTACATCCCTGGTGCCTCGTTCATGGTCATGTCCGTGGATGTTTATAAAGGAGACGGATTTAATGATGTGGTCATTATAAAGGGTACCTGCGTCTACACAGTAAACGTTCTCATTACGGCTGCGGACTAAACGCTCGAAATACCCCACTGTTGTAAAGTTAAATCTAAATCATTTTTCCCTTCATCCGAAAATGACATTATATTTGTGTTCTAATTCTGTGGCAATTATCCGCCTTAACATTTTAATTACAGCACTTAATTAAGACATACCACTAGTGTGATATAAAGTCTGGCAATTTGATTTCTCATTAATATCTTAATTACTATTTAGAATCCCTAATTGACTTTAATACTGAGAACTGTTATTCATCTGAGGTCAATTTCAAATACAGGGCAGTCTTATTTTTTAACTTAGCATGGTGACTCAGAGATTTTACTTAAGACATGATGAGGATTTTTAATGCCAGCTACATCTACTAAAGGTATTTAGAAATCAACTATCAAAGACATAGAGTATGCTTGAAATTGAATAATTACACGGTATGTAGTGAATTTCATCGGAAGCCCACTACTCAACCATTAATGTCATACATGCTGTATGTATGCACTTGGACACACTGCGGTCACCATCTTACATATTATCTGGACTGGATGTTTACCAGTCACATAGTTTGACCCCCACGAAAGTTTAACACTGCTGAAAATTGTCCATGAAAACGATGCATTTTCAAGTCAACTTATGTAACTGGATATTGTTTTCTACTGACATTTACATAGACCCGGCACTTCCTCCACCATCTTGATGCAGATTTCTGAGCAAGCGATATTCTTAGTCTTTAGTTGCAGCTCCAGTGGCCTTGTGGGATAGCATAGCAACCATTGGTTGCATGCTTTTTGCAGAATTTCGCAGCTCATCCCAGTATCGATACTGAGTGTTCGGACATACTGCTCACTTTGCATGCTACATTTTGCCTACTACATAGAAATCAAGTATTCAATTTTGGATGCACCTATGGCTTTGGCCATGTGTGGACCTTAGTGTTATTCTGCTTTAACATCCTAAGACTCCGTCTGAAATTTTGAGGCTGCCTTTTTCTTCAATATATTAGTTTATTTCAGTCCACCTATATTTACGTGCTATCAGCGCTAATAAGAGGAATGTCAACTAAGGGCAGTTTTCTTGGATCCAGTTGCTTAATGTCTGTGGAGGACCAGTGGGAAGGAATGATATATCCCTGCGATAGATGCGGATCGCGGTCTGCACACCTATGCTACGCAGCGGTGCCGTGGCCCTGGCCTTTAGCAGAAACAGCACACAGGAGCACAGGGGTCCTGAGAGAAGAGAGCCCGAGGCCTTTGAGGTGAGATGGGGGGGAGCGGCCGCAACCACAGGACTCAGCGGCGAAGCCAGAGGAGACGGCTGAAGATGAAGGTCAGATCAGATTAAGCGTGTCGGAATGTGATGACATCAGCGATCCGCGTGCTGTTATTGCACCCGCTGTGACTGGAGGTGCTAAGAGACGTTTTAAAATTGAAATAGCGCAAAAAAAAAAAGGTAAAGCAGATCGTGCCCTGAATGTGTCCGTCTTTTCAAACTTTCTCTCACTCTTCTCCTTTTCATCATCCCACTCATGCACCAACACATGCTTTTTTTAATGCTCAATCATAACTATTACAAGTTAATATAAAAATTGGGGCAACACTCTAACTGCTGAGAAATGGGCTTTTCATTGGCCGTGCTGAATCCTCTGCGTTACTCTACCTTTGGCGGTAATCTGTCACCTGGGGTTTAGTCAGAACACCTCTCTTTAACGAGGGTCGTACAATTACGGGGAAGTGTCTTTACAGTGGAGATGAAGGGGCCCCATTATGACTGGCGTCTCTATGGAACGTCACCTTTCTGCGCAGTGTGAACCTCTGTGCACCTTCACATGTGGCAAAGGCTTATTGATAACTGCCACTTTTACAGCAGTGACTGGTGTAACACAAGGCTTTATATTTGCTCTTTTCTTTATATTGAATGGGTTTCTTCAAAATGGGTTTGACTCATAAAAGTTATGAGTTGATTATTTTTAGCTGCTTTAGAGTAAAAGCCTTACAGTGTCTGGACTGTCCATCCATCCATCCATTCATCCATCCATTCATGCATCCATCCATCCACCCATCCACCCATCCATCCATACATATTCAAGTCAACTTTTGTAACTGGGTATTGTTTTCTACTGACATTTATATAGACCCAACAATTTAAAAGACACTAATTAGCTGGCTGCATTATTATTATTATTATTATTATTATTATTATTATGTTACAGCATAGCTCTACACTACAGCACATTTGCTGCGGCAAAATGAATATGATATCAAGGTCACATTCCAGTTTTATGCTGTCACAACCTGGCACATTGTTAGCAGGCTGCACTCTGTATTTTTGAGGTTTTTAGGGGTTATGATTGCATAGAGTGTAATACTATTAGGGCATTGCTGTTATATCCATATATTTTTTATATTATTGTGAAGATTTCACTTCTTTTGAAACATTCAGGAAAAAAAAACCCTGAGATCACATTCAAAAGGTGGGGATTAAGTTTATACATAGAGATCGTCTTATCATTTTCAGGTTATTCCAAATCCAAGTAAATCTGGGGCATGTGTAAATGTAGAGGAAGACATGGGCCAACACTGACTGCTACCCAGAAGGCTTTGTCAGTGTCTTATGGCCATGTGAGAGAAGTTTCACCAATGTCCCCACATTTTGCCACATGAGAGCAGTTTAGCTGAGATCTTCAGGTTTAACCCCTTAGCTGAGGTTTAGCTGAGACCATCAGGTCAAACTACATGGAAGAGATTTAGCTGAGGCCTTGGGGTTTAATTACAGGAGAGAGTTTTAGCTGAGGCTGCCAGGTTTAACCCCTTAGGACAGGTTTAGCTATGGCCGTGAGGTTTAGTCACATGGGAGAGGTTTAGCTGAGGCCATGAGGTTTAGTCACATGGGAGAGGTTTAGCTGTGGCCGTGAGGTTTAGTAACATAGGAGAGGTTTAGCTGAGCCCCTCAGGTTTAGTCACATGGAAGAGGTTTAGATGAGGCCCCCAGGTTTAGTCACATGGGAGAAGTTTAGCTGAGACCCTCAGGTTTATCCATGTGGAAGAGATTTAGCTGAGCCCACTGGGTTTTTCCACGTGAGAGAGGTTTAGCTGAGGCCCTCAGGTTTAGCCACATGGGAGAGATTTAGCTGAGGCCCTCAGGTTTAGTCACATAGGAGAGGTTTAGGTGAGGTCCTCAGGTTTAGTCACATGGGAGAGGATTAGCTAAGGCCCTTAGGTTTAGCCACAATGGAAAGGTTTACTGAGGCCCTCAGGTTTATCCACCTGAGAGAGGTTTAGCTGAGGCTCTCAGGTTTAGCCACTTGAAAGAAGTTTAGCTGAGGCCTTCAGATTTAAGCATGAGGAAGAGCTGTTACTGAGCCAAATGAATGTCACTTGCACTGGCCCTCCCAGTCAACAATTCCTCTGAGCAGCACTCTAAATGCTCTGGATTTCAGGACCTTCTGCAGGGCTATTCATCTGTGAGAAGCAAAGCAGGCATTGCTGTGTCGCTGAGCTGTGACAAAACCTCCCACTAACGGGTCTTTGGAGAATGGCTGTGCGGCATTCACACAGAAAAGAGAGAGATGGTCAGGTCATGCGTATATGCGTATAAAGGAAAGCAAACAAAGAAAATAATAATGAATGGGATTTGAGGTGCTGCTGGTGTTGTCTTCAGGTATTTTCAAAGGACAAAAATGTCTCAATACCTGGCATTTCATAGAGTATTCCGGCCTCGTGGCCTGTGCAGTTGGGGATAGGATCTAGGCCCACTGTATCCAGGGTAGTCGCCTGGAAAGCAGATGGATGGATGGATGGGACGAAGTGCCTAGGTAGGGGCACCAAAAACCACTAAAACAGTTTTACTGCATCTTGGCATGAATTCTGCAAGATACTAGAGCTGTACTAGAAGGATATGATGCTATTAGACATTTGATGTTTTGTTTAACGGAAATAGAAAACCCATTCTCAGCCACACTCCAAGAATTTCCCATAGATATCCAGGTGGACTGACATTGGCATGGCTGTGAGAGACAGTTTAATGCTCACCAAGGACCACTCAAAGACGTGTAAATTGTCTTCATTATAGTATTTATCACGTACCAAGGTTCACCAGAATGGTGTGTTTTCAGTGGCCTCTGAGGGGCTGAGTGGGCTTGAACCACACCATAGCAGAGCCTCTTCACTTCTTCTGATGTGCCACACGCTTATGCGCTTGTTGAGAATTGAATGAAGAATGTGTCATCTAACCATGTGACTTCTCTCAATTGCCTGTGTTCTTTGTACCTCTTTAGTAGATGTAATAAGAGATTTACACCCTGCAGTCCATTTATACTGTCCCTCTGTGTCAGGCTCTTCATGGATTGCACTTGATGAAACTGTCCACTCTGACATTTACACTCAACTGGTTCAGAGCTGCTTGTCTGTTTAAAATGTGGGCGAACATCAAATGTGAGGAGCATTTTTGTGCTCTGCTACCTCTTTGTCACACACACTTCTGGCACCTGTGCCTCCAAGTCACTGACATGTCCTCTTAATGGTCCACGGTAGTTAAAATCATGCACAACCAATCCTCTCCAGAATTTTTACTGTTGACCCTTGGAATGGTGAGATATTAATGGTGCTTAATTAATTTGAGCACTGAATTTGGGTGGAATCACCTTGCTTCAATTTGCTTTGTACCTCTCATTCTGACCCGGGCAGAAGATAGAATGTTCTGGAAGAATGCTGCCTATATACCCACTTGGAGCCCACAGCACTAATAATAATAATGATTCATTCATTCAATCATGCATGCATTCATTCATTCATTCATTCATTCTGTCTTATGCAGGGTTGCAAGGGTCCCTTTTCTTTATGAGTAATAATACCAAGTGCTGTCTTATTGAATCACCCATATGTATCACTACAGCGGGCCTTGCTGGGTTTTTCGGGCTCGTCACATCTGGGGCTGCTTCTGCTCTCCTCTGCATTACACCCTACCCTAAATTTGGCCATCCAGTGACCTCATGCGCCCCCGGGACCATCTCCGGTTTCCCGTGGAGAGAGGGAGAGAGGCGTCCGCCCTCCTGAGGAGCTGGTGCTGCCTGGGCCAGGCATCTGGCTGTGTGTGAGGCCATATGACAAGCTTTGCTTCTTCCTACATTGTATCTGAGTTACATGTGCACAGATATCAACCATGCCGCTTACCCAAGGAAATCAGCAGGATGTGCTTGTCATATTAAAGAAGAAGAACAAGAGCATGAACAGCAACAACAATCAGAATCAGGACTCACTTTATTCCCAGTATGCCTGAACATACCAGAATTATTTGCGGTTAAGTGCCAAACATGAAGTACAGGATGAAAATTACAAGACATACAGGAGAACACTTCACAGAATGCTATGTGCAAAAAATAGGAATAATAAAATAATAATAATACTCAAATTCTGTTCTATTTATGGAATGAAAGGCACCCAATCAAAATCCATGTATGTCACACTTATCATTATAATTATAATCATGACAGAAATGATCTTTCTGTTCTGTTAACCTGCACAGAACAACACTGCAGCCTAAATTAGGCCTACTTACATTCCCATCTCCTGTGAGTTCTTTACATCAAACTTGCTTCATTCATATATTCAAAATTGTCACCCCCTGGTACACACACACACTGGAAATTTCTGAACCTATGCCAAGTCTGAACACGAGTGTAAAAAAACTCCCGTAGTTAAAAGAATAGGATTACATCAACATCTGTGTCATCTCTCTCTCTCTCTCTCTTTCTCTGTGTGTGTGTGTTCATTCTGGACTGTGTGTGAGGTGACACTCCCTGGCAACATTAGGCTATTGCCGGCCAAAAAAAAACAACAACATTTGTTTATAAAACGTCTATGCTGGCTGTTATAGTAAACAAGTCAGCTGTGATACACCCTCCTGCTGTGCAGATATTAAATGATTAATACCAAAGTGCCACTGTAAATGTGTGCTTCTTCATACTATCTACAAAGTATCACTTATGCACTACAGATACAAGCTACAGGTAGAGGTGAGAAGTCAGAATTTATCCCCGTTTTAATAGTTTGAGATATTTCCTGTGAAGTACATTCTTGACCCAAAGAAAAGGATGTCTTGGCCAGAACATCAATGGTGCTTCTGGGCTTTTTTGATCATGAGCCTTGTGTAAAATGTTCATGTGTTATTGTCAAACAGACAGATCATTCGGTTGAGAAATGTGACCGACATATTTACAGTTTTCTATACAGCTACACATTTACAGCTACGATTTCAGAACTCTTGTGTAAATGACACACAGATCTCCACTTAGGTTAGACTTAACCTAATATGACGATTGTAAATGAAGGGAAAAAAATGAAAAGTGACTTGTTTTCCTTGGCTTGAATAATACTAAGAAAAATAAATACTGTGTATTTTATGGTGATATTAAGTCTGTATTGGGAAATTGGCGTAATGATTTTACACATTTGATTATTCTCAGAGACTTGCTCTGTCGTTCTCCTCAAATCCTCTAAGGGCAAGAGGTGACTTTGCATAAATAAGGGTTAGGAACTGTTAGATGTCCATCACCTGTCTGCAGCAAAATTATGCCAAGCTAATGGGCTAATTTAGCCCCATTGTTACATTAATTGTCTTTGTTGGGCAGGCAGACTTTTCCCCTCCCCTTACCTCTTGTCTGTGTTATTTTTGCCTCTGGTTCACTCTTTGTGACTTCCCATAGGAGGGACCTGGAACACGTCAAATCTCAGCAAGAGGAGGGTAAACGGCTGATGCCATATTTGCCCCTGGATTGATGCGCAGGGTTGGCTAAAATGCTTTTACATTACTATAAATATTTATCATTAATTAAATTATAAAATTACGTATAAAATCTAACAACAGCAGATTTAAATTTTTTTTTACAGTTCTGAACTGGTTCAGAAACACTGTAGAATTTGTCACCAATATGAAACCTTTTCAAATCTTTTCCTATTCCTCGTTGCTAACCAGTCGTTCTATGTACGTTGCTTATATTTTTTATCATGTAAATCATTTCTGTCCCCTTCATTATCATTATAGAAAATAAGCACTGTTGCCTCTCATTTGATTCTAACCTATGGATGAAGTGAATCACAACAGCATATTACCCAGCTGTGAATCATTATGCGTAAGCAATGCGTTATTCATAGCTAAATGAACAGATAAATACCATCCAAGTTAAAATTAAGTTTAAAGCTAAGCTGTAATGTTGTCATTTTGCACTGAGCTGCTTGATCAGAGTCTACAACATTTGGTAATTAGTTTTCAAGTTTTGAATCCCTCTCTTCAAGAGCTGAATCAGACTTTTTTACCTTGTCATCTGGTTAAAGCCCCAAATGAAAATGTTTGATAATATATGAAATACATAAAATACAGCAATGCTCCTCCAATCTGAAAACACAATACATGTCTGCCTGAATTAAGGCTGTGATTAATAATCCTAGACATAATGGGCAGTTCTGAATCCAGTATTAGAGACAGAGATTTTAGTGTAAATATGCCATTGCACTGTCGATTACCATGATCAGATAATACAGCTGACAGCTCAGCCCAGTCACTGTTAACTTAGTAGGCAAAACCATTTCTTATGCCTTGAAATGTTAATAACTGTCTATTAGTTAATGTGGCGTGTCTGAAATCATGATTAGATATAATGCATTTTAATATCTGTGACTGGCCAGCAAGGCATTTCAAATGGTTTGCAGCTAAATACAAATTGCTACATTTAAATTATTTGCATGGAATATTTAAATATTTAATTTGACTGCCTTGTATTACAAATTAGCTGCCATGCAGTGGACTTGATCGTTCCTGATTCTTGAGGTGTAAGTCTGCAGTGTGGAATGATGCCATTATAAAAATTAATAAAACTACAGTTAGAAAAAACGGTACTATATGGCACTCTTAAGGGTTCTATAAATTGCATCATACATGGCATTCAAGAAGGTTCTACATGGAACTTTTATTGGGAGGCAGCTTTACAGAACCATATTGTTTCTGTTGCTAACATACTGACAAGGTTCCTTATAGTACCTCAAGGTGCCGTTTTTAAAGTAAGCAAAATATGTTATAATATTTATTAATTCATAATTTAATAAATACAACCATCATTTGGTGTATATATTTGGTATATATATTTTTATACATTTTTTATTAAGATTTAACATTGCAAAGAAGTATGTTGGGTAAAAAGGAGAAAAACATGCATGGTAATGTAAAAGTTTTATTATAGATTTTTGATTTTGAAGTATTTTTAAAAGCATTTCATTGATAGACAAATTCAACATAGAAAGATCTCCAAAACAGCATCAGTAAACATCTAGTTAATAACTATGTTGAAACACCTTCATTATTGTGATAAATGTGTATGAACAAACACAGGGAATGTGGCATATACATAAAAGCAATTTCATAAAGGGACTGTAACAGCAACAAGCTAATTCTGAAAGTAATAAGATTACATTGTATTACAATTTATACATATAACATGAAATTACAGACTATGGCACTATAAGGTAATGCTTCACGTTAAGTGCACCTTCATACTGCATTCATAATGCATACATAGAACATTCAGTGCACCTTCATAGTGCATACATAGAACATTCAGTGCACCTTCATAATGCATACATAGAACATTCAGTGCACCTTCATAGTGCATACATAGAACATTCAGTGCACCTTCATAATGCATACATAGAAC
>JAAGVU020000035.1:10944698-10988948 GCA_011763525.2 Mormyrus iriodes
TATGCAAACAGGCACCTGCCCCCAACCTCCCCATGGTGGGGGGGGGGGTTGGAGTGTCTAGACCATGCAGATTCCAGGAGGTCCAATGAACAACCTAAACTCCAGGGGCATGACCCCCCCCCCCCCCCCCCCACACACACAGACACACACTGAGCTGATCATGGGGGTGTGAGGCAACCTGCCGCCCAACTGTAAACATTTTATACTAATATTCCAATCAATAAATAATTGCAGCAGCATCTGAAAGCAAAAGAAACATTATGGGTTATTAACACTGTTGTATCTCTCGGGATAAACTAATCAAAAGTGTAAAGCAAATTTTCTGTTCTCTTGACGGGGTATTTTTAAGCGACCATTAAACGCGAATGCGACTTTTCTTTATCCAAGCTGACAATTTCATTATTATCACGCCGCGGCAATTGGTAGGCTACATATGCTAACGAGGGCAGAGATGGATGCCATCCGCATTAACATATCATTTGAATTCAGTTACTGGCTGCTGCTGCGGATCGATGCGGCGGACGCGTCAGTTACATACTGTACGTGTGTTTTCCGGGAGGACGGATCTGCCTCTGTCAGAGCCAAGTACATTAAAATGCCTTTTAGATCCCAGCTTTTGAATACAAAGCAGTGATACTTCCCACCCTTTAAGACAGGCGACTGGTCGATCTGGGCGCGCCACCGCATTTCTGCGCGGAGTACCGTGCTTTTCCTCTTAGTGAAGGGCATACCAAACACATGTGGAGCATAATCGGGGATGGTCCGTCTCATCCAAACGCTGATAATCCCAAGTACTCTTTGAACACCGATAAGAAATCCCATTTAGCGTAATCGCAACCTGGGTGGCGCGAGCTGTTACTATCTTTAAATACTTAATATGCTGAAATTGCTTGATGATGTAAGTCATTTTCGAAATTGCCTCGCAGTTACCTCGCGCGTAGTAGTACTGGATCTAATTTATGTTTGACATTATGGACTAAATTGGCTTTCATTTAAATCTCGGGCAGGTCACATCTATCACCGTGTGCTACAACTATTCTGAAAGCCTTACACACGCAGCAGAAGGAGTCCAACACTTAAATAAACGCTCTTGACCAAAATTATTATTATTAGTTTGGACATAATTCCTTTTTAGTTTTTTTTCTTTAATTAAATTGCCACAATAAAAATAATCTATAATGCATTTTTAATTACAGTTTCCAGGTGACCTATGCAGAGAGTTTTTACAATGAAGGCGCAATAATTAGCCTGTCACGGTCCAGTTTGAGGGTATTGTGCAGTTGTCCTTTTCATTGCTATTCTTGGCATGGCCAGCAATCTAAATTGTTTGCGCATTAGCTCTCATAACACTTAAAATGGTATTACAATGTGTGCCACATGAGTATGGGCGGACGGTGTAATTTATGTCGGCCATTTCTATGGTTATACCGAACGGTCCCTTGGGTGCCGCTAAGCAGACTCACTTCATAAGTTTTAATAGCCTCTAGGGCATAAATGGCTGCAGACAGTCTGGGGTTCAGGATTGACAATTGACGTATACAAGACGCCTGGACTCAGCCCATCTGATCGTGAAATAGATCGCCAGATATGAAAACGAAGCTTAAATAAATAAGCGAATTAAATATATAAGTTTGGGTATAGGATTCAAGATATGTGTGGATCCGATCTGGCCGATAAAATCAAAAGGTTAAGAAGGAATTTTTAAATAACGATTGAAAGTTTTCCACATTGGAAGTGTGTGGAATCTGCGTATCCTCTCAGTGTGGTGTATGCATGGCTCCCTAGTTCAGACATGCAGACTGACTGACATCTCTAAATGGGCTATGGTGTGTGTATGTGCCCAGTGACGGATTGGAATGCAGACCAGGTTGCACCAGTGTGTTACCTGGTATCATCTGCAGGCACCCCTGTTATTCTGACCAGGATACGTGGTGGGGATATGGATAGGCCTATATTCTCATACGTATCATGGTCCGTGTACAGTGTTTGCAAAACATAAGATAGCACAAGAGAATACTTCAAAAATAAAAATGGCAGACTTCCATGCTCTTGTCCAGTGTTTATATCTAAAAGTTGTGATGATCTAGTAATGCCCATTCTGGGGCAACATTGGTAGAACATTTGAGAAGGTAATGGTCTTGGGGAAGAGGCATAGAGGGTTCTTCTCTGAACCAGCTGGAATAAGATGGGATGCAGAAGACCGTTGGGATGGAAATAATAGCCAGGGAGTAAATAAAGGTTGGCAGGCTGTTTCACTTGGTTACCTTAGGAAACATTGTTACTCTGTGCGATATCTCAGTATAACTACACAGTATAAATATGTATTTAAATACAATTTAAATACATAAACACTAGCATGCTTGCCAGAAGGATTATATTTATAAGCACTAATTTCACCCTTCCCATAATTAAGTTTCTATAATAAAAAAAAAATGGATCTCACATTCCTCATCTGATTCTTGTTATTCTCCACTAAATCCACAAATTTTTCCACTGTTATTTTTTTCCTTACAGTCTTGATTTTCCAGTTTGGAAATCCCTTCTCTTCAAACTTAATAACACAGGACATTTTGGTAGAGTATACAACCTCTTGAACTATCTTTATATTCTTATAAAAATCATTGACTGAGGGGCACCAGTCTTGTCTGTGGACTGTTGCTTATCTGCAGTTTTATAAACCTTTTAATGTCCTCATACCCTGAGATCAGTATCAGCAATGATGACATAAAAATAAACAAGTTTCACACTCTTTCATTCCCTTTTGTTACTGTTTTTTATTTAAGTGTAAGCACCTTCGTTGTTCATTTTATTCAGATCTAGCAGTACATATCCCTTGAATTGGACCAGACCGAAAGATCGAATGACCGTCTTTTCCTGATTCATGTGTTTTTCCGCGTACCTAACGATCTTCCAATTTCTTTCTCGTTTACTGTTTGGGCTTCTTTTACAACTTTCTGATAGCTAAAGGACTCAGACTAATTTCTCCTGCTCTATCTTTGATCGAATGGCTGGTCAATTTGTTGAAAGCAGAGCTTGAGATAAATTACATCCCTACTTATCTTGATTGCCTTTTTTTATATCAATGTCATCACTTTTTTGTCATCGCTCCAGGCCACTTTGCTCCATGTCCCTATTCTCCTCTTTTTGTGCCTTCCAATGGTTAACCAGATTTTCTCACCAAAATGTCAACAGAAGCTAATTATGACTGTTCAGCAAACTGTACCCATGCTGATCCAAAGAGGAACTGACTACTTCAGGCATAATTATAAAAGTTTTCAAATGCCTAACTCACCAAACTTAGCCCCAAAGCAAATGGCAGTTAAAACCTACAATATAAAAAAAAGAAATTAAATCATACAAAACCTGATATTAACATTTGTTATATGATTGGAACAAATAATCACTCATCCTCCATACTGTTTGTCCAGAAGAAGCCTATCCAGACCACACTATAAAGGTGATAGCCCTGGACAGAATGCTAGGCCTTTGCAGGCTATATACTGAGACATGCTTTTCGAAATTGTGGGAGCAAACCAGAGAACCTAAAGGAAATCCACACAAACACAGGGTGGATGTGCAAACTCCCTAAAAAATGGAACGAGGAAGTCCTCACCCATGGCAAACTATTGTCTTGAGATGCATTTAAATATCATATTCTGTCACAACAATGTATATTAAAGGCATTATTTGTTGATAACAGACAAATCATAATGCAAGAAAAAGGGTTAGGATAATTCTTAGCAAAACAATTAGCTGAAATATATTGAGCAGTGTGTGTTATGCATTTGACACACAGACACTGTTCCAATTATCTCAGCTCAGCACAGTGCAGTGAGAAGATTTAACGCTGACAAGTGAATCAAACATTGCTCTCTAAGAACAAGAGCGTTCTTTCACTGCCGAAAATCTGAATGCATCCTGTCTTCTCCATTCTTTCCTGACTTGAGACAAACACATAAACTGTGGCCTTGTATTGGAAGAATAGACAGATACCCATCCATCTATTTTCTGTGACCCCTTCCCCCCTTCTATATATATATATGGTATATGTGTGTTTGTGTGCGCAAATAAATAGCCTAATAATACATCCTTAACAGCCCTAATACAAAAAAATATAATTTATATGCAGACACATATAGAAAAAGAATATTATCTTACATTGAATTAACCACTTTACGTGCATATTTTTTTCATACACGTTTAGTATATCCATCCATCCATCCATCCATCCATTTTCTATAACCACTTATCCCATATGGGTCGCGGGGGGTCCGGAGCCTATCCCGGAGGCTGCGGGCGCAAGGCAGGGAACAACCCAGGATGGGGCGACGTTTAGTATAATATATTGGAATTTATTTACAGCATAAAGGCAACAAGACATTTTCTTTTAAAATGAGGTAGAAATGGACCAATGGCTGTTCATTCTGGCACCAGAGGATATATTCATTGCTGTACGTTCAGTTATGTAATGCAAACAGAAAGCACAAAAGAAGATGTCTGTATTTTTAATGTTAGAAGACAAGACAATACTAACTTATTAAAATACTTTTATTGACACATGAAAATCATTAGACAATTTTTCATTCATTCCTCTCTCCCACTTTTTTTGGTTTAACAAATAATGTCACTTCATGGTTAATTAGAAGCTATGTGCTGAACACCCTTAATTCAGCAACCAAAGGCCACAGGCATATTTGTGATGGATTAACATTAGTATTAAGGATACATTAGTGGTGCACATAGTCACATACCACCTTTATGCTTCTCCTAAGCCTCTGAGAACGATTTGTATCAGCCTTGTGTAATTTCATAGTATATTATTTTAATATCTCTAGTTAAATGAATTCCTATCTAGTTTAATGAATTGCTGGAAATAAAACTATTTCCATTTGCTTATTAAACATCATTACAGACTAAATTAACTTTGAGTGGATCTTAATTACCTTTAGTTCCATTTGGTCAATCATGCGGTTCATACGGACTTGGGAATTACAAATGGACAGCCTTTAAATCCAATTTTGGAAGGCTGATGTGGGGAATGAGCTAATCAAATATGCTTGCTGCTTCCCATTTCGCTTTCAAACGTTTTCACAACTTTGTGTCAAGGTTCTTGTAATGTCTAACAATGACGATCCCTGTGTATGGGTGGTGAGTACTGTCTGAAAAGCCTTTCTGTGCAAGGCACAGCCATTATAATAGAAGTGTACAATGCAGTTATGGGCAAACTCATCCAGGGATTTCATTGACACATTGTGCAATATTACCAGTGCTGAAATACGGAGCTTTTCAAAAGATCGTGGGCCGCTTTTTTACATGACAAAGAGCGTTCTACTATTTAAGTGCTACATAATGTTTTTCCTATTTCTATGTATTTGCATAAAGAAGAGAGTTTGTTGTTTAGAAAATTCCTGCACAATGTTATGCTTTTTCTTGTACTTTGTTTAAAGGCCAATAGCGTGCATTGATGGGAACGGTTGTGTGCAGAGTCTGACTGTGGACAGCTCTCATGCTAAGTTGCTCTGAAATTTCTCACTGCACGGGCAGTTGCAGGGGGTGCCCTATGCTGTTCTTTCGCATCTTTCTTTTGTGCTTTAGGGCAAACTCCATATCATAGACCGAAGGAGTCAGTCTCAGTGGTACATATAGGACACATGAACCAACAATGTTTTTGTTTGTATATCTGTTAGAGGGGATAGTTTCTGAGCTGCATCTATGTCTACCTCTGACCCAATCTTCCTTTGCCTAGCAGCTAATTGCCCATCATACTTGTACCGCTGGACATGAAAACAAACAATGCCAGATGTTATGATTTATTTATTCCTAGCAATCTGACTATGAGATCCCACCCTATGATGACCAAACCCTCTGATTAATGCTTTGGCCCACAGCCAGGGCTGATCTCCAACATGTACTGTCCGTCCCACTGCTGTCCTGTTCCCCACAGCAAGGACAACCATTTGAGCTCAGTTTGTCCCTTCAATGCGGACACCTCTCTGTTCGTTCCTCCAGCTGGCAACATACCTTTCACACTTCCTGGGACATAAATGGCACATGCCTCAAATTAATGTCAACTAGCATGCCTTGTTTTGATCCATGTGGCTTGGCAGGTGATGCTGATCCTCAGGGGCTCCATAAATGGGGGGGAAGTTAGAACGATTCAGAGAGTCCCTTGAGTGACGGGGCACTAAAAAATTTGGAACATAACTGAATTGATTTGGGTTGGGGGCCCAATAAGATATGCTTTCATGGGGCCCAAAGTCTGCAGCGACGCCCCTGCTGACCCTTGATGGCTTGCATTACACCATGAACCATATTCCCCCTAAAATGGCGGAGTGTGCAATGTGATCATACCAAAATCAAAGACAACTTCCTAATTTGAAGCTGCACACCAAGGAGTTTTCAATAGGCATTTAATTCAACTGCACATTATTCCTCGTTTGAATGCAAATGGTTGCTCCTTTCCTCGTAATGCATTGCGACCTACCACTGCAATCATGGGTTGCCAGATATATATGAGACCATACAGCATAAATGTGCAGTACCAATGTCTGAGATTATTTGGTACATTAGTAGCAACAAAGCAGATAACTGCCAGATCTGACCTGAATCTGATAGTAGCAACCAGGAATACCTATAGGTCATATGTAAAAAGGACAGAGCCCCAAGGGTAGGGCAGCACCTCAAAGACAGTGGGGAGGGGTTCTTCCAACACTTCTTTTTCTTTGCTTTTGTACAAACCAACCATGGCATACATCAGTTCCAGGAACAGGACTGTCGATGTCCTGTGCATGTTTGCTCAGCTGTGTGACAAAATGCTCACCTCCCGCACCAGCTGGAGACACGTGGTGCATGAACTCCTCAGATTGGAACCGCTTCATCACCCTGCTGCAAGTTAGATCCCTTCCTGGGCCCAGGAATCTCACTCGCGATTGATTTTTCCCAGAAATAGAGAGTGCCTGGTGCCAGTCGCTGTGTCAATTGAACGGTGAACACTCCTGCACACAGCCGTAATGAAATCTCAGTGTGCTTTTATGTGCCGTGAACGAGACAGACTGATATTTTTTGGACGGAACATCTCTGGGGAAGTGAGCCTGAATGGCGTAGCATCGCCCGCGGCTCATTCGTACTGAGGACCGCTGGCTGTGCTGCTGAAATTGCACCGGACAAGTAGTCCTCCTCCACCGCCTTGCGTTCAGCCGTCTCCACACCACTGAGCACAGCGGGCAGCATGTGACCTTGGCACGGTCTGCAGTGAAGTGGACATGGCAGGGGCAAACAACAGGCAGGCTCATGGGGGGAGCTCAACAACATCAGACCATATTTCTGGGTTCACTGCTTTCTGTATCACTTCTACAGCTTCATTTAGACATTACCCTTCAATTAACTATCTTGCATTTTTTTGTTTTTTTAAGTTTTAACTTGTTTGGCTGAGGATGAGCACAGTTCCATAAGACGGATATCTCAGCACCTCAAGAAATGCATCATGGGTTTATTTCCTCGAAAGTTAATAAAAAATAATCCATAATTTTTTAAAAATAATAAAAAATACAGACATACTGCTATAAGACACACTTAAGCTTGCTTCAACATAATGCACTATTCTCGGCCTATTTAGTAAATATATGGTGCCGTTTATGAAAAAAAGAAAATGAAATTCTTCAAATATATGCTTTTTTTTACTTTAACCTTCCTGTAATATTTTAATTTACTTCATTTTGATTCTACATCGAAAGAAAATACAAGATGAACGCAACACACTGGACCAGGATCTTCATTAAAAAAAATGTAAAAAAAAATAGAAAAAATGCCAGAATCACCTTTTTGTCTTTCCTTTGCTATTTACAAGTAGTATTCAGTGACTCCAGTACACACATGGGAAGCAAAACTGGAATGTTTCTCCTTGAATATGGATAGAAACACTCTGTATGTAGAATAGTGCAGAGACACTAATGTTGCATAACGCCCATTACATAATCTGAATCTTTATATTGGAAAAATGTATATATCGCTTGTAAAAGATTCAAGGCCATCTAGGACCTGTACTTTTATGCTCAAGTAGATTTATAATTCTCTTTTTTGCCTCTTTAGAGTATAATTTGGTGAAGTTGAACATTGCATTCAAAATATATGGTTCTGTATCCTTAAATGTAATGTCATGTATGGGATCGAAACATAAAACAACGTATAAAGTCTATGTGATCAATGCATTGCTAAAAAAAGTTGCCATTTTTTATGCAATTAAAGTCTTTTCCTATGCATCAAAGACTTGGATTTAGCTGCTGGAGATTATAAATGCACCTTGTTCACGGGCAAAATCTCACAGGGATCAAATCTAAAGTCATTAACCAATAAGCAAATTTCACAGCTTGTAGTACTTCAGCTCATCACTGTAATGTGTGAAATTTTAATCAGAGATATTATGAAGGAGGGAGAGCACACTGACGGCTGTTATTAATGTCTTCTGTCATGGAGATTACGACGGCAGATCTGAAAAACGTGCCGGCGTCATTAGGTACACAGTAAAATCTATTACCAGAATGACACCACTAAACACATGCATTAGTGCCATTACATTACGTACATTTCTTGTACTGTATGTGGCTTCTGCTGTTTTATTGGATAAAAATGAACTTTTACCACATTAAGATGGAGAAATGAATGTGAAAATATGCTAATAGAGAAATGAACACACTTAATAGGCCTTGGATATAATATATTTTGAGGATTGTATACTGTATAGAGTGCATTTGTAATATCTTACGTGCATCACAAAGCATTTTACTGTGTTTTTGTGGATAATTTTTTTTGTATTTATCATTTACTTATTGTTATGTGATTCTGTATTCATAGTTATTACATTATGCTAGTTATATTCAAACTTAGATAAATATACAGACACTCCTCATTTAACGACCGAGTTTCGTTCCTACGACTTGGTCGTTAAGCGAATTGGTCAATAAGCCTATTACTTAGGCTTGTATACTGTAAATGCAGGTAATCGGAGACTGCGAACGCTAGTGTACTGAATACTGAGCGAGTGCAGGAACGAGACTGAGACTGAGATGGGTGACGTGACATGAGATGTTCGATGCTGAGACGCCTCGCTGCCATTTCCACAACCAAAATTTCCCACAATACCGACTGGTCGGTGAGCTGGTCGTTAGTCCGGGAGGTCGTTAAGAGAGGAGTGTCTGTATTTGATATTTTATTAATTATGCTGCATTATTTTTGCAAACAGATCATGACATAAATGAATAAATCTTCACCCTTTTTTTTACACCATTTTAAGCTAATTGTGATTGCTTAAAGTACTAAAGACAACATACCCTTTAAAATTTTCCGTGTTGTTTTGAGCCGAAAACCCACAATCAAGACCACTTTACGTATTTTATCACACCACCTCCTGTACAATGAACAAATGCTTTTCTTACCATAAAGAAAAAAAATATTTCGCTTGTTTTATCATAAACGTTTTTGACATAAGTATAGCATAGTAAGTAAGTACAGCATCAGTAAAGCATGTCTAGGTTTCTGAATATTTAGCCATTATATATTATATATATCATACATTGTGAATATTTAGCTCCTAACAACCACATTACCAGGGACGCCGCTGGTAGATCGTGTTTCTGAAGTCACTCCACAGATTTTCAGTTCCAATGAGGTCAGAGTTCTGACTGGGCCCCTCCAGGACGTTTGCCTTGATCTTCACCCGCTGCACCGCTGCTTTGCCGGTATGCTTTGGCTCGCAGTGCTGAGAGGGAAACTTCCTGCCAGGCTTTCTTCATGGGCCTGTCTGTGTTTGACACCATCCAGCTTCCCTTCCCACAAGTGCTCCAGTGGCTACCATAGAGAAAGCCCTCCTAAAAATCATGACGCTCCTACAACGCTTTATGGGTGGCGATGTTCCTTCCGCCAGATGTTCCATTTTTCACTGAGGTTAAAACGTTTCGTTCTTGATGTCATCAGACTACAAATCCTTTTCTCACAAGCCTCTGGAGTAGTGTCTCGGACACCTTAAATGAGATTCAACATGGATTTTATCCAATCAAGATTACTGATTTTACCATTTTAGGTGCCTGGATGTTAGTTTTTGGACTTTTATTATAACTGTTGCTGGTTACCATGTGTAAATACACTATAAGGACAAAAGTATTGGAACACCTGGCCATTATACTTCCTGGAACTTCCCATTCTAAATCCATAGGCATCAAGATGTAGTCTATCCCCCCTTTACAACTATAACAGCTTCCACTCATCTGGGAAGGCTTTCCACAAGATTTTGGAGTGTGTCTGTGGGAATTTTTGCCCATTCTTTCAGAAGAGCATTTGCAAGGTCAGGCACTGACGTTGGACGTGAAGGCCTGGCTTGTAATCTCTATTCTAGTTCATCCCAAAGGTGTTCGATGGGGTTGAGGTCGGGGTTCTCTGCAGGCCAGTCAAGTTCTTCCACACCAAACTCACCCAACCATGTCTATGTGGACCTTGCTTTTCACACTGGGACTGAGTCATGCCGGAACAGAAAAGGAGCTTCCCCAACCTGTTCCCACAAAGTTGGAAGCATAGAATTGTCTAAAATGTCTTGGTTTGCAGAAGCATTAAAAATTCTCTTCACTGGAAGTAAGGTATCTAGCCCAATCCCTGAAAACAACCCCATACCATTATCCCTCCTCCACCAAACTTGACAGTTGACACAATGCAGTCCAGTGGGTAATGTTCTCCTGGCATCCGCCAAACCCAGACTCATCCATCAGACTGCTAGACAGGGAAGCATGATTCGACTAAGTGCTTGATTTTATACACCTGTGGCAATGGGTCTAAATGAAACACCAGAATTCAATGATTAAGAAGTGTGTCCCATTACTTTTGTCCATATAACGTATATTCAAAAGTGATATGATGTGATGCATGTCAGTGTTAGACTATAAAAGCATCAACAGTTATGCAATTTAAGTTGAATTTAAGGTCGCGTTGGAGGCTATCGTGTTCACTGTAAGTTTTAGATATGCTGCTGTCAGCCACTATTAAATTAATAACTGTATGAATTTCCTAAGGGTGGCACGGTGATGGGGTGGCTAGCACTGTTGCCTCACATCTGTAGGACGTGGGTTTGAGTCTGTCCTCCAGCTCTACATGCATGGAGTTTGCATTTTCTCCCATGTCATTGTGGGGTTTCCTTCAGGTTCTCTGGTTTCCTCCACAAGTCCACAAAACACACTAAGGTGAACTGGAGTTACCAAATTGTCTGTGAGTGTGCCCTACAAGGGGCTGGTGCCCCATCCTGGGTTATTCCCTGCCTTGCACCCATAGCTTTGCGATAAGCTTCAGCTACCCTACATAGGACACGTCTGTATGGAAAATTGATACTTTTTCTATAAAAAAACATATTTTAATATGAAGGTTAGCCTGTTCTTAATAAAAATGGTTGTGTGCTCTATGTTAATGTGAATTTACTTTCTGTGACGTAGATCAACTCCCTCCTAGTGACACATTACTACTTTGATGTGTGTACCATTCACAGATTACAAACTGATGTCTAGTGGCACAGATCATTCTATTATATAATTATACTGTGGAAGGTCAAACAATTTTGGATTTTCTGTAGTGCTGACAGAAAATACATCAAAGGACATTCAGATGCAACACCTCTCCTGTATGAAAAGCTTGTACAGAAATGGAAACATATGCTGAGCTATATTTTACATGCATACAATACAAAGGATTTCCCTCACACTAAACCCAAGCTTTTATTAATTGGCCATCAGTCAGAATCTGCCCAATGGAGTTCTGTTCTACTCATTACATGCTTGTCTTACAAGCCAACTAGCAAAGTGGGGTGTGGTCCCTGAAACAGAAGCTGCCACTAGTTGGTACCTCTCACAGCAGGTCATTGCATTGAGGGCACCATGTGCCTGTCTTGTCAATTTCCATGAGTCCTATGGATGCAAGCAAGGAATGATGACGCAATCTGAATATGCGCATAAATGCTCAATTATCTATGATAGCAGCCATATGTTAAATGTGTATAATGTGAATTACATAATTAAGTCAGCCTTTGTCTTGGAAAAATATACATTAGCTCTAAAGGCTTCAAGGTCATTTACACCTTTAATTTTGGGGTGAGGGCTGATTCTTTTTTACAGATATCAGTAAAGATTTGAAGCAATTATCGGATTAGAAGAAATGTCTTATCACATCTTACTTGAAATTTGATGTTGCTTAGTTACAGCATTGGAAGGCCACGTGTCCATGTTTGTATTGTGCTAAATTGTGATGCCAGAGCCTGCAGGTCTGTGATATGAGGAAACGTGGATGGGAGTGCATGGGCTCTCTTCTGTGTTTATTATAATGACCTTCATGCAACCTGGAGACACTGCTGACAAAAGTGAACGGCCACCGACTGCCTGGATACCTGGCAGACAAGTGCGCAGTGATTTCTCCCACAGTGGTGAAATTGCACCATTTGTAACTGCATTTGTTTCACAATTTTCCTTAGAAAAGGGAGTTGTATTTCAAATAAAGTTTGAATCTGTACCTGTGTAGTTTGAATGAGGGAGGTCAATAATGTTCCTATCTAGAAAAGGGGGGCCCTGCAGGGAAAGTTTGGGAACCACTGCCATATGAGCATGCAAAAATACAGGTGGGGACCAAAAAGACTGCTTAGTCGGTCTCAAATGTGCATTTATACCAGGAAGCCCATAAAAATCAAACAATGGGAAAGGTTTCTGGATCCTAACAAGCCTCAAAAAGAGCAGTCGGGCTGCATTGTTGATTTCTGTTGCATAAGTCACCTGTCTGAAGAAGTCAAGTAGAGCTAAGCATTGGGGTTTTCAATTTATGAATAATTCACTGCTGCGTTTGACATAGTATAGATGTTTAAGTGGCATTTAAAGACCAGAGCCAGCATCACACAGGTGTATGTAAGAACAAACGCTACCATTTCCCTAGAGATTCTACAGACCTCACATCTAGACATTTATTGACATTGCTAGCTTTGTTTTTCGATGACTACAATCAAACTTAGTTAATATGTGATGTGTTCCAAGTCAGTTTTTGGATGGGAACCTTATTTAAGTTTGGTCCTTTAAGTTTTTTGAAACGACTTAAGCTTTACTTTGAGTGGAGAGTACTTCTCATTGCAACAGTCTGGAAGTATCTGATTTTAATGTAAGTACTTTCCTTTGTTAATTATCTATTTAGGGCTAACTGTAATCTTCTTCATGTGAACACATACCTACACTCCACATATGGGCACTTACCTTGTCAACAGAACACAGTCAGTTTACCTGAGTCAACAGTGAGGTTCTTTATCAGAAAGAAACTTCCGGGAATGAATAGTGCATAACACTATATAAATTTTAAATAATTAATCAATATATATATAATAGAGTTAAGAAATTTGAAAGTAGTCTGTTTTCAAAGGAAGGTGCTTTCTGGCGTATTTCATCTCACTGCTATAAAATATTAACTATAGACTCTTAGCAATTTAACTTGCTTATCAATGAATGCCTTTACTCAGCTTTTGACTGTTGTTCGAAAAACCTGTACAAAACACACAAGGACAATCAGCAGTATTAATGTTACACAGTGACTGTTACTGTTGGGATTAGGGTTGCATCCAAAGAAATGAATGCAGAGTTCCCACTACGATATCTGTATGTGTATATGTACACACACACACATATATACAGCCCTTCTGTTGGTTTGACAGGATAGAGTTCATTCACACCCCACATCGACGAGTATACAAAGAGGGCGAGAATGCGAGACAGAACAAGATGCATGTAACGCTAGTAATTAGCTGTCGTTAGTTGTTACAGAATCTTAAGTAGGTTTTGAGCTGCTGTTTTTTAATATACATTTTATATATTTTTTATAAAATCTGCCCAGAGTTTAAGTTTCTCAAGCTGTTTCAGAAAAGGCTGAAAATGGCTGTTTCTCAGTATTAATGGTCATATGTTCTCAGTGAAGTTGCCAAGATTCTTACAATACTTTAGTCAGTATCAGAAGTGTGGCGTAACAAAACATTTGCTTCCCTTTCCCAACAAAATTCTTGAGCTGTAAGACATAAATAGCATCATTAGGCGCCCTGTATGTATGCTCTTCCTCTCCCTGCTCACATTGTTAGGCTGCCATTGACAATTTCATAACAATATCAGCACATTTCATCATTTATCATCCTTCATTTCCACCTCTTCAGAGGGTTTATTTGGCAGTAAATGTAGCTGTGTGCCTCTTACAGTGCAGAGATCCACTGGCATTGATAGAAATGACCATGTAATCACCACATTAACAGTGATGCACGTTTTAAGATAAATAAAAAACCTCTTAGGAATTCCAGGAAACAATATATCATGTAAACTCATAGCAGGCTATCAAAATACAATGAAAACGTAATTTTATTTACATTCTTGGTGATCCTATGCAATGCTGGCTATTGTGAGGTGGGAGGCCATTGTTTAAACAAAAAATGCTTGCAAATTTGCTCAATGCTGTTTAAACCATGCATTAATGACTAATGTAATTTGAGACATATAAGTGACATAGGTTCAAAGCGTATGATTTTGGTGACTTTCTGAGAAGTCTCTTATCTCCTAAGTTTTAGAGTCCTGATACAGATGTTCAGTTGAATTAAGGCCTAGTTTTTTCTTAACGTCCCCTTGTTCCTTGCTGAAGTCTATTTAAAATGACTGCCAGCTAGAAATCTACAATTATGAAAAAAACAAGATTCAATGTACACTGAAAAAAAGGTCATCTTCTCAATTTAGCATTTAATTGTCTTGGAAAAAAAAAATCAGTGGTGGTTTTTGGATAAGACGCTAAGCCCAGCTCTGTTCTTAGCATGTTGGAGGCCACTGCAGTTCATGGGTAAAGTTGCATTAAATTCATCAGTTTGCTGGAGAGTGGAAGAGGAATGGGGGGGGGGGGGTTCAAATCCACATAAAAGACAAATACCCCACATCAAACCCTGCTCCAGCTGAAGGGAAATGATTGGGCAGCGGAGTCCTGGCAAAGCTCCTGTGTGTTCGCTCTTTGGCTCCAAGGGATGGGAATGAAACCCATTTGACCTACTAACTCTGAACCGCGCCGAAGCCCCTCAACTTCCTCCGCGGCTGCTCTCCGTCTCCTCATCGTGCTCATTTTCCTTCCTCAGCCCCATGCGGAAACCACCACTCAGAGCCACGCCAGTGGTCTACGCCATCCGACACTGGGGCCAGGCGAGGCACAGCTAACCACCAGCCCTTATGCATCATCGCATGTGCTAATGAGCTTCGGGGCCCAGCCTGGAGACGGAGAGGCCGGCCGGCCGGCCGCCGTGATCCCTGCCTCGCCGTGGACGCTAATGAGAGTCAGACGGAGAGAAAATTTGTGGTGCCGTGCGGCCGCCTGCTCTGGGCTCGCGACAGTGGGAGGCTGGCACATTCCCCTGCCTCTGAATAATTTACATTATATTGATTTCCCGGTGCCTGTTCGGCCTCCCTTTAAGACATGGTGGCTTACACGTGTTTGCTCTTTTGCAGAGAGGCGCGAAATGAGCGCGCGCGGATGACCGTTAGTGATCCGCGCGCCGGTTCCGCAGAGCGGAGACCCGCCGTTTGCGCCGAAGCAGACGCCGCGGCGCGAGGCGCATTCACTGATCTCACTCAATTCATTATTCATTCGGCCGCCCTTCCTCCGTGCAGCAGGCTCCCGTTAAACAGCCAAACATATCGGAGACTCCGTCTGATGAGGTATGGCCACCGCAAACCAGGATTTGTCAAAATGATGCACACGATATTTCTGACGAAGAACACCTGTCAGGATTTTGTTTGAGTTTGGCATCCTATACATAAGATCATATAAGAAATAATAAAGGTTTACAATTAGCTACTTACATATTACAATTATATAACTGAACTGTCAGAGGAAGAGAGAAAACACATTAAAATGAACTATTCCGATACGATAGTTTTCACTTAAAACGGCTACAGAAATACAAATCTGTTTTGTACTTCCTAACATCAACCTTTTAATATAAATTATCTAGAAAACTGTTGTAGTTACTTTGTGAGCGTCTCCTTAATATGCAGGCCTCCTTTTATCTAACATGACTCCATATCTATTTAGAACACCATTTTTCTCAAATATTTTACAGGCATGTTAACGTTAACTCCAGTTTCTCACCATGTAAATCAGTGCCTTTAATTGACTGATCACATGAAGGGATTCTTACACCGTATCAGTTGTATGGAAAATCATCACACTTTGTTCTGCAGTGCCGTAAATTCTGGGCAACTTCAGCCACACAGAAGACCACGTAGCCATGGCAATGCTTTTCTTTTCAATTACTGCCACCTAGTGGTTTTTATTGTCCATTAGGTACTGCTTTCCCCTCTTTCACAACCCATTTTTTAAAAGCCAGGTTCAGCTGGACAGTTTAAATTAACCACGAGGGCTAAATACTTAAACAATATGCAACAAGTCTAGCAATTTTGTTTAGTGTTCAAATTTTGGAAAAAATAAATGAGGCCATGGTACTAATGAAATGAGAGTACAACCAACCGATGTTGTACTTTATGGCTTAATGAGTCGAAGTGAAGTCCATCTAAGGGACTCAATTACATCACAACATGAAGTCCGAATTATCATGCAATGAGATCGCGGCTCGAACCTGATGACCAAGTAATCTTTAGCCGAGAAGGTGTGCTTGGGAAACCCCAGCTCGTACGGGCAGGCCCAGGAGATAAGAGGATCACAGTGACTGACCCCAGTCTGGGTATCATTATGCGAGTGTGGAAGGAGGTGAGACCGCTAATGGGATTCAGGGCAGGTATGGAGATGGCCTTTCCATTGCATGTTAATGAGATCAGCACAACCAGACTGGGCCACTTGATCCTCTCAGTCTACTCTGGAGCTGCAGTTATGCGATATACCTGATATTTATCTAACCAGAGCATTGTTTTTTTGTTTGTGTTTACCGGATATCACGTTTATCAGATTTTACAACTGAGCAATTATGTGGCTTTATTCCATCATTATAAAGTGGTACAAAGTGGTATAAAGAAGTAGTTCCAGAAATATACCTTAATTTTATCTGACTGCTTTGGTGGTGACATTACATATTCACGTAGTTATCGTTACTGGAGAATGATAAATTGACGAAACAATTCTGCCCCCTGCTGGTTGCATAAATTTTTTTACATACTTCACTTAAATATGTGTACTGTATATATCCAAAATGTACTTTTTGAAAGTAACCCGAGGTTACCCTGCCTTCCACTTTCAGAGAAGGTAGCTTAAATGATTAATGCTGGCTGCATTGGTAAATTAGTTAAAATTACATTAGGTGAAACAGAACACAGGTTCTGTTCAAATAAGCAAAAAAACAATATTGGGATTGAAGCTCTCACTGTGATCCCTGATTGAAATAGAAAACCTACATTGTTTCCAGGATAAATTTATTTATATATATATATATATTAGGTGATCTGAACACGTTCATTCACACATTCCCACCCAGTGAGTACCTACATTCTCTTGAATATAGTGTTTTTGTATTAAGGGCTGATTTAAACCCCTAATACTATAATCTCAGGGCAATGAATGTACCAGACAATCAACACTGTGTGTGTATGTGTCTGTGTGTGTATATGTCTGTATGTGTACGTGTGTGTATGTGTGCATGTGTTTATGGGTTATGTATTATTACATTGTGGGGACCAAATGTTCCCACAATGTGATAAAAACTGTTATTTTGATGGTGTGGGGCCCATGTTATCGGTCCCCACAAGAAGAAATTTCATAAAAGTCTGTGACTGCAATTAAAAAATCAAAGGTCTTGTGTTTCGTTTGGTTGCATATAGTTAAGGTTATGGCTAGGTAGGTGGTAGGGCTGTATAGGTGTTAAGGTTGTTTGTTTGGTTACTTATGGTTAAGGTTAGGGCTGGGTAGGGGTTAAGGTTGTCATTGTGGGGATTCTGGTTTTTCCCATAAAAATGAATGAACATGACGATGCCAAAGAGAATTCCTATCATGCCTGGCAACTCAAAGTACAGATTCTGTCTTTATTCCAGGCCTTTGTCACACATGTGTTTTTCCCATAGAAATGAATGGACCGTCCCCACAATACAAACATGTGTGTGTGTTTTTCTGGGGGGGAGTTGTTCAGCATCATCTGTCCCAGCACAAAGGGATTTAGGTGACAGGTGTTGCATGGTATTTTCTACTGAGTTCTATCTCAGTATTGAGTTTAAATAGCTGTTCTGACTATTTTTAATCCATGAAAATCAGATCAGATCAAATGGGGCAAGCTGGGAGGTGTAGAGCTGTCACGGAGCTGGCGGGCCGGGGCCTCGTGCCACCGGCCGTCCTCGTACTGGTTCACGAGCTTCGTCATGAGGGGTATGAGGAACAAAGGAGCCAAGCAGCCCCGGAGGCTGGCGTGTGCTGTGCCTTTGGCTGGTAACTCGGTGGAAAGTGTTGTCCAGACAATTCATCAGTGTCCATCAATGTCATAGTCAGAGACAAAGTTACATCATTGTGTTTCACTTTAGAGGGATCTCTGAGCTACTGTATCACCCCTGCTGCCTTCGGTCAGGCAGGAAACCAGCCTCACGGCCTCTCACCTTTCTGCACAGAATGTTTCCTTTTTATTTTCACTTCTTCCTGTAATTCCTCTGAGTGACTAAAAACTCTATTCACTTTGTCCTCCTCACACTAGAGGATTTCTACTACTTGCACATTTCTTGAATTGTAAACACAGACCCTTAATTGTAAATTTGGACAGCACCATGGTTATCAAATTCTGGAGTCAATTGGATACAATACAATGTCATACCAGGTCTACAGTATGATAATTTCTACAACATTTTACATTCTGTGTTTTCAGGTTTATTGTACTCCTAAATCTCCCTAAAACTCCAGCTCTTTTCTTGCTTTCTTGTATAAATTTATGGAACACATTGAATGCATAAATCTAACGACAACTTTGAATGCATCAAATGCAGGGTTAGACGGAGCCTGGAGTCTCTCACAGGAAGCATGGATATCAGCAGGGGACACCCTGGATGGGATGCCTGGTCAACACAAGGTTCATACTATGGGCAATATAGAGACATCAAATTACTGTGTGTATTTGGAGTGCTGGAGCAAACCAGAATACTGAGAACAAACCCACATGAACCCAGGGAGGTTATGCAAACTCCACACACCAGGGATGGGAACAAGTCATTCTTTGATGAGTCTGAGTCAAGTCTCGAGCTCAGTCCAAGTCTTTCCATAATTTTTGCTGTCAAGTCACAAGTCATAAAATTTGTAACTTGAGTTCAAGTCAAATTGTGAGTAGTACACTACCGTTCAAAAGTTTGGGGTCACTTTCCCATGGAATAGCCTTTATTTCTCAGAACAAGAAGAGACTGATGAGATTCAGAAGAAAGTTCTTTATTTCTGCCCATTTTCAGTTTTCAGTCGAACCCATAATTGTTGATGCTCCAGGTACTCAACCAATCTAAAGTAAAGGTGGGCAAAAACCCACCACCGCACGTTGTATGACATGTTCTTTATGGGCACAGATAGGTTGAAAGCAGAGTGTCCACTTATGCTTATCCTCACACACAGTTTTTACATCCGTGCGTTTGCAGAGAGTGATGCATCTTTCCAACAAACTATCTCAATTGAAAATGCAGACTGCAGAGAATTAATACACTGAAATTACAAAATTAACATTATGTTATCCAGAGGGGGACTATAACCTCTTTTTCTCGAGTCGAAGGGTCCAAGTCTGGTCCAAGTCTTGAGTATTTATCATCACGTCCGGGTTGAGTCCAGGTCTTTCCATCAGTTTTACCGAGTTGAGTCGCAAGTCAGCGATTCGAGTCACCAACTCTGTCACACACACAGAGCTGGGCACAGCTTTAGAGGTGTGAGGTCACCCTACTGCGACTACCCAACTATGAAAGCAAACATTTTCGAGTGATGTGAATGTTCATAGTTTGGTTCCTAAGGTGGAACGAATCCTGCATATCATTTTTAATTGCCAGATCCATAACTATCATTTTTGGGTTTTGGTGTGCTGTATTGGCAAGGGTGGAACTTTTTGTTACCAGCTAATGGGTAAGTTTAGTAAAAAAGTAGTCTGACATGAATCGTTTTTTTTTTTTTAATAGCCAGCGGGTTAATGTTCAGGTTTTTTTGTACTTGCCCTTCATCTAAATTACCTGCCTCAGGTGAGTGGGACAGCTAAATTTCCAGCCCTGATTGTATGTCCTTGTACTACATTTTTACTCTTAGAGAAATTTTATCAGGACAGCCATACTGGAGAAATGTCAGTATTGTTGCGAATTTTCCCCATTTAAAACAGGATTTCATGTATATTTACCACCAATTGGCGCATTATTTCAGTACAACGGAGGCAAGTTGGTGGCAGTGAAAGGCTGCATGACTGCTGGAAAGCTGGCATGCACCAGTAAAAGGCCTCACTGTCATCCTCTACAAGTGCTATGGGGACACGGCTGGCAAGTGAGGAGTGCCCCCCGGCCAGGCTTAAAGCCCAGGCGGGGACGTAGCTGGGGGAGGAGAAAGAAGGACTGAGTTGGACATGTGTGGCTTTTGCAGGTGGATACGGGACGATGGCTGTGTCAGGGCCCTGCTGGGCTCACTGGAGCATGACTGCCCTGAATGGACTGTCACCTCCATGTTGGCCCTGGTGTAGTGTTCCCTCATGCTCTGCAGTAAACCTTGCCCCCTTCTGAGGGCTCTTATCTGCTCCTAGTGTCTGCTGAGTCTGCTTTCCCGTGACCGACTGTATGCCCCTTCCCATGGTGGAAAAACAGCGCTAATGTGCTTGAGGCTAAAGTAACATAGAAGCCAGGTCTGGTAACAGCCTTATAGATGTTATAGCAATTATCCATTATTTACACACCACAGATATTACTTCAGATAAGTTTTACTTATTTTTTTATGACAGTCCTTTATGAGCACATATAAGGTGATCAATGAGACATGAAAAAACAGAGGGAAGGTACTGTTTCTCAAGGTCATTGCAGATGCTATCTCTGTGTTATTTCTGTATCATCCTATATGTACATTGTATATAGCATTTTCCATTCTGACCCTGGAATTGAAAACATACCTACCTATCTATCTATCTATCTATCTATCTATCTATCTATCTATCTATCTAATCTAATTTGCAATTACTGCTGTATGGTGAAACACCAGGAAAAAGTGACTTGACCAACAGTACATTTTCCAGCAGAATTATTCATTGCTGGTAGTGAATAAATTTCAGGTCATCATCCCTTTTCAAGGACGCATCAGCAGGGCTCCACTTGGGAGATACACCAGCGACCATCGGGGTACGCATTAAATTCTTCAGTTTAATTCCTCAGGTTATTTGCTGATGTCAGCTGGCTTGCAGGAGAGTTTAATCTCCCTCCCATGGAGCGTACAGGGGGCAGTCAAGACGTTTCGAGTGGCATGGAAATCCAGGTGAAGGACGCTGTGGCGAAACACGTGGGGACACCACTGTAAATCATCTGAGGACATTGCCTTCCTTATGGTTTGTGCAAACAATTCAGTTAAAGCGAGTACAGAATTTCTTTTAACCAAAATGCTGGGTGGATCTCATCTCTTTGACAAAGGTTGATTAAACAGCTGGAAGGTCAGTAGAGTGACCTTTGGCTTTCATGTGATTCCGCTAAGTACAAGCCTGGACCCATCCAGGTCAATTCCATCCTATTAGAGCAGCCATGCATGGACATATATTACACGTGCAGCTGAGTGGAACTCTCATCTGTATCTGCTGGCACTTTGGGGGGAAATCAGAGGTGATTTTTAATGGAAACTGAATTAAATCCCGAACTCTGGTATCAGAGCTGCCTTTGTGAGTGATAGCTATTTAATTTTTAAATGACGAGAAATCGTGGCACAGTTTTACCGAGATTATTAGAGACTGCAGCTTAGGTGCTGTGAAGCAAATTAGACTCAAACATGGAAAATGCTTGAGCATCCATGTTTTGGATATTGTTGAAATGTGTTTTTGGGGAGTGAGTTGGGTTAACTAGATTTTGGTGCTGAAAACTGATGTATGGGGGATGACAATCAGAGGTTGCGATGCGAGGAAATCAGTTTTTGCTGCTGGCCATCTGGAGAGCTAACTGGGATGGTCGTCCCTTGACTCGCTGGTTGGCCTTAAGCTCACCTCACCATCTTATGGACTGCAGACAGTGTGGACTTTTGTACCATCTCGAGGAATCAGTTATGCTTACACTACAGCAGAAAATTGTACCGCTCTAATGTGTAAAAAGATGCAACTGCTTCTGATAATTTATATCTAATCTAATTAACAAAAAGAAACTGACTTGTTGTCATGAAACTGCATAATCATTATCGATAAAGGATAATAATTTCTTGGATTAGAGTTCTGGCTTGTTTGCAGCCTCCTGGAAAGAGAGGCTACTTGGCATTACGGACATGAGAGATTTGAGTTTAGTGTTGTGCTAGTCCAAGGATACACTCTGCTGGTAACATCAGACACTCCATCTTGCAATCTTTGGTGTATAAAAGTCATCAAAGACACAGCAGAAATTGCCCCAATCCCTGAGTGATCATCAGCTATCCCAGTACAGCTAACTCAGACCCTGAGTGACCTACAGTGACCTTATAAAAAACAGATAATCAAAGATGGAATGGTTGAGGTCACCCCTCCTTTGGTTATCCATGTCCCATTAGATGATTGTATGACAGGTTATGAGGGTATTTAAAGGACAGTCTTTCTTCCTTTCAAATTGCTTGTATAATTGCTAACCTTGTCTTAATCCAGAAACACTATGCTGCAACTGATAGCAATTTAGTTTGAATTACTCCTTTAAAGTTAATGAGTGCTAGGCAGGTTTCTTTTTCAAACTTCAGATCCTTTTCAAAGGTATCGAGTGTCCTGTTTCCAGCTATTAAGAAATTAGGTAAACATCTTCCCAGGGTTATGTCTAGCCTTACAATCAAGCCATGGCCAACATTAGTTATAGATTATTCCAGCTGTCATGACGACTGATTAGTGGATGTAGGAGAGCAATATATCAGGCATATGTCATCATATTTATTTCCTGGGTGTGCTGAGACACAACATCCACTAGGTGGCTGCATTACGACAATCTCCTGTGATTTCCTGTAGATGAGTTTATTATTGCTCTCGCTTAGATGACTACAAGCTCTCCAAATTAGGAAATATGTCTGAGGAGACTGAAACCAAAAAAGGGCTTTATTTAGAGTGCAGTGTGGAGCCAACCTGAAAAAAAGTGTTACAATTGTTTGATCCCTGCAGAATGGGCTTGAAGGTGAACTTGACATGTCTCTTTGCTGGGAAGGATAGGTCCATTAATGGATCTAACTTATAGAACTTATTAAGTGAAACCCTACAGATCTGTTCATTATCTTGGATAAAACCACGTGCATTTACTAAAACAGAGGGTTTAACCCACTGATTAAGATAAATCTACTACAGGAAATAGAAATGATTATGACGTTCGCTAATTGGGATCAACCGCTGTGCTGATGCCTGCTTACTGTGATATGGCTCATCAGCAGAGGAATCAAATTATGAAATGTGAGATTATTAGCACCTTGACAGGACGTCTAAGCTGCCACGTCAGTCTCAGGTTGCCCCTGCCAATAGCGTGAAACACTTCATATACCTAAGTCTAGGTCTAGCTGTCCTGCTCATCTGGCTCCAACAACAGACCTCGTCGAACAGATGTATCGAGACCCACTTTTGGACAGCTGGACTCATTACAAGCTACTGAAACCAGTGGCATTCTGCCCAAAGACTAACAGGCCTGCTGTGTACAGTGAGGACACAGCTCTCCATGAGCACTCCTGTAAGCACACAGGGCAGGTGCAACCAGATTATCTTCCGTGGAGCATGCCCTTGGCCCTGTGCAGATGTGGGCAATTGACTTGCCTGTCTTAGCTTACCTTAGCTGCACTTTCTGGGCTGGTGTTCAATAACATTACTTGATTAGCCTGTCATTGCACAGGATTCCCTCAGCCGGGTAAACTGACATTTGAAATGGACCAGAGCCTCTGCCGAAAGATGCCGGGCTAATGATAAATTTACTCCAGCCTGACAAAGCCTGAGATCTGACCTAAGATCTGTCATTTCAAAGTAAATATGTGTCAATGACTGATTCTTCAAATGTGAGCAAAAACAGTTACGAATAAGACTGTGGGTGATTTTGGGCAGGCATTGAGTGATGGAGATGTGTAGAGGCTCATTAAGGCAGTAAAATGATGCTTGATTTAGCGAATTGGTGCACAGAGGCAGAGTTCAGCACCTGAGTGGCTCCCCAGTGGGCTGTGTTGTCCAGACAATCTCCCCACAAAAGATTCCCTTGGGGCGGGGGTTGCCTACCTGCCAAGCAGAGGGAGAGTGCCTTTTCTGGGCTTACCTATATTCTTAACTTAATTTCACTCCCCACTCTCATTTTTCAGTGCTTTTTTTTCTCCTTGCTTTAACAACTGAGATGGATATCTTTGAATGACGACTGGTTTTCCCTCTTCGCAGTCCAAAAATAGCAACAATTACTTTGCACCTTTAGCTCAGAGAAAGAGAGAGAGAGAGAAGGAGGGAGGGAGGGAGGAAGAGAAGAGGGGGGGGAAGCTTCCTTGCCTAGACCAAACTATTTATCTTCACAAGCAATTAAAGAGCTGGAGCCAGCTGACACCGAGGGAGGCAAGCTCACTACAAGCTGGGAATTTATTAGATGCCAAACATTACTCTCGATTAGCCTAGCTTTAACCTTAGCCTTGCTCGCAATCAATAGGCATGCAAACACATCTAGTGACAGCAGTATAAATGACCGACTTGATAGGTGAAGCTGCAGCCTTTGGACACTAAGTCTGACATTATGTGACTCTGAGCTGCGATGGTCTGACCAAAAACCGATCAAAGCACAGGAGGATGCAGAGGGTTGGGGGGGTTTCTATGGTTACCCCAGATTGCACACTGACTGGCTGTAATCCATCCATTGAGCTCTGTGAGTGGTTTTCCACAATAGCATCTTTTAATCACAAATAATAAGAAAAGCATCAACCTGCCTATTCATATAATCTTTTTTGTTATTGTTTGTTGTTAACAGATCCGGTGTTGTTAAAGCAGAGGGGTGCAATGCAAAATGGATCCGCGACGTGTACATCCTCTTTTCCCCAAAATCCCACAGGATACTGTAAATATGTTACACAATGGCCATCCAGTCGGATGCCAGAAATAGACATTTTGTACAGTGTAGGAAGTGCCAGAGAGGAACGATGGGCAGAGAGTACGGTATCCGGCACTAACACTGAAAGGCCCCCTTATATCTATCAGCGTATTCTCCCATGTGAATGAGAGCTTAAGGTCTTTTCACATTAAACTGTGGTGTCTGGACATAAAATTATACACACAAGCACCGCCTCTCATTCGAGAGCTTTTAGGGATTTTCCCAGAGCAAATTCTCTCTGTGGGTTTTCTGGGGGGGAAACTGTTTTTATTTTTAAAGCCATTTATTTCTCAGCGAGTCCATTAAGCCTTGTGTGCTAGCCCGTACCATTGATGGCAATAAAAACAGGATCCATTTGAAATAAAAAAGGTCGCAAAAGAGGATTTTATGTGTCATTTCTACTTAGTTTATCCCAGATTACTTGACGATAAACAGAAGCGAATCGGCTGGTTGGTTTGTTGCCGTTTGTTGTTTTGAATTTTTTTAAGCAGTTGTATTTTTAGAACAAAGGGGGCAGTAGAGGGTAGTCACCGTAATCGCAGACATAATAATTGTTCTGATCTGCCCTTGCTGGGCTTGGGACATGTTTATGAATGTTTTAGCCTGCGTCCTGGATCATGCAGGCGAGGTCAGCGAATCTGGTGCCGCTCCAAAAGCTGGGACAAGCAAGCCACTGACCCTCCTGGCTCACAGTCACAGTCATCCGTGCAATAAAAGGAACAGGCTTCATCTGGGGGAGAGAACACCCCCCCCTCCAACAATGAGCCTGCTATTTGCAAGCCGGCAGATGACAAGGCCCAGTGCCAAGGCCCCGCCGCCACTCTACGCACTCAGGTTACATGCGTTACGGTGGACACCGGCTCGCTACCTGCATGGGTGTTCTGAGTGGTGCAGGCCATGGTTGGGGGTGGGGGGCCGGGTTCTGAGGTACCAAACTTGAATCGGTAATAATATCCAGCTGTATTAATGGCATCTCTTTGACAAGTGCCAGGATTCTAGCTAAGAACGATTCCTCCGCATCAGCTGGTACATATAAATGAAGGAAAGCTGTCTGCGTGTGAATTTATATCCATCCATTCGTCCATTTTCTAACTGTTTATCCAGTATGGCTTCACAGGGGTTTGTGTATGTATGCAAGGACAGTGGCTATAAGGTGGGTGATATGTATGTGTGGATTACACAGGGAGGGGGCCTAGGACCTGTCCAGGCAGCTAAGGGTGTAGGGTAAGGGGGTACACCCTGGACAGCATGCTAGTCAAGTGCAGCTACATGTGACTGGTTTATTGCACCAATTACATTTCGTGGTCATTTTATTAGGTATACTTGGTATTAAAGCAAACAGCCTACTCCTGCAAACATCAATCAGGTGGCTGTAACTGAATATATACAGACAGGGTCAAGAGGTTGACGTACTCGGGTGGCTAAATTACGGCACGATTGCTCTCGGCAGATGTGGCTGTTCGAAAATCTCAGAAACAGTCTCGCTCCTGGGATTCTCAAGCAACAGTGTTAGGCAAAAAGCCCAGCAAAGGCAAAAAAATAAAGATTTTAATATTTGGCAGGTATACAAATGTATGTTGTGGTGGTGGCATGAAAAACAATATTCCTGAAGATGACGATGTTGCGTGCACACTTTGGAGAGACACGTCAGAAGTGTCTGAAAAACCATATAAATGGATTCCAGACTATACGGTTTGATAGAAATTTTATGAAAGTTACTGCAAAAAAAAGGGTTGGGAAGCTGTGTCATTTCTGCTTTACATGGTGGAAAAGAAGATTCTTAAAATACTTGGGGCACAATAAAAAGTGATTACGTTTTCATCACATTTTTTTGTTATTGTTTATAGCTTTACAATGTGATAATTGAGTCTTAAATAAATTCTGGCCTGTCAGTATGCAGGAATCAAGGAAATCCATTCATCTAGGCCATGATCACAGGTTTCTTCTGTGACTGGGACCTATGAATGCTTTATTTTAAGCTGGGAGAAGATTTCCCAGAAGGAGCTAGAAGTTTAAAGGGTTGCTGTTATGTTAGGGCACTGTTTCTCAAACCAGTCCTCGGGGACATGGACTGTTTGGGGGTCTCTGAGGACTGGGTTGAGGAACACTGTGTTGGGGCAGTGAGTGGCAAGTTCATGGGAGCTCAGCTGCTCCCCTCACACCTCCCTGCATGTTATTCAAACTGAGGCATGTGGTGTCACCAGCGTGGCCTTTGACAAGCCACGCATCTGTCATTTCTGGTGCCATTCAGAAAACCGTGTCCAAGCCGGGTCTCTGATGCTAGCATCCGTAGGATGATTTACACCAGTGGGGTTTTCCAGACCTTAAGAGGTCAGCTGAGGTGATTGGATAGTGCGTAAGGGAGGATGCCGTAGGGGATATCACAAGCACCACCTGAGACAGGGTGGGGGTGGGGGGGATGTTTTTCCTCTTATTTCATGTTCCTGCCAAGTGATTCTTGTCTGATGCAGGCAGCCACTGGGTGCCAGCAGATCGTCTCAGCTGGGAGATATCCGGAGGGCCAACTGCTCCGCGCTGCATTGTCCAGATGACATGGGTGAGATCCAGAGACCTGGACTCTTTATTTTGGAAAGAGGGAACATCGCTGTAGGAAGGGTCGGAGCAGAACCCGATGACAGTGTGAGCCAGTAAAGGCCAGGCCAATAAGGATAAAATGATTTTCAATCCTCTGCCTTCTTATAAGAATCTTCAGAGGAAACACACTGGATTATCTCCCCCTGTCGAAGAGTCTGGCAGAGAGCAAGTCTCTTAAATCAGTGACCAAATCCTTAATAACATGCATCTTTGACAAGCCGGGCCATTTCTTAAGTCAATATTCAGCAAAGTGTCCTGCAAATTTATCAATATATCCCAGTGGAATGTAGTGTTAAATATATCTTGGTAGCACTCGTTCTTCATAAATACTCTCTCCTCCATCTGTGGTACATCTTGATTCACTGCTTGATTCATTCCTCTTGTTTAGTGAAGAAAGTGTGAGATATACCATTGTTATAGCTAAAACAATCTTATACAATATAAAAACTACGTTTGCCATTTTTAAAAACCTCTTTTTTATATTTGTTCTTCAGACACTAGGATTCATGTTTATACTCATGAAAGATTCTCATTTAAATGATCCATAACTTGTCTTATTTAGCTCCAAAAATTAACTAAGAGACATATTATTGGTTGTTATGCAGTACATGTGTGTCTTTAAGTGAATACTGTACCTAAGCCATTCTTGCTGGACAGTAAAGAGAAAATAAGGGCATTAACATTACTTTTCCTCTCCAAAAGTCTGCTAGCACTTACATTATGGTACTAGAAAAATCACACAAACTTTAATGTTTTTCTAAAAAATATTTGCATGAATCAGTTATTTTGCGTGAAATTCTTATAGTAATAGAAAATGCTCATTTTTTTTCAAGTATTTCTTCACCTAAAATCACCTACAATGTCGTCCACTATTACACTGTTTTTGTAAATCACAACAGACCACACATAAAGGAACCCCTGTCAGTCTACACCCATGCTGGTCAGTGACTGAACCTTGCCCTATATTGTGATTAATAATGAAGCATATCTTTGCTCCTATATCATGGTACAAAGGGACAATGATATTTATACTGTTGATTCTGGAGCATTCTCTATGTTTGCTGTATCATTTTCAAACAAATACTGTGGTATTCTCACTTCATTAATTTAGTCCTTACCATGTATTACCAATCTGGCAAACCTAGTTTATAGTTTACAGTGAGACTTGCTTTTTTTTCACTCTGGTAAAAACATTATTCTATATTCTACATACTATGTTACTGAAGCCACACTTTATTGCTGATAGATGATATATACGTGCAAACAAACAAGCATTGAATCTCATAGGTCAGAACAGCTGCCAGCCTGAAGCATCAGGGTGCAGCAATATTGTCCATATTTGCCATTTCGATGTAACCGTAGCTTCATTCAGTATTTGGGAACAGCGTATTTTCCAGTGGAGAGGACATCCATGCGGTGTAAATTCACACTTATGAGCCGTGCTTGTCTTGCTCAAATTTGTGTTTCATTCCCATTGGTTTTCTGGATGAACCAGATGGGCAATGGAATGCAGAGACAGACATTTCAGTGCTATGAGGAGCATTTCATTGTGCTAACCGTATACTTCAGAAAGCGTGAATTACACATGTGATTTTATATCAAAATGAAGTGGGCAAAATAGGCATACATTTCACATTTGTTCATGAGAATTTGGAAAAAAAAATCAGATTTTACCAAAAGTATCAACACATATTTCAGTCTTCTGTTTTTTAACCATTGTGTTTCACCATTTTATCCATCCATCCATCCATCCAACATCTTCCAACCACTTATCTTTGTTATAGTCCAAAGTACCATTGTGACATATGTAATCTTGCTCAATGGTTCCCAACTTTTTACGCGAACAATTTTTACCCTGATGCTTTACTCAAACAACTTCAGAACCATGGACAGGTCCCCAGCCAGCAGCTCCGAATTGCCTTTCTGTTTGGTATACTAGGGGAAATTTATTTTTTGGTATATTTAAAGCTGTATATTTTGTGACTGTACAGTTCTTAACCTATATTGAAAAGAGTGTATATATATATATATATATATATATATACACACACAAAATTTACAGTATATATAGTAAATATACAGTATGTGTGTAAATATATACATACATACATACACACACACTCATGTGTTTGCGTGTGCGTATATATATATATATATATATATATGTATATATATATACGCATACGCAAACACACACACACAGAAATATATGTTCGAGCGAGTGTATATGTGTATGAGAGAGAGAGTGTGAGTGTGTGTAGATCAGCGAATCAGCAATATCCACAAGCTGATCCCTCTCTCTTTTTACTCCGGGATACACATCTTGTTCCCCAGGCTCCAGGTACCGGGGCTGAGAGCGATAAAGCCACAGGGTAACGTCACTCCCCTCCAGTCTTCCATTCGCCACCGCCAGCCACATCGCTCCAGAGGACAGCCGCACCGCATCCATTTTCAGCGCTATTTGAAATGTTTATCCAACTAAATCCTACCGCATCTATTTCCCCGATTCCTTTTTTTGCTGTCGGCGAGGTGTATCTACAAGGCGAGGTTTTTCACCCTGGAAACAGAGTATTTTAATAGAGAAGAAGAAGAGGAAAAAAGGTCGCACAAAGTAGAAGATTGCGTGCACCGAGAATGAATTGTGACAAAGGGGTGATCGCCAGGCTAGAGCTATTGTAACTTACGAACGGGATCGCGGCGATAGCGTGGTTACATTGGGACAAGGAAAGATATTTTTTAATCATGCCTGTTCGGCGAGGTCATGTTGCGCCACAAAACACGTTTCTGGGCATAATAATACGGAAATTCGAGGGGCAGAGTAAGTATTATGCAAGCATGCAAACCTATATAGTATAGCACATGGTCTACATCTTATATGTTCCAGTTAGAAAAGTATTTGTAGAAAGTGAAGCGTCGAGAATGTTAGCTCACACTTTCTATGTGCTGAGACAATCAACAATGGATTTAGTCGGGCGCGATTATGAGATGAATGACTGATCGTCTTTCTTTGTACTTCGTGGAAAACCCATTGTTACTGCTTTGGTATAAATATTAATAATGCTTTAAAGCCTGGCGAATTAAAACACATTGATTGTTGAGATCAAGATTTAAAAAAATAATAAATTACGATCAATTACATCTCTGAAAAACATTTATTAGTGTATTAATACATTGAACACTACGCATATGTATATAGACGCACGCACTGATAGTGTAACAGTGTGACAAGTATAACGATTTCTGTTTGTATAAGTCAATGAAGTTATTTAACAGTGCAATAAAATGCAGATCACACGTGCTGTCATTATGATATTACGATCGGTGCCTCACATAGACATAAATAAACACATGCACTTTAGTGCAAACTCTCCAGCAGTAGCAGTGTAATCCAGCGATATTTATAACTGCATAACTGTGTGGGCTGCATTTTTCCATATTTAATAATAAGAGTTTTATAGATTTTCAAAATTGCATCCAGTCCTAACATCCTCCCCATTTTCTTCGCAGATAAGAAGTTTATAATAGCCAATGCTAGAGCTCAGAACTGTGCGATCATCTACTGCAACGATGGCTTTTGTGAGATGACCGGCTTCTCCAGACCGGATGTCATGCAGAAGCCGTGCACCTGTGACTTCCTCCACGGCCAGCTCACCAAGAGGCATGCCGTCGCTCAGGTGGCCCAGGCCCTGCTGGGCTCTGAAGAGAGGAAGGTGGAAATCACATACCACCGCAAAGATGGTAAGTGCTGAAGCCTTCTCAGCCCTCAGACCCCCTGCTGTCTTCGTCGTTGGTTCAAGAGCAAACTCAATCCTTGTACCTTGCCGAAAGCCAGTCACAATTGCTCTAGAACAGTGTTTCCCCATCTGGTCCTTGGACACCCACAGACAGTCCACATATTTGCTCCTAGGAAGGGTGCAAAAATGTGGACTGTCTGACAGGGGGCTTGAAGGGAGCAAAAACATGAACTGATTGTGGGTCCCAGAGGACCGGATTGGGAAACACTGGGCTAGAAGCTTTTATGCTTGACCCTGCCATGTATACAACTGAGAAGAGTAGAAACTACAAAAGATCATAGTTATATGCCCTCCATAACTACGATTTACAGCAGAACAACTGACTGTCAGGTGCCTGCGATTTGTGGTTTTGTTATTTGGGTTACTTGCGTGACCTAGTGGTGAGAGAGAAAGACTTAATCAAAGGAGTCGTATGTCTTGTCCAGGAGCGAGACAGTTGACCTCTCACATTGACCGGTGAAGCTGCCAAGTAACAAAGAGATTGTATAACAGTGGGGGTGTAATCAGGGGTGTGGCACGTGCACTAACAGGATGCCAAACATTACAGCTCTATGTGGTCTGTCACAGGAAGACGGCTCAGCAAAATTAAAAAAATTCTTATCTCCTCCTATATTTTATAGCTATCAGTGGGAAACCTTTCCCTTTGAAATAAAAATGAAATAAAATTTTATATTGTGTGGGTGGTGAATCTGTTCCCAGTTGCCACTGGATCAGGTCACAAATTTAGGGTCCAAAATGGAAACCGTTCATGTGTACCTAAATTAAGAGTAAATTGGAGGTTCAAAACACGAATGGAAGGTGCGTTAGGAAGCTCTCAGTGGGAATTCAGTTCAATTCAATTTAGTTTTATATAGCGACTTTCACAGCAGAGTCGCCCCAAGGCGCTTTACATGAGAGAGTTGTGATACATTACAACATCATTAAGAGAGAATAATACAAAAACAGGGAGAAGGGAAGACAAAGAAATGAAATGAAAGAAAGCCAGATGGCAACAGAGGAGAGGAACCAAAAACTCCCCCAAGAAAAAAACCTCTGTGGGTCCAAGGTCAACTGACTGCCCATCCCCCCAGGGCAGGCTAACATTACTGAAAAAGAAAGAGTGGGTTTGCTTGCTAAAAGCAAGGTGTAAACTGTGATCAAGGTCAAAGCGAAAGTCCATCAATGAGTCAGTCCTCAATGCCGGCCTGTGTAGGGTGGTAGATCGAAGTCTGCAGCCACGATGTTACAGTTTTTAAGTCACATCCACGATGGCACCCTTCTATGGGACTGAGCCAGGACTCCAGCTCAGATGGTGCCCACTCTGGGCATCATCTGCATGTGTGGAAAGGAAGGCAGAAAGCATGAGGGGGTCAGAACATGCATAGATACATTAATGGACAAGCATAGTAGATAAAAATGGCATGTACAGCAGCACCAGCAGCCATAGTTACAATGTGTTATGTGTTAAATTGTGGATAAGCTGAACTGAAGTAATAGGAATTCCCTGATTTAATTCAGTATTGTGCTTTTGAAGGAAATTCAAGGGCTCATGTTACTGGAGGCGCTATTAAAGTGGAACGTTTTCCTATATTCCTATAACAGTGCATGTGCATGTCCTCACACCTTCTCCAAAACCTGATCTGTAGTAGCATAAATTTTCCCAAATGACAAAAATAGGAGGTATGTTGCCAACAAGATGGATAGTTTCTTATTAAACCACAAATACTGCCTTGAGACAGGGGTGTGGTGAGGATACAAGACACAAATCACAGAGATATGATTCAGTTCACCCCAGAAGCAGGCAGGCTACAGCGGGCTAGGATGGGTCCTTTGCTGTTGGTCAGAATTGAGGGAGAGAGGTATTGTCGCTTAGCTCCCACACAGAAAGGAAGTGTTACTTTTCTTCATTGTGTTTGGGGGGCGTGGCCACAGAGAAGCCAGGTGGGCTGCTAGTAATGGGGCGACTGGGGCAAGGAGCAGAGAAGTGCTGCTTCAGGAATTTTTACACTTACAGCATCAAAATAGACTCTCACCTGCATCATTGCTAACACAGTTTTAATGAGGACACAATGGTGTACATGATATTGATTCACAGTCCCTTTTTACGGTGAAGATAAATCATTGTGGGTGCGCTGTGACGCCAGGGGATTGTCAAGACGAGACGGGGACCAGTCGCTGTCAGAATCGGCATCAAATCACGCAGCCTTCGCAATCATGTGACAGTGTTTTATCATCAGGGGCAGGGGACCCTGGCAGATTCTGGGGCCCCAGCCCTTTATAGGGGCCCTAAAATTAACCACCCCGCCACACCTGGCAAAATGTACCAAGGGAACCCTAGTGGGGGGCCCAAGGTGACATTTTGTCAAGGGCCCCAGAATTTCTAGCTATGCACCTGTTTCTTGTATTTATAAAGTAAAAAAGCCTCCTGCTGGTACGGTGGGCTGTGGGTTTCAACCCCACCCTTCCCCTGGCCTCTGTGGAGTTTGCATGTTCTCCCAGTCCATATTCCAGCATCCGCCAGCTACTCTGGTTCCTACTGCAGTCTGGTGGCATGCAGTCAGTCGGTGACTCTGAATAGCTCATTGTGTGTGGGTGCCCTGACGTGGACTGGCATCCTGTTCAGGGTTCCCCTGCCGTGTCCTTTTCTAGGATGGGCTCCAGGCTTTCAGGATAAGTGGTTCAAATATAGATGGATGCACAATTTTTCCTTTTGGAAGAGTTTTCAGAATGAAAATGTGCATGCGGATGCTTGTTCAGTGAGCGCTCCAATCCTTGTGGAGCCCCTGGATGTCATTCCAGTGACAGTCCCCTCCGTGCCCTGTGGATCTCCATATCCCCGGGCTCTAAGAGAGGGTCTATGACTTTAATTCCTCGAGGATTTTCCCTGTGGGCGCAGCTTCAACAGATCAATACATGTCACTTAGGTTCGACATGTATTCAGTGAACTATTAGCAAAGTACAATGTGGATATTTCCTCAAAATTTCTCACTGTATATTTTCTGTTTTGTCTGTGTTAGGTTTTTGAAAGTGTTTTAGTAGATAATTTTATCCCAATTAAGTAAAATAGCTTCAAGTATTACCTCTTTATGCTGTAGGAGTTTTACTCAAGCACTTCTTTCGTGGAAAATTTGCATGTTATTTATTAGGCAGAAGTTTTTATCCAAAGTGACATACATTTTTTATGAAAGCAGGGTCAGACGGTCCCTGCAGCAATTAAGAGTTAAGAGTCCAGTGATGAAATCACTCTGCCAACCCTGGGATTTGAAACGGCAACCTTCTGATCACAGGCACAGCAGCCCAATCCTCTGAGCCCGCACACAGCCTGCGCTCTCCCGTTTGCTGACATGCCTGCTCTTCAGCTTCTCTTTTGCTTTCCCAGCATTGACTGTCAGCGCTGCACTTTACTTCTCCTCCCTCTTGCATCAGGATGGGTTTTTCTGCACGTTGCTCAACTTTCTAATTTAGCGGTCTCACAATTATGGGATTTTTTTTTTTTGCAAACATGGTCTTACGTTTCCCTTTGGGGGGGGGGGGGGGCTTTTCTGGCTCTTCTTCCACTGGCGTTACAGACATTAGATTGTTATTGACGATAGAGGTGATCCAAAAAGTTTGTATGTGTGTTCCAATGGACTTCGAAACCTGACTGGGACTGTCTGTGGGACAGACAGTATTTTAGGCAGGTTTTATATTATATATGGAGACTACAGGGATTATTGTGTGTGCATGTGTGCTTGAGAGAGAGAGACAGAGAGAGAGAGAGACAGAGAGAGAGAGACTGGTGTTCAGTTGTCAAGCCATCATTAAGCATGAAACGGAAAGATCTGGCTGAGTCTTGAAGCCACATTGCCACTACACATTACCCATGTCTGTAGTGCATTTCCAAACCTAAGAATACTAAGAGTCATTCACATGTTTTTTCCTTTCTCTCAAGAATGGAACTGGACAAAGTCATTCATCCTTTTCTCACATTCAGGAACAATATAATCTTCTTTACCTCCTGCATTCCTTTAAGAAGGTGTGAATCCTTGCAGTAGGTCTACACAAAGCTGAAATGAAGGTATTTCTGGCCTGTAGGTGATGGCTCACATGCGTGTTCCGGGTGGGATAGCCATGTGCTCCTAAGCCTAGTCGCACATGTGCTCAGTCGGTGGCGTTTTTGAGAGCTGTGGCCTCATCTGTCCCCCTTTATGTGCTATAATTATAATTATTGGAACTTCAGCTGCCACTCTTTATTCCTTGGAGTTCCCTTATTTTCCCTTATTCTTGATGCTAAGGCAAGGTTTTTTTTTTTCCTGATCTCCACAGATCACTTCATGTCGTCAGCATATTTGCAAAGCTGTCTGGTTCTGTATTCCCTGACAAAGCAGTATCTGATACTGCCATTCAAGGCCATTCAAGATGGTGTGCGCTCACTCGCACGCATACTGACAGAGTGAAATCTGGCACTTCATTGCTCTTTTGCACAACATCGGTTCTGGTTGCAGAACCGTGCCGGACGATGATCCCCTGTAGAGTGGCGCTCGACAAAAAGCTTCGGCGGGCTTGACGGATTCACGGTTTTCTCAACATCTCCTTTACCCTGTTGCCGGAATGCCGCCTGCAACTGAAAATTAGCAGCACTGCCAATCACAAGGCCTCGTTACCTCCTGTATCATCAGTCTCTAATTTCACACTGATACTAGCAGCAGATCTTGTCTGCTGGCAGAGCGGATGCTCAGACTTACTGGTAGCTTAATTCGAGCCAAAGTGCAGGATAATGTATAGCAACGGGCCTTACATCGTGTCAGAATCTCCCTTTTCTGCTGGAGGTCTTCCTGAGCATTTTAGAATTACCATCCTGAATAATGAATCCGGTCGTTTTGGCAAAAACAATGAATCATTGATGAGCGGAGTTCTCGCTGAACGCACGAGCAGCTGTGTGGGCCGGGCTTTCCCCACTCCCCCCCCCCCCCACTGTTCTGCCCTCCTGCGTCCTAGGGTAGGGTTAGATGACAGAGGATTCCAGCGTGTGACTGACCTGCCGAGAAGCCTGCCTCGCTGGCCCTAAACAGTGCCACATGCATTTTTTATTGCCCCTGGCATATCCGGTTACCCCGGCTCTCGGGAAAGCGGGATGGCTTTCCTCGTATCACCTCTGGCATTTTTTTTTTGCATAGTAGCTGGCCAAAAGAGGGCCCTTGGAATCATGTCTGTTTCATTTAACGCTCAGGTGACAGCAGCAGAGGTGCTGCCAGGCTACTTGCTTATCCTGCCGTATGAGGCTCCCAACATAGCCGGATACGGTAAATAGGAACAAGAGGCACGAGAGAGAGGTTGTTTTTGGTTAGGTAAGTGTTTACCCCAAACCAGTTACGCGCGCAGTGGTGTGCTGCAGGACATGCAAGTGCTTTCCCCCTTTTTTATCTCTTTTGTCCAGGTAGCCAAGGCGTGTGTTGGTCCTGCTGATGAATATGTAACAGGATGCGGTCAGAACGCTGGAAGCAATACAGATGGGGGAACGCAAAGCTCAATATGCTTGCTCTAAAAATTGAGATATGATATTCCAGCGAGTGGGCTGTTTCCATCTCGGATGGCGGGGGGAAAGAACACCTTGATTCTGATCCAATAAGCGGGGAGCCATCTGCTTTAATCATCGATGTCTGCAGCTTTCCTGGGAGCGTTTGCCCACTGAGTGGCCTCTCTTCTGGCTCTTCCCGCTCGCCGGAGCCGTGGCCCCTCGTATCGTGCCGCTACGTCTCACCCCCGATGTCACCGCCAGCAAATCTGGCATGACGGGTGCAGCTGGCTGGGAGGATGAGCTTTTGAGACTTTCCTTTGTGGGCTCGCAGCCTACCTAGTTGCAGGTGCATGGTCGCATATAACCCAAAAAGCTGCAAACAAAACAGCGAATGTTATATTTAGAGCCTCAGGCTCTCTCAGGACATGGTGACACTATAAACAGATTCTAGCTATATTCATGCACTTCAAGTACTTTACAGTATATACCAGCTACATTCATAAATACTATTGTTATTGTACGTACAGTATCAGGCCCTAGGCTCATATCAATATATCTGGGTGTGTATATATTGGGTTGGTCATGAATTTGAATGCTGTGGTCTGCAGAGTAATTGCATCACTATTGTGCCTTTGAACCTGGTCTTATCTCCATCTTCTACAGAGATGTTGCTCACTGACTGACCTTATTCTCTGACCACTACAACTTGCTCTTCCATAGGTGTCTGTGTCTTTTAAGGAGACCAAAATGGGATATGAAAAAACTGAAGACTTCCTGTGTACCAGAATATACAGGATTAAGATTATTGTCATATGCACGGTAAAACAGTCAGTGACACCATGCAATGAAAATCCTACTCTGCATGTTCCGTCTGGGCACAGTCGATACAGATCAAACATAAGAAACAACATCACAACACAGAGTACAAGCAAATATCAATGCTTATATATGTACACATATACAGTTTTTATATACCACACATACATATTATACATATTGCAATATATGCCATATTGCATACCTAGCCTCATGCTCATCCTGCGTGTATATAAGAGTATATAACAAATAGCAGGGGCACACTTGCTGCTGTATCGGTATTTATCAGAGTATATAGTAAGTACACTCATACACAGAGGTGGAAATTAACCTCACCTACTTTCCTAACGTGAGTAATATAGACGAATGCAGAGTGAACACTAGCCTACTGGCTAGTAAAAAAAAAAAAAAGCATGTCGTACTACTTTTTATACTGAACTAGTCCAGTTTGCTAGTAGCAAAAATTCTTGTGTTTCGCCCCTGCTCTTGCATACTGTATTAAAGGTATATGACTGATACCAGGTATATCCGAATAGACAGTAACATATTTTTTTTGGAAAACATTATTGTTCTTCAGCCAATAATTAAATGGTTAAAATCTGAAGGCATGTGAAATAGCAGTTCAGACACCAGAAGTTTGTCCTTGACGTTTTGGGTGCACAGAAAAATTCTGTTTTTTGCCTTGAAGCATCTGCTGGTACAAATGATGTGAGATCAGTGAGATCAGAAAGCGAACACATTTGTGTGCTTTCAGCTGCATTAGTTGGAAAATATACCTCACATTAATACTTATCTGCAGTATTGCTGTTGGTTTCCATTGACCTCAAATACCAGGAGAGCCCTTATAGGTAGAGAGTAAAGGACATTATGGAGATAAACAGATACATTTGTTTAACTGCGGTCACATCTTCCGCTTTGAACTCATGCATTTAGTGTGGCCTCACTGTGTAGTAGGACGTTAGACAGAAACCTTATAGGCATGCAGAATTAACCAGAAGCAGAAGAATCTTAAGAAATGCAAAATTATTCACAGACTAATCAGAACGAGTGTACCAGTGCTGCGGTTTAATGAACGGACTTATGTAATTTCATTAACCTAATTATTCGTCATGGTGACACAGCAAGGTCTTTTCTGGAAGGGCCGTGCCCAGTTCGTCATTAAAATACAAGACATATGCTTTGCTCCAGGTTGTCTGTCATTTTGTCCTGGGCCAATAATGGGCCTGCTCGCGGATCTGGGAACCCTAAATGACATCTTTCCAACTTGTACAGGATGTCCTCAGAGGGGCTGGCGGGGGGACAGGTTCACAGAAAGCTGTTCACAGGAAACCGTTCTGAATGAGCGGAAGTTCTTCAGTAGTCTCACTGGACTAATATCACCAATGGAAGCAGAAATCATAATACCACAGACATGTAGCTTTATATTTGAGCTTGACAGCTAATATATAAAGTAAATTCATCCATCTGTTCGTCTTCCAAAACTGTATATGCATGACTGTATAACTGTATAACTGTATGCATGAGGTGAACTGATCCTAGAGTGCAGAATGTGGGGGATATCCTGGAACCAGGTTAAGTGTATCACAGGACACACACAGACACAGACAGACACGCCGACAGACAGACAGACAGACAGACAGACAGACAGACACACACACACACACACAGACCTGTACTCATATCTTTGTGGAGAACGTCTATTTTTATGGGCAAAACCCTAATGCTGCCAATGCCAACCTTAACTCCTACCCAGCCCTAACCTTAACTATAAGCAACCAAACAAAATACACGTCTTTTGGCATTGTCACGTTTTTGATTGCAGTCACAGATCTTTATAAGACTGAATTTCCCATTGTGGGGACTGAAAAAATGGCCCTACAAGGTCAAAATAACAGGTTTTTGTCACATTGTGGGGACATTTATCCTCACAACATAATGTATACTTGGACCACACACAGACACACACACACACACACACTGTAGGTAATTCAAAGACAGCACATCACTGTAGGATGGTAACCGGAGTACCACGAAAATCTCCAGACAATCACAGGGGTGGGTGGGAATCAAAACCCCCAGCCTTGGAGTATGAATCTACAGAGACCCATACTGAGCCACCCTGCCACCCACTGTAAAATAAATGTTCACCTATAAAAAAAACAAGGCTCTAGGTATAGTTACAATGACAAGTTGTTGCTTTGGGGAAAACCTGGATGATATGAATACAATTACTTTGTTCTCCCAACAATGTATGTACTTTTAATAATTTTTCTAGTTTCTCTTGGGTTAATTACCAAAGGCCTTTTATTTTTAACTAAACTGCTTTTCTATGTGATTTAAAATGAATATTTTGAATGTGCATCTCCATTCAATGATGGAGAGCTAACAAGCTGACACTGATGAGTACAAATCTGAAAAAGTCTCACCCTGACTCATAATGCTCTCCAAGATCAAAAGAGCTCCTCTGAAACAGTAAAAACTGATTTGTCCGTAAATGAACTCGCCCCACAGTACACACAATTTCACCACTGATGGGCTATTTCATTTATTGCCGCGAGCTTTCATTTGTTGCGCTTGATTTGCATAGTTATAGCAAATTTACACGTTCATTTATACAGTTGAATCTCCTGCCCTCTCACCTCACTGGCTCCTTTAATGCAGGTTTCCAGCAAAAAGTTGCGCTATGCAATTATTGGAGGTGCAGCATAATGTTGCCATAGCAACAGAATCCCAGCTGCAAATATAGAATTGTGCACTTCCCTTGTCTTATTCATGTGACAGTCATCTCCCTTCCCTAGGTGGAGGCCTCATCAGAGTCATTTTTATTCATATAGGATCACTACACAGGTTGGCATCCCCAGTTTGGCAGTAGACAGCAAACATCAGACAGGGCGGTGTCTTCCAGATGGATGTAGATCTATTAGGGTTGATCTGTGTGTTTCATCTGAGTTGTTGCTGGTTATTGTAAGATACCTCTTCTAACCAGACACGTGTATGTGTGTGTGTCGGGGGGGGGGGGGGGGCTGGGGGTGCCTGAGCATGAATGAAAGTGCCCCCCTTTGATAACCAACGATCACGCAAAATTTTCCGAGGGGTAATTTTTTTTTATTAATACTGTTATTGTTATTATTATTATTTAGTCAGGAGCCTGTTTCATGAAGCAGGATTTCTTGCTTAGCCAGATAACCTGTCAGACTTCAAGTAGTCTGGGCTATAAAACCGACAAGTTATCCCCCTGAGGAAGAAATATGGTTTGGCGATGCTGGCCCTGTGTAGTTAGGGTGACATGGTCGTGCTGTGAGTAACACTGCTGATTCACATGTCTGCGGTTGGAGTTTTAAATCCCACCTTTGCTCTGTATGAGATTTTACCCATGATGCATTTCCTCTATGCAGTTACCTGGATTAGCATCCCTAAATTGCCCATAGTGTGTGAGATGGACTGGCATCCTGTCCACAGTATTCCCCTACCCCAGTGCTGCCCAGTTCCCTGTGACCCCATCCTGGACAAGCAGTTGGAACATAGTTTGTTGTCCAGCCAATGCCTTTAACGGACGTGACCGAGAGTTTATGCTTTGGTGCGGCTGGATATTTCCCCAGAACATCTAAGGCTGAAAGCTGTTCCCGCTCCTGTTATGTAACATCTCGCTAAGGAAAAGCATGAATAAGGACAGGAAGTTCATAAAGAAGCAGAGGTCTCCTGAACTGAAGGGATGCTAGGATGATGTTTACTTCTGGGGTGTATAAGTGGTTAAAAACTGTAAGTCACTTTGGCTAAAATCATCCAAGTAAGTAAAGCCAAGTATCTGATGCAAGAAGGAACCTTGCCTATGAAAATCGCATCTATTAAATATGAACTCCTCTGACAGCAAAGGAGTATTTTTCTTCTTTATGGTTGCAGCTCTGGTCTCTTATCATTTTCATCTGCAATTATTTTGTAAATGCCGGAAAAAGTAGGCAAAAGACTTATTATTCCAGAAATGTCTGCCCCACAAAATTGTATGCATGAAGATGTGCGTGTGTGTGTGTGAGGTGGGGGGAGGGGGCCCAGTGACTGTCTGGTGAGGAAGATTCAGGAAACTAGGCTTATATGTGTTGTACCTGTTCCGTATTCTCAGCGTTCGGTGTGAGAGTCCTGGTACACCAATGCGTGAATGTGAGGTAGCTGCCGAAATGGAACCTATTCTCGTTTTCCCTGAAAGCTTTGTGGCGTCCTGTCACTATATTCCTGTCTGACTCTAAAAAGCAGGCACATAAGATAAAACACTGGTCTGCTGCTGTTTCTAGCTCATTGAATAGACAGATAGACAAAGTTTATTAAGATCTTTCACTGACTTAAAAGCAGCAGAACAGAGCCCTGTTTAAGGATGACGAGTTGTTCGATTGAGGCATCTGTTGTCTTGCAGACGGTAATCAGAGGGCCCTGCTGGCCGGCTGTCTCTGAGACCATGATTGTGAAAAATGGCCTGAAATAACATAAAATAACATTAAAATGTTTTTTTTGCGAATACTTGCTATCCTCTTTGAGTGCTCTCATTTTGCCCTGCTGTTATCTTCCAAACTACATATTTCACAAATATATGTGCACATATAACATGGTAATTTAAGTTACATATCAATCAATCAATCAATCAATCAAACTATTTATCAGATAGGTTAATTTTAAAATGATGCTGAATGAAAAATTTAAAAAGACAAAAACATTTTACGAATAAAAAGGGACGGTATTCTTTTCAGAATGAAGCCTTAGAAAGAGAGAAGAGAGAGAACACGGGAATCTATAAATACATGTAAGAGTGCAGAGTGGGACGGGGGCGCGGTATTGTACACGCAGTTCTCCTGGTGCTTCTTGTAGTTAATGAAGGGATTAGAAGGGCACTCCGCTTGCTGGGTCAGAGTTCATCTTTATTTCTGCGGTGAGAGGCAGCTCTGCGTGAGAAGTGCTCCCCGGCCCCTGACCGACTGGCCATGGGCCACCAGCCGCTATTTATAGCTGCTATGCTATATATTGGGTACATGCGTTTGGGTGTGGAAGGAATACGCTACATTTACTGTAGGTATTTAAGATATATACTCAGGTTTAAATGTATTTGTGCAGAGTAAGTATCATATAATATGTTCCCTGAATGTTCTTCGTGTTGCACTTTCTGCTGATTTGAATATTTGTATTATTAGCTTCTTGCTTTGTTTGGAAGATGTTGTGTAGTTCCTGCTCCAGTACTCCTTATACTTGTACCTGGGTATTCGCTGGAAGCCTAGTCAATCTTACACTGAACTATGCCGAGGTGACTCCTTGACAGCCATATGTTTGTAATGTGCTATTTGCCTCATTTGTATGTTGCTTGGGACCAAATGTTTCTGATAAATGAAAATAAGTGTAAATGCATATTTACTTAGGCTCCATGCCCCCCTGTGGTCCTTGGCAGGATAAGTGGTTATACAGTGGATGAATGGATGGGTGGATGGATGGATGCAGGAATGGATGAATGGATGTGTGCATGGATGTAAAAGGCATACAGCTGTAAAAGGTTGGTGTTACGGCACTGACTGTATCCCATTTGTCGTTTAAAAATTGCTTCACTTCATATAAATATGCTGGCAGTAGCTAATACATGCAGACTGGCTACCAAAGTATATACCTTCATATAAAATTCTTTTGGATTTTAAACTTGTGGAGACGTTACAGTCTTTTACAATATATGCAGGCACGCACATATACCGGCGAGCCAAAACATTATGACCTCCCCCACATGGCACGAATAGTGTTGACTATCAGCACAAGTCAAAGCCTGGGATATATTAGATGATAAACTAATAATATGTACTTGTAGTCGGCATGTTGAATGCAAAAGAAATGGACAGGATTAAAGACCTAAGTGACTTTGATATGGGCCACATTATTACGGCTGGGTTAGAGTATCTCCAAAATGACAAGGTTTGTGGGTAGGGTGGCCATCTAATCCATGTCAGGGGGTACACTAGGAGCTAGGACAGGGTTTGCAAAATATTATTTCAATGAAAAAGACCTGGATTTCACTTTGGCACTGAGTTCTTGCTGTGTGCTGATTGGTCAGTCTCCTATAATCATGCATGTGTCACTAAAGTTAATGTGAACTAGCTGGATGAGTCTTTCAACCAAGGAAATAAACCAGTAAAAGTACCAGAAGACTTGAACTAAATAACCAAGCAGAGGAGCCTTTCAGTTTTAAAGAATTTGTTAAACCTGAAGTAGCTCATAGTGTCCCTCTGACATGGATCTCCCTACCTGTGGGGTGCTCTCGGTCGCCCATGGAGAGTACCCACTGAAAGTGGTCTGAGGAGGGAAAAAACCATGAAGT
>JAAGVU020000035.1:10994560-11054362 GCA_011763525.2 Mormyrus iriodes
TGTGATTGGTTGATTAGATAATTGCATTAATGAGAAATTGAACAGGTGTTCCTAATAATCCTTTAGGTGAGTGTATACACACACACACACATATAATACAGTTAGCTAAATGCTAAATGGCAAGTGTAATAAACCATAAATTTAATAAAGAGAGATTAGCATCAAGCTAATTAAGTCATGTAGCTAGTGCATTGCTTTGAGGGCACAGCCAACCGGAATATTAAATATAGTTGGAGTGAAAAGTCATCCAATTAGACTCCTCAGCATACAGCTTGATGTATAGTACAGGAATGGTCCGACAAGACCGGAATGTACCGCAACAACATTCTGGAATATTAGTTTTGTGGAGAATGACTTTAAATTGGGGTGCCTATCTCCCATTCACCTGATTCTGCAGACATTACGTGTAGGCAAGCGCCTTTTTGCATTTGAATAGAGGTGACATTCAGCGGGCGGCAGGATGAAAAGTGCCCTGTTGTTCACTTTTTATTGCACTGCCTTTCTCTTCCATCTGCTCTGTTAAATTAGTTCCACAAACAAGGCCCTTTTTTTTTCCTTCCTGTCCGTCTGAGCCAGGAAACTGCACCACCTCCGGTATATAGCGATTAATGTGTTAACCATTGATTTTCACTTAAGGAACATTGAGGGGAATCTTATTAAAGTACACAGTACACAGATGGCTTAATATAAGCCTTGTATTTGCATTTACACCAAAACTATGCTCAGGTAAACATTTAATAGCTGCACTGAAGTTTCTGAGCTGTTAATAAATTAACTAGCAAGCAAGAAGATAGTTACCAGTGCAACTGTACAAAGGTGACTAGCTGCTGCTGTAGTCTGGAGCCTGCTCCCAGTTCTTCGTTACGCCTACTGATCTATTAAAAGCTAACCCTGGCTTGGTCATGGGATATATGCTTTTGATATCTTGCCAGCAATCCTGGCAATTCATTTGACCAGAGATCCAGACTGTAGTCGTATGATCGGTAAAGTATGTGTATGCGATGTGGCAAATTGTTCTTAGATACCAGTAAGTCTAAAGAGATCACTAGCTAAAGTTACTGTGTTCCTTTGACTGGATTTTTTTCCTGAACTATTTAGGACACCGGTGTAATTGGTCTATGAGCTCCGCTTCTATCTTTCTTCACATCTAAGATCAAACTGAATCCCGTATGTGTCTCCGTGGCAACGTTCTTCCTTTAATGTGATGAAGGGCCACAAGGAGGAGGAGGTATAATGAAAGTTAAGAAACGCTCAGGTCTCATCGCACTTATTAAGGTAAGGGTTAGACGTGCTCCTGTTGGAGAGTAGCGAGCAGATCTGTGTGACACAGGGATGGTGAGGATGGAATGGGCACTTTTGGGGTTTAACAAACCAGGGGAGAGAAATGAATGCAAATGGAAGCCATTTTGCTGTGAGGACGGGGGGAGATAATGAAGCTGGAATGTGTCCTGGGAGGGAGCAAACTCAGTCCTTGTACCTTGCCGAAAGTCAGTCGCAATTGCTCTAGGACAGTGTTTCCCAATCTGATCCTTGAGGACCCACAGACAGTCCATGTTTATGCTCCCTCCCAGCTCGGGGTAGCCGGAATGGACCAGGATGGGAAACATTGATCTACAGAATTAGGGCGGTAAGCAAGACTGGTGTGGGGGGGGGGGGGGGGGTGTTTACAGCAGAAGAGAAGACCCTTTGTCATCTGGCTATTTGCTCTGACAACAGTGCATTTTGGGGACAAAAATGCTGACCCTTGAGTTTTTATTGACTGATGTTATAAGAAACAAGCTAATTGAAAGTCAATTGTGGTATGTAAGTTAAAGGAGTATACTGTATAAGGTGTATTTATGATAAAGAGCTTCCAGAGAGCTGATCAGACAGATTCTTTGAAGGGACCTGTAGTCCCATTAACCCATCCAGTACTTGGCGGTTACATTCAGTCAGTGGATGTTCGGCTAAATAACGAGCACTCCTGGCTGGCGTTGTGTGAAGTCAACCCTTAGTGGAGGGTGAAAGGCCCTTGCAATTTGCATTGTTGGGTGTTTTTATTTTTATTTGCCCTTTTTGACACATTACATTTCCTCCCTGGGGGTGGAAGAGCAAGAGCATTAGAGGGAGACAGAGAGAGACTGAGACAGTGTGTGAGAGAGAGTCAGAGAGAGACTGAGACAGTGTGTGAGAGAGAGTCAGAGAGAGACTGAGACAGTGTGTGGGAGAGAGACAGAGAGAGACTGAGACAGTGTGTGAGAGAGAGTCAGAGAGAGACTGAGACAGTGTATGAGAGAGAGAGACAGAGAGAGACAGGGTGTGTGAGAGAGAGACAGAGAGAGACTGAGACAGTGTGTGGGAGAGTCACAGAGAGAGATTGAGACAGTGTGTGGGAGAGAGACTGAGACAGTGTGTGAGAGAGAGACAGAGAGAGACTGAGACAGTGTGTGAGAGAGAGAGACAGAGAGAGACTGAGAGTGTGTGGGAGAGACAGAGAGAGAGACTGAGACAGTGTGTGGGAGAGAGACAGAGAGTGTGTGGGAGAGAGACAGAGAGAGACTGAGACAGTGTGTGGGAGAGAGACAGAGAGAGACTGAGACAGTGTGTGAGAGAGAAAGACAGAGATAGAGAGAGAGTGTGAATGGGGGAGAGTCTGAATCTTTCAAAAATCCACACAGCTACAGCCATGAAAAAAACTGCACTCTCTTGGCAGTTTCTGCACGGGCTCTCCCCATTTCTGTACTGTAGACCGGAATGAAAAGCTAGTACCACCACAGAAATGAATGAAGCCAAAATGCTAATTTACTCACCATTCTGGATATGCGTCCATCTGTCTTCCGTAACTGCTAATCCAGCAGAGGCCGCAGTGAACCTGGAGCCCATCCCAAGGAAAGCTGGGTAGGGGAATACCCTCGATGTGATGTTAGTGCGTCACAGGGCATACACTCACACTGTGGGGAATTTAGAGACACCGATGGAAGGAAAACAGGCGACCCAGAGGCAGCCCAAGTGGGACAGGGGAGTACCAAACTCCACACACACGGAGCTGGGACTGGGAATCAAAACCACCACATTAAAATGGAATCCACTGAGGCTTTGGTCATACAATACATTTGAAATATATCTTATAACATGGTTATTAGATTGTCTGCTGTCTGTTTTTCCTTTTCATTTTTGTAGATTATTAAATAAAACATGTATTGACCTATTCTGGAAATGACTGGTGATTCAAGTAGTAGACTGCAGTCCTTTTTGCATTTCAAAAAAATAATAATTTTCTATAAAAGCCTTTACAATAAGTAACTGGATGTGATTTTTGTTTGAGTTAAGAGTATCCACTAATCATTGTTCTCTCAGGTAGCCAATTCTGTACTGACCCAATTGATATGATACAGTGCAATGCTCTGTATACAAAAGATGGGGGGTGGCCAGCCGGGATCCCGAGGCATCCCGACCTGACCTGACTACGGTAACTAGCGTGTAAGATGGAGGTGGGAGGATGGACATCTCTGGGAGGGGAAATGTGAGGAAACAATCCTATTGCTAATTACCAAAAATTTGGAAAAGGAAATTTTAAGCATTATATTTTTAGCTGTTATTACTGGTACTACTGCTATTACTACTGTTACTGCTAGTGTTACTACTGCTATTACTACTGTTACTGCTAGTGTTACTACTGCTATTACTACTGTTACTGCTAGTGTTACTACTGCTATCACTACCACTCCCGGTACTACTGTTACTACCACTATTACTGTTAGTGTTACTACTGCCATTACTGCTAATGGTGATACTGGGACTACTCTTATTACTACTGTTACTGCTACTGGTACTTGTGCTACTTGTATTAGCATTGCTGCTGCTACATGTACTCCCACCATTACGGAAAAGTCAAAATCATTAATGCGTAGGAACAGCAGCTATCTTCATTCTGTCTAGAGTGCCCATTGAAGGACAATTACATGTTTGCATCTAATGATGTTTATGCCTGGGATTGGCAGGTTGGATAAAGCCACGCCCACTGGATCTCAAGGGAGGTCGAGATTTGCCAGAATGAGCTTGAGAACCTGAGCTCCATCCAGCTGTGTTGCTGGTAAAAACCCAGCTGTTCTTTCCAGTAGCTGCTGAAACATTTGAGTACAAACGCTGTAAACGTTGTATTTGTGACAGGGGGGCTGTAAGAGTCTAACAAAGAGCTACAAACAGCAAAACTGCGTTTATGTGAATCCCCGTCATGGCTCTCCCTTTAGCATTTTTAATACCTTTCTTATTTTAACTAATTACTTTAACTAGAGAACTTGTAAGGTGGACCTAGAGAATATTACAGCTTTATTTGTCAGCTGCTCACCATTCTCTGTACAATAAAACCACCAACGATGAGGTCTCAAGACATTGGCCCCCTGGCTGTTACCCTATTTTCCCATCATGCAAAGCAAATGACAGTATTAGTGCATGGTTTTATAAAGCTGAACTATAAGACAGACACCGCATGTAACCAAATGTAAATATCCTACACGACTGGATCCTTTTACCATATGCTTATAAGATCTTTGAATACAGGATGCATTTTTACAAATCGTTCCTGCCATTTATATACTGCTATCAGAAGTTCTCTTGAGGAGACAGTAATTCCATATCTGACGTTGTCTCATGAGAAAAAAATTAAAACACTGTACTTTTATTGAGTTTTCTGTTTACTGCATCATGGATGTTACAGATCCTTCCGAAAGCACGTGAATTTCTCCACAGGAAACCTCTCTTGAAGCCTGTGGGTTTTGCTTGATAGTCAGAAATAACAAAGTACTATGTAAGTGTGTCAGAATTACAGAAGAACGCAAATAACATTTGTTGAGTGCTGCTGCAGTAGCGCCGTTAGCTGACGCTCTGATCCTGAGATCTTTGCGTGCGTGTGCGAGGGGGGATTTTCCAATACTTGTGATGAGTGGCTCTGGCTTCCCGTAGGGCTGGCCCTTCAGATGAGCTCATCACCAGTCTGAGCCTCCTCACCTTAAGTGATCCTACTGTATGTGTAAGTGTTCACGACACGGCACAACTGCGATCTTTAATAGCAAGTTTTTTATTACCTGTGTATGAGTAGGAGGCCAATTACCTTCCCATAATAAACATGAAATGCAATTCATATTCCCATAAGTACAATGGTGTGTTATGCTGTATATGATTAAAGATAACTCTGTATCCAACATTAATATAACAAGGAAAAATGTAAATGTGCAAGTAAATAATCCACAAAATCTATATTTTTTACATGTTAAATTCAACAATTAAACTGTATGTTAAAATATGCAAGAATTGTTTAAGTTTGCACCTTGCAGGTGTTGACTCCTTTTCAACAAAAAAACATACAGTTTGGCCAGTGATGTCCAAACTTTTGCATAAAACTGATAGATAGTCTTATTTAGGTTAAGTATACCCATCCATCCATCCATCCATCCATCCAGCTTTCAAGCCTTCATCTAGTACAGGGTGATGGGAGGGTCTGGAGCCAGTTGCACAGGGCATATATTAAATATGAGTTTACATAAAGTCACTTACCTGCTTATCCATTGATGCAGCCTATACTGGGTGAATATGGTTATGGACAAAGGGATAGGGACAGGATAGGAAGGCAGGGAGGCCTTGGGCCCACGAGTTGGGGGGGTGGTGTAGTGGTTTGAGCTGTGCCGATTACATATGTAGTACGCTACAACGACAAATCTGCTTTTTTTGTGTATTCTGATTTTCACAGTAAAGTGAAAATAAAGGAATTGTGTTTATTAAATTTTCTTTGCTGATATGATTAATTTAGACTTCAAGTTAAAATAAGGGTCATAAATTTTACCATGTTGGTGGGGTGCATTGGAGGGTCCCATGGAGTTTTTTGCCTAAGGCCCCTATGTCCCTAAAATCGCCCCTGGTTATGGGAGATAGATGAATGTATTAATATAACAGATCTGCAATTGCTATTTTGCTTCTAGGATCTGACTTCCTTTGTACCACTCACATCATCCCTGTGAAGAATGAGGAAGGGGCGGTGATGATGTTCATCCTGAACTTTGACTACGTGCTCGACGAAGGGAGCAGCGACCAGCTGGAGCAGCTCAACCACTCGTCCCCAGGCCGATGTGAACACAGTGAGTGCCACCCTGGCGCAGCCGCACGAGACTCACATGCCCATGTGCTCGGGGGGCACATTTGATTTCAAAACTGTGCCCACGTTTGTCTTGGGGACTCTTAAAACCAATTAAATCCGAATGAACGTCTTCAAGGGGGTAATGGTGGCTTGTGTTTAATATCTTCTCAAAAGAGCTGTAAGAATGTGAGTTCACATTCTCGCCCCGGCTGTGTGCGTGTGAATGAGATTTTTCCAATTTCAACTATGTATTGTGATGGACTTTGGTCTGATCCAGGATGAATCATGCAAAACAGCCTAACCCCTCTCCCAACTGGAAGAATCGGATTTTCAAAAGACACGGCTGAACAATAAGCAGATTCATACTGAAGGAATTGATATTTTGGAATAAACAGAGCGATGAGACTGGCAGTAGCTTGTCCTAGGTACCTGTTGATTAACGGCAAGATTGAGATAATTAACTGTAATTATAAGAAGAAATGAGCTCATCCTTAGGTCTTTAATCATTTGTTTTCTCAGTGTAATTGCTTCCTAAGGTAAAGGTAAGTACAAACAATTCTTTTTGAAATAGACACATTTGTGACAAAAGAACCATTTCAAACATGGCAATGGGTAATGCTTTGGTTGGAGAAATTAATCCATTTGGTCATAGGTTGGGCACTACTGCTATAGCCATATAATAGGAGGCATGATACAGTGTTTCTTCATTAAAGAGACTGGACTTTGGTAGTGTGCCTTTAGACCCAAGCTGTGGACTTGTGTGTCTCTCACTCTCCTTGACGTGGCAGCAGTCTGGTCCAGAGTTCATCAGAACTTCTGCTTCCCAAGCCTCACAAACCTATATCCTCCCCGCTTCCTTCTGGCGGATTGGTAACGAGGCCAAGTCCCTCCCCCACTTCCCCAGTGGGGTCTGTGAGCTCCCATCTGTGTCCCCAACCCCTTCTGTTCCCCATCCTGTACAACAGAACCCACCCTACCCCACCCCAGAAGATCCATGCTCAGCTTTCTGCAGATTTTCGGCAAAAAGCATAGGTGACCGCAAAGCTATTAGTTCCAAGTAAAAACTGGACTCTCCTTACTATTCATTATTTCCTGCAAGGTCAACTGGTCACTGTCACACTCGGTGTGAGTGTAGCTTCATTCTTGATGATTCTGCATGTAAAATTGATAGTCTGTGTTTGGAGGGCACTCACAGTACATATCTTGTTCTCAAAATGCCTAAATAACTGGAAGTGGATGTTCTACCCTCTTCAACGCTAGAATCTTTCTGACACGACTTTCTCAAGAAATGCTGTGATCTGACACCAAAAACTTCAAAAGCAGCTGCATTATTTTTGCCTGCGAGGACAGAGCAGAGCTCCTCGGATGACTGCTACTGGATGGCAAAACTTAGCGTGTTGTGGAGAAAAGGTTCAGTAAAATCGAGGAGCAAAACGTTGCCAGGCTATAAAGGATTTTTGTTCCTGGCTGCGATGGTTTTATAAATGGTACCAAGCAACAATCTGAAATATTTATTCCACTGCATCTTTTTTTAATACGGGACATTTTCAGCTATTCTCACTAGGCTAAATGCTGTTATGTAACTTAGAAAGCGAAGGGGTTTCCCCTGCAGTTTTTTTTGCTCTCTCAGTTCTCATCTACATCAGGCCAGCTGAACGCTGAGTGGAGGTGGGGTTCCCACTTTGCTGGGAATGATTCAGCAGCGAGCGTGAGGCAGCGCTGGGCCAGCATTCAGCCCACGTGGCATTACCTTTAACGGAAAGTTTAGCAATCTACAGTTACCCTTCGCTTTTGGGACCTGCATCCCACAAGCTTCAGCTCAGTTGCTGCTTTAAGGTATAACTTCTGGATTTCAATGCTTTGGTGTGCAAACGTTACTTGGTAACTCATTGGAGGTACATCTCAGTATCAATAAAGGGACCAGTGTGAGAAACACTGTGGAAACTCTGCACACTTAACCTCCTGTTACCGAGCAGCATGCCGCAGCACAGACGAGCACAGCAAAGCCCAATGTAGTGACTCAATGCACTGTTTGCTTAACCTGCTAGCGCAGAACACCAGGGCGCAGCGCAACACGCCAAAGCAGAGTGCAGGACGAATCCATATCCAGCACCTGCAGCGTGGGGAAGCCTGTAATGAGAACGTGCTGTTAATACAGCTAATCAGAACTAATTGCTTGTCTCTGTGACAGAGGGACTTGCAGAGGGGAGAGGAGAAATTAGCACACAGGGAAGCAGATAAGTCCTGCCCGAAGCCCCGGGCATGTGCGGCACTGAGCACGCTCAGGAGCAGAGATTTTTTTTTTTATTTAAAGGACCCTTTGTTGTGAACTGCACTCACACATTGGTTAAAATAGACCAATAAAAACCTGCCTTTCACTTTCACTTTGGGATATACGCATATGTAATGAGTGAGGGTATCGTTCTGTAATAACACCACTGGCTCCCTTTTCAGGGCTGGTAAAAGGGAGCCAAGGGTCCAGCCAGGCCACTGATTAGAGAAGAAAAGCACTGGGCTATTTGGTTGTAGGCAGATCCATGTGTTTAATTAAACATTTATTCCTACACACTTCGCTTAGCATGTATGCTGCATATGATATATTTACTGAAGCAGCTCAGCCTAAGGAACAAACATTCCAAAGTTCTAAACATCCAGTTCCTCCCCATGGTGGCTTTGTGCCTTTAAGACAGTTTTGTGTTTATCTCATTTAAATAAGTCATTGCATATTGTTGAACTCTCTACTTGATGAGTTGCCTCTATTAATACTTCTAAAAATGTATTACATCTCAAACCCATTTTTATTATAATGTCAGCAGCTGCCTTCATATAAAAATATAATAATGGGTTTGTGTAATTACGTGCAGCAAAGTATTTAATTATATATATCTTTTTTGCTTGTCAGCTGTTTGTGACTTGCAGATTGCAGATTTAATTCAGGTTAATATGAAAAAAGGCTCCGATTAGAGCTGGCTGGTCGTGTTCGGAAAGATCCAGATGGCTCTTAATGGCATATGTCTGTTTCGTGTCAGTTCAGGATAGCCACATTGTGAATTGAACTATTTTTAAAAAACATTACATCCTTAGTTTACTGTCCACAGCAATATGACTGCTGAGAATGTCACACTTTCATTCCAGCTGCAGTCTTATGGCAGAATGAGTCATGCGACATTATGGGCATGTTAGCTCACTGGCGCAGAATACTTGCTACGTAGCTGCTGTGGGGGAGACTGTCCCCTCCTCGTGAGATGCGGAGACCAGCCCCTGTCAGTTTGAACACAGCTGGGCCTAGCTGAGTTGTTCGAGAGGAGGCATTACAGTTTAGCATTAGCATGTAACGCATAATTGAAATTGGTATGCTACTGCGTCTGGCACCCAGACATAAGGTGGAAAGTGGTGATGCTATGTGTGAAATCAGAGGGTCTGCTGCCAGTGAGATTTGGAAATTGGAAAAGGAAAGTTCGGCTAAACTGTGGCTAATAAACAGTGACTAGAAGGGACAGAATGTTCCTCTATCTATTCAGACTCTGGGCTCATTCCCCAAAATGCATTCTCATGTCTTTTTTCTTCCCCCGCGGCGTGTTAAGAGACACTTGCTTCGTGATGTATTGCGGGAAGCATCTTTCTGTCGTGTCTAATGAGCACACGACGGAGCGATAGCTCACTGCGAGTCCATAGGCAGCTTTACAGATGCCTTTGGCGCTTAACGTGCAGCAGTACAGGGGCCGGGTATCCCCAAAGCATTTATTTTGCCTTGAGGTTTGGCTCTGCAGTTTAGCCAGGCCTGGTGATCTCTCCCACAAGTCCTACTTAGCCCACATTGACTCTAAGGCCATCCTTGGGAGTCTGCAGTTAGTTTCGGAATCAATGTTACATTTGCTAAGCAGGACCTGCGTGTCTGCTATGGATTTACTCAGGCCTGAGACATGGTCCTGTCTTTGTCCAGTCCACCATGACTCCTTTAAGAGAGATGAAAAGAAGAAAATTCTTCATTTGTCTGAGTACTGTACGGAGGGATTCTAGATTGAAGCATCCAGGGTGTAACATAACATCCGACAAGAATAGACAGCAAGAAACAAGACAAAGGAACTCTCAAACATTAATGCAGACATATGAGTAGGTACTGCAGGGGTACATATTGTCATGGTGGGGCATGATGGAGGGATGATCCACAGTGTGGCTTAATGGTAAAAGTAACTCAAACACATGAAACAGAAGGGACCACAAGGGGTCCAAACAAAGGCAAGTTGGCTACATGAGAAGAAACATGGGCTGGTACTACAAGTGAGGGCACAGAGGGAACATAAGGCAAATACCTACAACAATTATGGCAAGACTAGTGTGTCTCCCATACACATCAGAGAACATGCAGGAACCAAACACAACAACCCACCAGAGCACAAAGCAAGGACAGGCATGTATATATACACAAAAGGATAACAGAGGCTAAACAAGGAACAGGTGTGAGCCATTACAGTCGACCCAACACTAAAGACTAGGGGCAAGTGAAACCTGAGGAATGGGATGGCCAGCACCATCTACTGGCAAAGCAGGGAAATGACATGCAGGACAGAGCAGGGACTGATCCTGACACTTATTTATTAATAAATATAAAATAAATAGAAGAAATTGCTGTAACAGAAGATATGGAAAAAGAAATGATAAATATATAAAATAAATATAAATGAAAGGAATGGCTGAAATTGGAAAGCAAAGCATCACTCTGTCCTTCAGAATATGCCATGGTGTTGACCTCTAGCTGTCACTCTGTGTTGAGCTGTCGAACTGCAAAGGGGTAGAAAATGTTCTGAAACCGGCTGGTGGCAGTTCTGCTGCTGATATATCTTTGGTAAAAAAAGATGCCATCAGCCTCAGCCCTGCTGTCTGCCCTGTGCTGACGTCTGCACATTAAGAAACAGCATATTTCATTTCTCTCATCACCATATTTAAGAAGAGGAAATTATGTTAAACATATAATCACGTCTTCAATCAATAAGCTATTTTGTCATGAGTGCGTTTCAGGATTTGACTCATTTTCCATCTGCAGGATATTGCACCAGTATTGTGTAGTCCTTGGTTCTTTTGGTTCCTCCAGGCAAGTCAGAAAAGTCAAGCCCCTTTTTTTCTTTTATTATATGTGCATTTTTTTCAGAGAAGTAAATAATTCAGCGCTGTCAACTACTTATCCTCACGGTGAAAGCTTTGCATTTGTTTGAAAGGTCAAACTAGAAAAATATGATTCTTGCATCTAAAGAAATGCCTGAAAATATAGCCATTTAAGGCTGTTTTATTCAATATGTGTTTTCTATTATGTGATTATAATTCTGCAGTTTTATATAAGCCGACAATGTTTTGTTTTAAGCAGGTGACATAACAGTGACACAGTGGCTTAGTGGCCGGCGTTGTAGCCTCATACCTCTGTGGTTTGCGGCTTGAGGTTTTGACTCAGGTCCTGCCAGGGGTGTATATGGGGTGGAGCCACAAGGGCAATGGCCCCAAACAAAAGCTGATTGGACTCCAGAATGCCCCTCCCCCATCATATCATTGGCTAATGATAAGATTGACCCATGTGTACAAATTATGTGTCCTCTTATACCTTCGACAATCCGAAAATCCCCCTTGGGACCTGTTTCATCTATGTAGCATTTGCAGGGCTGGACTGTGATTAAAATCTGGCCATGGATATTGGGGACCCTCACGATGAATGTTGCTGACTGGGGGTGGGGGAATACACACCCATTGGCCCACCATAAAAATGCCTGATATGGCAGATGGCCAGTCCAGCCCTGAGCGCTTGTGTGATTCCTCTCGGTTCCTTACTCCCATGTTCCCTATAATTTGGTTCAGGAGGACTGAGGACTCTAAACTGCAGGTAACGTCCCACCTAAGGCCATTTTCTTCAGCCCACTATTATTCAAAATGGGTGTGTAAGCTATGAAAAGGGATTTGAACATAGTGTAGATGCTGATAATACCCATTGTCTTTCTCCTTCAGGAAAGTCAAGGTTTTTCCGATTCCGACTTCCCGCCTTGAGGCTTCTAGGCGTCAGCAAGCAGTCGCTTCCTCAGGAGGACCCCGACAGTGTTACAATCGACTCCCCGAAGCTCAGCGATGATGTCGACATCACAAAGGACCTTAAATCTCCCACCAAGGAGAGCTGCTGCATCTCCGACCCCGATGATACCCGAGCCCTCATCGCCTCGGGACAGCTCCCCTCTGCTGTGAACGAGTCTGGTCCTCTGGACCACTCCTCTCCAAAATGGCAGTGGGACAGACTATACCTGGAACAGCCCCCATCTCCGGTGTGTCTGGGACGCTCCTCTTCACGCCAGAGCATGTGTAGCATGCGGAGGGCCTCCTCCGTCCAGGACATGGAAGGGTTCAGCGCCAACTCGAAGAGCACCTTCAGAGACAGGCACGCCAGCGAAGGTAGCTAGAGAAACGCCATGTCCACATTTTCTCCTACAGCATCAGATAAGCCATTCCAGTAGATTTATGACAGCGGTGCCTCTACAGACAGTGCTGTCCATGTGACCTGCCAATTATCGTAAAATGACGACGGTTTCGCACTATTACTTACATCACCTTCAAGGATGGCAGCATAATGGCACTGAGCTGTTACGATAAATGATCTCTGAGGCTGTTACAGGATATATGACGCATAAAATGACTGAGAAATCCATCTGTCTCTAGCATTTTCTATTACCCCCCCTTCTTTTCTTCTCACCATGCGTTTCTGCATTTCAGACAACGGTCGCAATATCAAAGGTAAAGACATGTTCCCTGCTTGTGCTTTCCGCACTTCCTGGCCGGCTGGCTGCATGAATTTATTGCGCAGTGACTTGAAAGTAGAACGGGTGCCTGTTCCCCTCCGCATTGCTACATCTAACTGATAGACACCCTGGCATTTCTCAGGATCCTTCCCAGAGGCTTTTCATGCATCCTTATGTCTTTCCTGAAGCAATTCTACTTGATGTAAAGTTCCCGTTACCCCGGTATAATTGTTTTAGCCCTTTTTTTCAAAGCTGCATGAGAAAAACAAGATCTACTTGAGATTTTTTTAGACCATAATCAGTAAAACATAGATGTTGTGTCTGTCTCCTGAAAAAAAATACTTTAGTTTTAATGATAGTGACAAAATGAAAAGAAAGGCATTGGTATGATTTTTTGCAGGTGTTTTTCTGTATTTAGTGTAATCCATCTTACAATGCCAGCTCCTCAGAATTGGACACATAAACAAGTAAACTAGTCATCCCCTGAATGCAGGAAATTTAGCGGCCCCCAGTTTGTTCAAGAACACAGCAGCTTGCAAGCAATGTAACTAAACATGTTCTGTCATGTGGACAACTTTCCCTTGTATTATGTTGTTCATGAATAATTAATTAATACTATCCGTTTGACACCGAATAATGTAAGAGTAGCCAATGCATAATTCTTCCCTTCACTATTGGAAAACAGTTTGACCTAATAATGTAATGATGATGCCACAACTTATAAAATGATTTTTATTTTTATTAGTAACCCTATAAAGCCACGCTTTTAATATAATTATGTACTGAGATCTTAAAGTGTAGATTGTCCCAGTGTTTCTAAGTAACTAACCGCCCCTCCCCAGGTTCAGACAAGAGCTGAATATTTATTTGCGTTTCCGATTCACTATTAATTTAAAATTCATAATTAGGTACACATAAGACATATATTTTATATGGGACACATAATTTGTCCCATAATTTGAAGGAATCAAAGAACAGAAAACCCAATCACGCTGGGTATCACAAAATACAATCACGTTACTGGAAATCATCACATTTGGTCCCTATGTGTGACTGAGCACTGTAGACCCAGGGAAATTTATCAGCGTTTACTAGGCGCCAGGAACATCATTAGCATGTCGGCGATTCCTCAGTTTATTTTTATAAATACAGTCAGTGGATGATCCTCTGTATCCTTCATCTGACTCTTCGGAGCCTTGCCTGTACCATGGACACTCACCATAGGGTCTTCACATGTAGCCATTACAGTAATAATACTCTCACACCCCGTGACCCCAGCGAATGCTGCCACAGTTCTTCTTCCAGCCCTTTCATCCATGCGGAGATAGTGCTAAAGTTTTGCTTTTAGTTATTTTTTTCTGGTAGCATTCTTTTTACTCTGTTCCCTTTCTTTCTCCTTGAAACACTAGTGTCCCGTTCCTGGATGGCAGGGGGTATGGCCTGAGCTTTTACTCTGTGTATCGTTTGAAGCACTTAGCATGCGGTCCATCAGTGGCATCGAATGTCGTTGTTTGTGTGGTCCCCCTCCCCACCCCGACTCATGCTCCACATACTCTGGTTGCTTAAAAACAGTGAAGCAGGGCTTTGTGGGGCCTCAGGGTAGGAGATCCTCCACCGCTTCCAACAACCGCATGTGCCGCCTGCTCCTCCTTCTCATCACCCCCCACCCGTTATGAATGTCTGTGTTGACAGCACCGGTAGTGTAAACAGTTCTTGATGTTGACGTCTGTGCTTCTTCTATACCCTCGAACAGCATTTCTCAATCCGGTACTCGGGAACCTGCAGACAGTCCGTGTTTTTGCTCCCTTCTAGTGAGCCGGGAGGGAGCAAAAACGTGGACCATCTGTGGGTCCCTGAGGACCGGTTTGGTAAAAACTGTCCTAGAAGAAGACTTATTGTGCTGTTAAAAATAAACCTTTAGACCTGCAAGCTTTGCTGATGGGACAGTCTTGCTGTTTTGTCAAGCCGTATAATTCTGAAGTGATATTGCTGTTTAATTCAAATCCAGAGCACATTTCAATTCACATCCATTTCTGTATGTTCCTGCTCAAATTGGTCCAAATATACATACTCAGCCCACTTGTAGACAACTACATATGTACTTTTTAAATTTCAAGGAGCTCGTGTACCTAAAATATATATTTGCTCCCCATTGAAAGTGTCAGATTTGAGTTGTCAGTGTAGTGGTCCTGCTAATGGCTGTTGAGAGAGAAGATAACATATATCAGGGAGAAGAGGCCGTTTCTTAGCCTCCATATCCAAGTCCCCCTGCGCTAAGTCAGAGGATGTTCTTATTTGTCCCAGTGCCCATTTCCCAATATTTTGTGCTCCCCAGGTCCATTCAGCCATATTAAGTCCAGTCTCTTGGGTTCCACCTCTGACTCCAACTTGAACAAGTACAGCACCATCAACAAAATCCCTCTGATCGCTCTAAACTTCTCGGAAACGAACAACGACAAGAAGACTGTCTCTCCGCCATCCTCCGAAAAGACCATCATCGCCCCGAAAGTCAAGGACAGAACGCACAATGTCACCGAGAAAGTCACACAGGTAACCCTGTGCCGACTAGCATGTCATTATTCAGAAAGAAAGTGTGGTGTCGTTCCTTTTCAGTCTCCCCTTATACATCATTTTTTTATGAGGTAAAGTGAAGAATGTTTTTGTCAAGGTGGTTTCAGTCACATACATTTTCCTTGGTAATTACCAGGAGTCAATGCAGCCAGCTTTTGCTGATGATTGGTGGCTTGTGTATTCCCCATGGTGCTTTGGACCAGGTTAGGCATTTTAAGTGGTAAAGTCTCTATGTGTGCAGTGTTTTGTAGTTCTGTTAATTCCCCCTGGGTGCTGCACTTACCACCTGCAATCCAAAAACTTGCAGTTAGGTGACTTGATCCATCTGGCTCAGTGAGCTTAGCGTTTGTGCCTGTGATTGGAAGGTTACCGGTTTGAGCCTGGCCTCGGCACATCTGTGGGTCCTTGAGGAAGACCCTTAACCCAAAGCTTCCTGGGCGCTGCTATGGGTGGCCGCCCATTGCGGCCAGCTTGCTCTCACCTACAGAGAGCAAGTTAGGGGAGGTGTAATGAGAATTTCCCCTTGGGGATTAATGAAGTATCTGTTATTATAATTTACAGTATATTGTATGTCCCTTCTTGTTCCAACATTCATTGGCTGATTTCTCCTGAATTCCACAGGGTTGCTTCAGAAGTGGGTCTGCTCCTGTCTTTATGCAAATATTTTCACCGGGTTGCAGTAAAGTGCTGCTCCCTCACTTATCATTTGTAAAATGGATGAGCCTCTTGATGAAGGCCACACACTGTTCGTACCTCTAGGAACCATGAGTTTCTGTCATAATCTGATACTCGTGTTGCATCTCTCAATGCCACCACCCACTGTGCTATTATGGTCACATGCTTACATTGTGGGCCACACTCTGATTCATTATGCATCTGAATTATCTCAATCCCATGGCCTTTTTGTCATCTGCTGGTTTTACTCACAACTTAAACAAAAATTCTGATTTTGTATCATCCAGCTCACAAAAAATCGCAAGTAACCAAAACTCCTCTGTAGAATAGTAAGGCCCTGAATGCATTGTAATTCTCTGTGGATGCCAGATAAATGACCCGACCCTGTGCTCCCCCAAGCATCGCTCTCAACTGTATATATGTGTGCAGTTCAAAGTAAAGCAAGATTGGATATGTGAAAAGAAGCTGACCACCTGATAATTAGTGGAATGTTCAGATTCAGTAAATAATAATGTCCAATGAATAATGTAGGTACCTCACAAACACAGCAGCTAGCAGCAAAAAGACACCAACCGCATGCTCCTCTGAGTATTTCGATGTCCCGTCAATGGGGGGAGGAGCACTTGTAGCAAATCTTTTTTTTTTTTTTCGGTTTGAGGCCATCTTCATGTTCTCTGCCCAAAATACACTCTCACGATACAAAGAGAGATCTAAAAAAACATTCTCCAAGTTTTTTTTCCCCTCCAGCATTTCTGGTGGTTCATTCATGGACTGCTATGTGATTTCTCAAGCAAATCTGACATTTTCCCTGTGCCTCCCACACCCACTTAGAGAGCTAATATTATTATTTATTCTGCGGGAGCCAAGTCTGAAAACAATGGTTAGATGTCGATGCCAAATTGAATCGTGACTTGAAAAATGTTAATAGATTGTGCTGCATTCACAAGTTATTTCAGTTATTCCCTGTTATTTCTCATAATTCAGAAGCTATATATTAAATGTTCCCCTATCCATTCTTTTTGCTTTAAATAACTTAATCATTAATGTAAAGCCATGTCAGCTGTTTTTCCAAATTAAATTAGTGTTACTGCTTAGCGTTTGTAAAGGCAGTCAGAACTGAGGTCTTCCTTTCACTTATATTTCTTTGGCACCTGTGATGCTTGATTAATTATTTTTTTATGACATCCTATTAAACTCAGAAAATGCTTTGGCGGGTGACAGGATTTTGTACTCAAGAATGTGGTCCTTAATTTTTTCAGAATGACTTCCTCCTGGCTGAGAAAAGACACTTTATACACACCTGGCTGAAATCTATAGGAAAACAAATGTATAATTCATGCCCCCCCCCGATTTCATAAATGTGCTGAATATACACAAAAAAAAATTGCCAGAGCCTTCAAAATTTCTGCTGCACTACTTAGGACAAGAGGACCTATGGTGACAGAGGCAGGTGAAAGATGAAGGACAGCCTGCCACCCAGAGAGAGTTGAATAGCACGACCATTTACTGTCCCAGTCTTACAAAGATATCCATGAATATCATTCATTTCATGAATTTGACTCCACCCTAAGCCGCACCTAGTTCACCAGTGCGAAATACAAAAGAATTATAGAGTCAGTCTGGATGTAATTTAAATTGTATATATAATTATATCCAGTTTGCCAATCTAAAAGGTCAGCCTATAAATTTTAGGTATTTTAATGAAAAAAAATGTCTTGAAAATATACTTTATGCATCAGCATATATATATAAAAAAAAATCACCCTGCATTACTGGCAACATTTGTTCACCGATTAATCCTGATAATACAGAGGATATTGCAGCATAATTAATCTTCATTTATATTAATATGACAGTTGATGCTGTTATAGGATGATTTAAAATGTTTTGCGGTCCCATATTAATAAAGTTATTTTTACATGACATGCAAAAAGTTTTTCCTCACATGTAATTCTGCTACCTTATTTTAAAATGTAGGCCTACAGATGTCTCCATCTAGATGATAGCTTCCCCTCACCTTTTCCTTATTTAATTAGATGCTTCTTAGATTCATAAATTGTTCATTCAGCACGCTATACGTTGCATTACAACTTAAATTTCTGCTCCGCACTTTCTTCTATTTTGCCATTTTTTGCTTACTGTATACACATGATTATGCTACCCTAAAGTGTGACGCAGTGCAAAGTTTTTATAACACAATATGGATTTAATGAAGGGATTCATGGATCGCTGTTACTTATTTTGTAACTCTACAATTATCTATCGTGCTATGCGTGTACAATTGCTGACGTGTAGTTTCGTTTCGGTTTCAGTATGCTTCTTTTGATGAAGCTGCTGGATAATGACACAAGTGTAATGCGAAGGCGATTCTGCTGTATAAATAAATGTAATGTAATGTAAATGAAATTCGAACCGTCCAGCGAAGCGTGGCTTCAGATGGCTGGACGCCTTGACGTGCTCTCCGGGTTAGCCTCACATCCCCACACATAATTACTGCCGTACCGTTGAGCAGGGTACTTTACCTGGATTGCTGCGGTAATAACCAGCAATCTAAAAGAGTGTGTGACAGCCAGGGGACGAACATCTCAGCCACTTACCAGGGTAATTACTGTAGTGTTGCCGAGAAAGAACGTGGTGGTTTTATTGCTCATCTATCTCATCACAAAAATGTTTTAATTTATATGCTAAATCAGAAGCTTCATGGTAATTGTTCTAAACATGGCATAGAAGCTTACGCCTCACCCTTGCTTTGTTAAATATGATACACTTCGCAGTAATCCACATTCCTGTTTACAGTCAAAAAGATCCATACTGCTCCAGATACGAGCTTCTGAATTTAAATATGTTTGGCACACTAGCAAATCTGAACAGTGGTCCACAAAGTTGCCAGCTCTCACGCATCTGGCGTGACACACACGCTTTCTGACTCTTACGCTCACACAAGAAATCTTTCGGCAAATCTATATTATTCCATTATAAACCTAAAATTAGCGACATCAAAAGCGCTAGGGTATTTTGCAAACTCTACAGACTATTTACAAGGTAACGAAACTGTTACATACGGGTAAAAGCGTGTGCATGTGTGTGCAGACTTGTCTCGAATTGAAAATCTCATGCCAGCCAGCTGACCAAAGTTAGTGACACTGAGTCCATAGGAAACACTTTGTATGATGGATTATGAGGTTGCATTGAGATTCATGGTGGCCTTCTATTATGGTAGTTACAAACAGAATAATCAAAACTGGTGAAATCAACAGGTTGTGATGTAACATTTACTATTTCCACTACAATTGCTATAGTACATTGTAAGATGCATTGTGTGATGACTGTAATAAAGCTGTGTGATATTTATGCTGCTTGCTCATGTAAAAAGACATAGAGCCCGAATTACAGCAAACAAGCAGATAGTCTTACTCCATAATCTGATCTGAATTCTTGCCCTAAACCAAAATTTGTGATCAGGGTCTTTCGTGATTTCTGTAAAGGTGAAATACTGTATACTGCTTAAGCTCAATATCATACTGAAAACCTTGTAGGGACAACAGCAGAAAGACCTAAAAACTCTCTCTTTCTCTAACACACACACACACAATTTAATATCATTTTAAAACTGTTTAGAAAACGTGACTCAGCATCCCTCTCCAGGATAACTGGCTGGAAGATGGATGGTTTCAATTCAGTTTATTTTTATATAGCGCCTTTCACAACAGAGTTACCTCAAGGTGCTTTGCATGGGTGTGTTGTGATACATTACAAAATCATTAAGAGAGGATAATAGAAAACAGGGAAGAGAAAAGACAAAGAAATTAATGAAAGAAAGAAAGCCAGATGACAACAGAGGAGAGGAACCAAAAATTTCAAAGTAGGCAGAAAAAAAACCTCTGGGGGTCCAAGGTCAGCTGGCTGCCCAACCCCCCCAAGCAGGCTAACATTACTGAGAAAGAAAGACTGGGATTGCAGTGGAATGGAGACCATCTTGTGTATCGACTGTTACCAGGTCAAACCAAAGTCAATCAATGAGTCAATTCTCCACGCTGGCCTGTGTAGGGTGGCAGGTCGAAGTCTGCACCCATGATGTTACAGTTCGTAAGTCACATCCACGATAGCACCCTTCCATGGGACTGAACCAAGACTCCAGCTCAGATGGAGCCCTCCCCAGGCACCAGCTGCACATGTGGGAAGGAAGGCAGAAAGTATGGGGGGGGGGGCAGAACATGGATGGAATATTAACTGTGATCTGGCTTCCTAAAAACAGCTTGGGGCAGTGTTTGCTCTATGGTTTGGGTCACCGTCCCTCTGATTTCAATATCAGTGGTTCAAATCCCAGGGTCGGCAGAGTAGATTTCATGGTGGGACCCTTGATCGATACCCTTAACCTGTGGTTGCTCCAGGGACTGACCCTGCTTTTTCAATTGTGCTAAAGAAGTCAATGCAAAAGGCTTTAAAATGTCTACCTGCTTTATTCCAGGTGCTCTCGCTAGGAGCAGATGTGTTGCCCGAGTACAAACTGCAGACCCCACGTATCGACAAGTTCACGATACTCCACTACAGCCCCTTCAAGGCCGTGTGGGATTGGCTCATCCTCCTGCTGGTCATCTACACGGCCATCTTCACACCCTACTCAGCTGCCTTCCTCCTCAACGACAGGGAGGAGCAGAAGCGGCGCGAGTGTGGATACTCGTGCAACCCGCTGAACGTGGTGGACCTCATGGTGGACATCATGTTCATAATAGACATCTTGATCAACTTCCGCACCACCTACGTCAACCTCAACGACGAGGTGGTGAGCCACCCGGGGAAGATCGCCATCCACTACTTCAAGGGCTGGTTCCTGATTGACATGGTCGCTGCCATCCCATTCGACCTGCTTATTTTTGGATCTGGGTCAGAGGAAGTAAGCATAAATCAGTCGAAACAGTCACCTTAAAAGAAAACTGTTCTTGTTTAATCAAAGTCTGAGCACAGAGAATTTAATTTCGTGGTCTTAGATCTCAGTCAACGCTAATGGCTAACAAAGTATTAAATGGAATGTTAATGTGGCTTAATGGCCTACAGAATAGCAGTCGATACCACATTTAAATGAAGCACAGCTTCCAGTACTGTTGATCATACTGCAGTTTATGCATGTTGAGTGGGAAGGCAGAGTGGTGAGTCTTGTCGTGGTCCCCCCCACCAGTAAGATTCGTTCGTGGCCCTCTGGAGATACATCGTAATGTGGGAAACGCTCGGGCGCTCCGGATAACAATAACTCCCCCCAGTTTCGAGTTGTCGAGCTGAGATCTGACGGGTAGGAGGATATCCCTCCATCACAGCTGCGATCAGTCAGCTTTTCGTCCTGCTTTCGTGACAGACGTGCAGTGGAGTCCCTCGTCTCATGAGTGCTCATTCAGTAGCAGCAACAAATATAGATACAGACAGATAAAAGCAGAAAACCATAGCCCCTCTCCCGGTCAGGTGTGCGTTTTTATGTTACAAACCGTAATATAATTCCAAGAGTCAATTCAATATGTTTATTTAAATTTGTTGGTGTTTGACTGGGAATATCCTATAAAAAGACCAATATGTGTCATAATATAAAATTTAATTTAATTCAGTTGAAAGTATAATCGTCCCAAAGTGTTTAACAAAGATTTAATAACAATATTATAAGACGGCTTAATAAGAGCATAGAAAGAGCATAGAACGATAATGTTTTTTTTTCCCAAAAATAGTAACTAGGGGACTGGACTCAAGGAAATATAAAAACCTCAACAGTAGGTACAGGAGGAAAGTGAGGCTGGTTCATGGCCAGCTGGCTCAGCAAACTGCTTGTGTTGCCGTCAGAAGAAGATGCCTTGGTCTTGTTAACATAGATTACAGATGGTAGTGTAGGGCCCTGGCCTGCCTTCAGTTACAGCGACCAGTGATGTAATCAGCCTCTGGCGACAAGGGGAGGGGGGTGGACTTGCAAATGACTTTCCTCTTCTATTATACCAGTGAAGTGATTTCAGCTCAGTGTCATTATTTTCAGCGAGTAGGGCATCACTATGGCTCAGTGGGCGACACTATTGCCTCACACCACCAGTGTCGCCGGCTTGAGTCTCGCTTCTGCTCCGTTTGTTTGGAGTTTGCATGCTTTCCCGGTCATGTGGGTTTCTATCAGGTGCTCTGCTTTCCTCCCACAGTCCAAAGCCATGCCGATTGGCTAATTGGCTTCTCTAAACTGCCCGCAGTGTTGTGACTGCATGCACCCTATGATGGATCGACATACCATCCAGGATGTGCTTCTGCCTTGTGCCTTGCTGTACCTAGGATCAGGTCCAGATTTCCCCTGGATAAATGGTGGACAGATACTAGGTTTCGATGACATACAATGTCCAGCTCTCATTTTGCTGCCACTGGGATCTGTGCTAACTCCCTGGTCCCCTGCATATCGACTATTTCCTGCCCCTTTGCAAGCACATTCCCCATTTCATCCTTTAACTGGTGTTCTGGCTGCCACAAGCTCCACAGTCTGCGAGTGACATGAAAACATTTTGAGTGGACAAGGAGCCCGCTGACACTACAGCTAAAATTACATTGCCGATTCAGCAGTTAATTTCTCCAGCTGATCACATTTTTTACCCCATTTCACATAGTCAGCAGCAATTTTACTAGCATAGTTCTGGCCCAAAGTACCACGTGCCACAATGTGTTTCTGCACATTGTTCTTTATCTAGTCCTTGTGCATTGTCTGCAATTAAGACCGACTGAAATGTCTGATGGCATTTCTATCCTGCCGTCACTAACTATGCCAATCATCAACCAGCTGCTTTTGCAAAGTCACCCCCCGTTTAATACGTACTGTTAGATCCCGACGGAATTAGGCTAAAATGAATCTCGCTCCTTTTCAGGCCTTCTTCTTTCTTGGCATAAGAATGGAATAACTGCTTTAATGGGCTATTATTTATATGCAAACAGACACACAGCATTCCAGTGTAAGCTGTTGAGTCATTTTTTGACTGTCCTTTTGGGGAAATTGGCTCAGGCTTAGCGATGACTGGCATGATCCTACCAGGACCCACCAAGTGAAAAATGTACTCTTGTAGGTAGATGTATTCAAGAACATGCAAGTTTGAATTTGCAATTAATTAAGCATGTAATGCATTCTATTACAATTGCCCGCACTCTACAACATTCAAAACATTTATTATTGGAGTAATGCATATCGACTGATTGAATAGCTAGCGTGTTCCAATTACGGTTTTCATCCACACTAGTCGGTTCCACTTCTTCATTGTACTGTATATTTTGGTGGAAGGATGATATTTAATGAATCTACCCATTCATATATTGTGTTTATTGAACATTATATTATTCCAAATATCTACTGGATAAGTGGGCAGACAGATGAAAATAGAACGAGGTTCCGAAGTCATAGGAAGCATTTTATAAAAGCAGTAAGACGCTCAGGAATTCTGCTCTACATCTCGCCTAAAAAGTAGTTCCGGTGACTGCTGGTAATCTGTAAGGAATCCGCTGCGGAGGCTCATTTCAGCAGCGCGACGCTTTACTGAACAGCAAAAATAATATAATGAAATACAGTATAGAAATATACCGGGTACTGAAAGGCAGCTCAAATACAAAATAAGGACAGTTCTTTATCCCCCTTTATATCCTAAAAGACCTTCCCCAACAAGATACTGTGTGTAGGTGTTGTGAGTGAATTTGCATATGAGGGTGACCTCCTGGAGTGTGAGGATCCTGAGACAGGGATGGGGCAGGTCAGGATGGAGACTTCCCGCAGGAGCAAATGGTAATTGAGTCTGGTCACTGGCCTTCTGTGGCCACTGTAAATTCAGTTACTTCCTTAGCACCCTAGTGGTGCAAACTGGAATCCTCATCTTCTCCCTGACCTCCCCATGATTGAAAATTGCTAACACAGTCTGTATTCAAGTGATCAACCAAGAACATTAGGACATCTTTGCTACTTTTCCTTACATATCACAACCCCATTGTTTTAAAAATGTATATTTCCACTACAGTCTTCTGAAGGGTTGATTTAAGGACACATTCTCTTTTTTTAAGAGTAATTGTCAAAAGCAGGTGTGAAAAGTGAAACCCGGTTTTAGCAGCTGCTTGTTCTGCGCTGTATTTCGTCTTTGGTAAATTCTGCGAAACAGGTGTTACTGGCGTGCTGTTGCACGGCACAGCTGTATCTGACAGATAACCTGCTCTTAGCAAAAGCTGCCTGCCCACCGCCGTCAAAGAACGATCAGTATGTGTTGAACAGTTTGCTCTGTTGATTGATTCTGTTTATGTAATTGATCGTAAAGTGGCAGGGGCTGCTTATCGGTAGAAACAGGTGGTAGCGTGCTCTTCCTGATCTGTCTTCTCAAGTGCAGGAGAGTCAGTGGCGGGAGGGCTGGCCTTTAAAATCACTCCCTAATCCCTGTGTTTAACATGTGGGCTGCAGGGGACACGATAGCATTGTTTCCATTTTGGGAATCTTAAATCGCACACTCTGCACCTACAGAGCCGCGGTGCAGCGTCTGACAGCTAGCTAGCAATCCGCACAAACCGTCAAACGATAAGAGATTAATAAAGGGCCTTCTGCAGGCCCCAATGGGATTTGCACACAAGTGGGTTATTTTGTTTACAATGACAGAAAGCCTTTATGCTGATTCTGTATATTTAAACCTTTTTTTTTTTATATAAAATGTGGTATAAATTTAACTTGACGGAGTCTTGTTCCTGTGCCTCTGCATTAATGTTCGCAGGCTGTCAGATTTCAGGAAATGGGCACTTGCTCATGGCTTTCTATCATCCTTTTTCGTTATTGAATGTACTGTAAGCCAAAGAGCTGTACATCATGTCAAGGGCTGAGCAATAATACTTCTTAGTGTGTGACAGTCTCCAGTGTGTGACTGCAGCCGCATTTTGCTGATGTTTGTGCCCTCAGACCACCACACTCATCGGGCTGCTGAAGACAGCCAGGCTTCTGCGCTTAGTGCGAGTGGCCAGGAAGCTGGATCGCTACTCAGAGTATGGCGCGGCGGTGTTGATGCTGCTCATGTGCATCTTCGCCCTCATCGCCCACTGGCTGGCCTGCATCTGGTACGCCATTGGCAACGTGGAAAAGCCGTACCTGAAGCACAAGATCGGCTGGCTGGACAACCTGGGCGTGTCCATCGGGAAGCGCTACAACTACAGTGACCCAAGCTCCGGACCCTCCATCAAGGACAAATATGTCACGGCCCTCTACTTCACCTTCAGCAGCCTCACCAGCGTTGGGTTTGGGAATGTCTCCCCTAACACCAACTCAGAGAAGGTCTTCTCCATATGCGTCATGTTAATTGGCTGTACGTTCGTTTTTTTTCGTTGGATCTCCTCATTGCATTCCTGCATGCATAGACCTGTACTAAATAAATCCACGGTTGTATATCGTTGCTGTCTGATGAAAACAGCATTTGTCTGCTTTTTAGACGACTGAGATATTTTTACTATAGATGGCATACGCCCATTCTCCTCTGTCTAGTGATATTGTTTGACATCTAATTGATCAATGAAAAGATGTCTTATGAAGTTATCTATTTAATTAGTATTTATGTTTGTACTAGATAACGTTTATATTCATATTGGTCATTTGTATGGATTACTTTATATAGCTAATTTTAACAAATTAATGTTGATAGCAGGATAGCTAGCTAACAGACATCATTTTGATAATATAACTGAGAATATAAAGTTATTAGAATATATAATATATATAATATATTGAGAATATAAAGTTTACATTAGTTTGTATCTTGTTGACACTGACATATTTCCCTTGCTGACAAAATCCATATAAGTTCATTTTAAACATTGATTGATGGTTGTGTAAAGATAGATTTCTATTTGTGCTTCATTGTGTCTCATTGTTTTAGGTTTATTTTGTAATGCAGTTTCTGAATAAATGCATTTTTTTCACGCTCCCGAAAGAACAGATTTCAAGAAATACATGTTTTTCATTGGACAGCAACAGTATAGCAGTTGTGTTTTTATACACAGCAATCGGCGACATCGTGATGTACATCCTAACCTTGACTCCTCTGCTCTTCTCCCAAGCCCTCATGTATGCCAGCATCTTCGGGAATGTGTCGGCCATCATCCAGCGCCTCTACTCCGGCACCGCTAGGTACCACCTGCAGATGCTGCGCGTTAAGGAGTTCATCCGTTTCCACCAGATCCCAAACCCTCTCCGCCAGCGACTGGAGGAGTACTTCCAGCACGCCTGGACCTACACCAACGGGATCGACATGAATATGGTGCGTGAATGACAGCTGGCCCTGGTCAGCCACAGAACCAGTCCATCACATTATCGGTTATAGAAGTTCCATTAATGACTACTAATCTCCACCTATCAAAGTCCCCATATTTCCCATTTTCTTTGTACTGTTTCCCTTATCAATGCATAACCGATTAAAATGTGTATTTCATGTTTATATTATTATATAACTGATGATTAATTAATTTAGTTATTTTTTGAGAGAGTAATGGCAGTAAAATTATTAACTTTGATTGTGAAGCTTACAGTGCGGGCTTATCTTTTGCCTTTCTGGTAACTTTACTTACGAAAGACTTGTCTTTTTCATGTCTGATTCACATCAAATGGAATGACGTCACCACTCTGGTAAGAACAGGAGGTATTTGTATTAAATAATTATGACTGCTGTTTTTATTTGAAAATATTGCTTGTCAGTCCTCTTACCCCTCTGATGGTCCTAGCTGACAGATTAATAACCAGCCACAGATTAGAAAATGTACAGAGCACAATAGAGTTTATGAAATAACAATCTGTATGAGCAGAGGAACACAATTTGTTGTGATTCATTAACTTTCAGGTCTATTTAAAAAAAAAAAAAAAAAAATGCAGGAGTATGATCTGCAGTGAAGGTTTACAGCTACCAGGTAATTCTTTCTCCATGGAATCAAAAACGCTCATGATACTAGGTTTTAAATGGCAGAAGCCTGGACCCCAGTGGAGATGGAATAGCTTTCAAACGTGCCATTATCTCTCCATCAAATCAGAGGATAATGAATCATGCTGACTAAGTGAATAAAAAGCAGAATATAGACTGCTCGGCTGCTCTGGAAAAGAATGACATTGTAGCTTAAAAAATGCGCAAAAAAGCCATCAGTCATTTTAACTGGCCCTATAATGCATAATGGTATTTATACCCACTCTGCCACAATGGGAGAAAATGTTTTAGGCGCGTAAAGCATTCTTATTTGTCTTATTACAAAGCATGTGTACATAGAGGTGCATAAAGAAATACAATACGCAGGCACATTAATACACAGCTACATTATCTTTGGATAAACATTTCACAGTTTTTACTCACAGTAGTATTTTGTGAGATGTTCTTTGCAGCGTCAAACAGCAGTATTAACTAAATATAAAAATAGGAGTAAAGATACAGCCACTGAAAGCTGCACATCACTTAGTCAATTTCAGCTGATTTAGCTGAAATATTTTACCACTTTCTTGTAAAATGAATAAACATTATGCAGCAGGCAGTAGAGTTTAGATTACAGCCCTGCTTTTATGTAGTTTTACAGGTGTGGAGGAGTAGATAAGAGTGGGTGTTTCTTCGGCAATTGGCTACATTAGTTCGCAACAACAACAACAACAATAGTAATAATAATAATAATAATAATAATAATAATAATAATAATAATGATAAATCCCCACAACCCTCACCAGGATTAGGAGTTAGAAGTTGATAGACATTAATTATCATTATTTTTTAATATTTTCTAACATGAGGATTATGTTTAAGAACCTCCACTTCATCTGCCTGGCATTACATATCGAAGGCCATAATTTTTCATTTACCTTCACAGTTACAGTACTTAGTCCCCTGTCATCAAAGACTCAGTATGACCCTGCTAAATAGTGACTGTGCATGGTAATGATTCAGTGTGCATTTATATAGACTTAATGAGCATGAAAGAGGCTGTGTGATGTGTGCAAATAAAGCAGCAAAACAGTATTTTTAAGTGTATTGTATTTTATTTCTGCTGACACTGCATGGCAAAGTCTCGTAAATAAGTACAAATAAGCGGGAGAATAAGATACTTAAGTTGCAACTTATTTAGAAAATATTTGCTTTTCTGGATATGTACGTGGGCAGCTCAGTGCTTAGCACTGCCGCGTCACACCTCCAGGAGTGTGGGGTTAGAATCCAGCCCCCTCTGTGTGTGTGTAAAGCCTGCCAGTTCTCCCTGTCACGTGACTTTCCTCTGGGGCCCCTGGTCTCTTCCTGCAGTCCAAAGCCACGCTAGCAGGCTAATTGGCATCTCTAAAATGCCAGTAGTCCATTTGTGTGTGGCCTGCGATGGCCTGGCATTCTGGCCATGGGGCCTTGTGCTCTGTGCTGCATGGTATGCCCCCCCCCCCCCCCGGTTATGCCCAGGATAAGCAGTTGGAAGACATTTTACAAAATGAAGTTAGTAATGCTTACTGTTTTTCACAGCATGATATGCCGTATTTACATATAGTTATTTGTCTGCTTATTAATTTTATTGTATTTATCTATTGAGTTTACTCAGTACCAGCTTCCCCTGTTGCCGTCAGTATTATGCTCTGGCTCTGTTTTATATTTAGGTCCTTAAAGGATTCCCTGAGTGCCTGCAGGCAGATATCTGCCTTCATCTGAACCAGAACCTGCTGGCGCATTGCAAAGCCTTCCGGGGCGCCACCAAGGGCTGCCTGCGAGCCCTGGCCATGCGGTTCAAGACCACCCACGCCCCGCCCGGCGACACGCTGGTCCACAGCGGCGATGTCCTCACCGCGCTCTACTTCCTGTCCCGGGGCTCCATTGAGATTCTGAAGGACGACATCGTGGTGGCCATATTGGGTAAGTACCAGCAGTTCCAGTCCGTCATTCGGACTCCATTATGATTTTGATCAGGGATTAGAATTTGTCCTTTAGGGTAGGGGGACTCAGCCTCCAAGATAGAAAAAGGGATCTAGAACCACCTATGATTCTGACAGACTTTAGATGATTGGAGTAAGAAGGCGGTGGCACACCCATTTTAAAACTATCTTTTTGCTGATGTCTCTACAGCTAGTTTCATTAATCTATAAATCAAAACATAATGCCACTAATTATTGTATTTTTAGTTTGAATATTCAAAAGTGCCTGTGTTTTCTTTACTCTTGAAGGATCACTAAAGCGATTTCAGGTATTTTAATATTTAATGCTTTTAATGTACATTGATTACAGCAGTATTAACCCCATTGGTGGGAGGTGTGCCTTTTTATGCGGGCTCACTTGTTAACGCAGGGTGGTATGGTGACACAGTGGTTAGCACTGTTGCCTCACATCTCCAGGACTGGCGTCTGAGTCCCTACCATGGCTCCCCCCTGTGACCCTGAATAGAACAAGCGGTTACAGAAAATGGATGGACTTGCTAACACTTGGTGGCAGAGATGGGCTCTGGAACAGGCATTCGGTGTGTGTTTCTTTTTCTTTTTTTTTGAAAAGCTGCGTCAGTCCCTGGATGATGGTTCGGTGTGACTACACTGCTGGAAGTCTGGGATAGAGGGCTGAGGAAATGCAAGGGGGGCGGGCAAGGTACAAACCCAGAGCCCTGACCGCGTTGGCCTGGCCTCGGAAAACAGCTGTCAGCTGTAAATCACGCGGTGTGCTTCCTGGAAACCAGAGACGTTCCCCAGGAGCCAGATAACGGTTCCTAAAAAGGGCTCAATCGCCTCATTCGTTGAATGGCTCGAATTTTTACTACCTGGCTCCGCTCCCACTCACACAGTGGCATGGCAGGATAGGAATTCTGAGTATCCTTCTCTAAAACATGTTAACTGGTCTGAAGGGAGAAGGCCTGACATTCCTGTTACACAGCTATCAAGTGAGCTTTGGCATCTTCGCAGCATAAAAGCTGTCACAGTGTATGGAGGGATTTTGATCTATGACAAAGAAAAGAAATTGAGTGTGGGAGGAAAAGGAGATATATAGAGCCTAATTGCTAGCTCTTTATGATGAACTGCATGCCTGAATCGATCGTTGCGGTTCTCTGGTGTTTTTGACGGCTCCGGAATGCGATTAGGGCAGGAAGTGTCTCCCTTCCGTGTCAGGCGTTAAGCTGCGGGCCAGTGCAGCAGGCTAAGTTTCATTTAAACGGCTCATTTTTCAAGCGGTGGATGGTTTTCAGCCCGACCACTGGCGTAATCGGGGCAGGACTCGAGGCATAAATCTGAGCGCGGCACGCAGACATACTCAGTCGCAGGCACTCTGCAAAGAAATAAAACCGCAGAAGTTGTGGAACTGCTGACGTGCTCTTCTTGTCTCGGAAAAGTGTAATGGAAAGCTTCAGAAGCGGGCTTCTTCAGTCACCTGATTGTACGTGCGCGGGAATGATGTTATTACTGTAAAAATGAAATAAATAAATTACCTACACCCTGAATCATCGTGGATGGAGTTCTCCTTATGAGAAAAAGGAGATGGGAAGAAAAAGAGCAGTACATCAGCAGCTTGTCCTGCTGGGTTTTGTGCTGGGCTGTGCATTTACCCTCCAGATCCAGGAGCGAAGATCAACTCACATGTCACTCCAACTCCTGTTTGCGATGCATGTGACTCTTGTGGGATTAAAGAATCAGTACTCAGCTTTTTGTAGTATGTTACAGCAGTGATTTTCAACTATTTCGACAAGGGACCTCCAGCCATTCTGCCATCCTGATTTAGTTGGGTTGGTCTGCATTACACCAAACAGAGTGACTTCCTGAACCATCCTCATTTAATTGGGTTGCTCTGTACTGCACCACACACACTGTCTTCCAGGACCATCCTGATTAAGTTGGGTTGGTCTGTATTGCACCATACAAGTCCACACAGAGTGCCTTCCTAGAACATCCTGATTCGTCTGTACTGAACCAGAGTCTTTAGTGGAGTACAGTGGACTAAAATGACATCCTCAGAAGCTCTAGCATGGCTGCATGCTGTGCCAGGTGAGAACTCCCACAAGAGCATTTACACCCAGCTAGCTGCTCTCATGTTACATGTAAAGTCATGTGACAGGCTGACCTTTCACATTTCACTTTAATGAAAATGCCAGGCATTTGACATTTACCTGGACCAGGCATCTCTGAGAAGGCTCCCTTGAAAGCATATGATGACCATAAACTAAATCTATAGAAAACCAAGCAAGAGGTTCCTAATTCATAACCAAGTTGATCAGTCAAAATGTTTGATTATCAATTATCAAGGGCATCACCAATCCTTTAAACTATATGGCTTTCTGTTTGAAATGATGTGGAATAGGTGCATCACATAGTTTTTTTGCTGAAGTACACTTTTTGGATAATATGATTTAAATAAAATATCAAAACAGATGGAGTAAAATATACATGTAATCAGTGGTGAAAGTGGCATCCACCCATTTCATGACTTTGCTCTTGTTTATCAGGGAAGAACGACATCTTTGGGGAAATGATCCACCTGTACGCCAAGTCTGGGAAGTCCAACGCCGACGTCAGAGCCCTGAGTTACTGCGACCTGCACACGATCCAGCGGGAGGAACTTCTGGAGGTTCTTGACATGTATCCTGAGTTTGCTGACCACTTCTTAACTAATCTGGAGCTCACCTTCAACCTTAGGGATGAGACTGCAAAGGTATTCACACGGCGTGAATCAGAATCCTTTTGCATGATCACAAGTTGTACCATTTCCATTAACATTTATTTTATTTGGCTAACGCTTTCATTCAAAGCGACGTTCGAGTGAGGCAAACGACACATTACAAACATACGGCCGTCAAGGAATCGACTTGGCATAAGTGCAGCTAGGCTGAGCTTCCAAATAACACAGCATTTTCCAAAATTCTAAAGTAAGAATCTATAAAGATGACTACTCAAATCAGCAGAAAGTGCAACATTAAGAACACTTGGGGGAACATGGATGGTTGTAGCTTTTCTCTTTGTGTGTAAATATATACATAGATCAAACAATGAAATTTAAAACAATATGAATCTGGAAGTAGGAGCTGGAAGAGTTAAACTTATCCGACTCATAAGCTAAGAATCACAGTAAATATGTAATTCTGCAATTAGTAATTGCATTGAAAGCCCCCTGAAAGCATTTTGGCGATTTAGTCAGGTTTGGTCAGAGCAAATCTCTTATCCCTTGGACAAAAAAGCTAATATTACCCAGCACATTTGGGCAAGAGACAAACTCAACAGACTCATAAAATACGAATTACAGTATATCTGTAATTCTGATGTTGGTAATTTGGTAGTTTGTTTTAACAATTATATTTGACTATACTGCACCAGTACTATTTAAACTGAAACCAATAAAAATACATTAAAAAACTGCAATCATTTGCATTATATAAATTAAGTAAAATGTCATAGCAGTAGTTGTTTTTATTATTGTACATTACCACAATTGTATCTTAATTTTTCATAGAAAAAAAAAGTCATGAAAAACTGGAAGTTCAAGCTATAGTGTATATTTATTAAACTATATGTGTGTATTTTTTTTTATGATTTTAAATGAGAAAGAGTATGTGCCTCAGCTTAACACGTCTTTTTGGCACTGCACTTTAAGCTTTGTTCTGAATTTGCTTCTTTTTAAGCTTTCACACCCTCACAACATGTAAAGCTCAGCCTGGAAACCAAATGTACACACCCCTTTGTGGATTTACCCCCAGAGCACTAACGTACCTCCTGAGCCAAATTATCAGCCACCTGCTGTTTGCATTACATTGCTTAGCTTATGTTTTCGTCCAAAGCAAACTACACCTACCCCCACAATGGAGCTGGATGTAGCACTGGAACCATTACAGATGAACGGCACTTCTAGGCCTTGAACCTGCCACCTTTTGATTAGTATAGTACACTAGCAAAATTCCTCTTTACACAACTCATGTATTACACATTGTATTTAGTTTCTTAGCTAAGCTCTGATTAACCTATTAGAAACTCAGGTATAGCAAAAAGCTCTCTGGTAGCCTGTGAAGCAGGAGAGATTTTGTCTCATCTGCACTGGGTTCAATGCTGATTTTTCTGCCTGTCCAGGCACATTATTCTCAAGCAAGTGATTCGGATGTAGAAGACACTAAATATAAAAGAAAGATTTCCTTCAGGCGGAAGTTGTCGCACGGTGAGTTGAAATCCGTTCTGTGCTAAAATGTGAACGGTTTGACTGTCTCCGTTCGATTCAGAATGTGTTGGTAAGATTGTGATCTACATTTTCTAAGACTGTAAAATTAACCATGACATACCCATAAGTGAAGAGCCAATTTCCAGAACTCACTCAGTCCAGTTTTTGTTTTTATCCAGATGAGACCACCAGTGACCTAAAGTCAGGCTTCCTCATCCTATGTTACACTATTGGGAACGAAAACTCAGTCAGTTCAGTGAAGAACTTTCATTATATTTCCAAAACTTACTATTTTCACAGAAATGGTACTTACTTACATATCCCATAGACTGATCGAGATTTGGAAATTTGCTCTTTAATTATTCTGAGGATAATTGTTATTAAGCCGACCTTTAGCCTGCAGTAGTTCAGTTTCGGTTACATCCCAGAGGCAGGATAATCACAGAATGGTGAAATGGCTCAGGTTCTATGGGTCATTTTAGATATCTGGGGTCCTCCTCCACTCATCACTCTATGGTAACTTTATCCGGGTGCTGTCGCTGCATTGGCACCATCTGGTGTCCCCTTCTCCGAACTTACTATGGCAAATAAAGCAGGACGGAGTCAGGTGACGGGTTTAATTGAGAGTGTCATGAATTATCGCAACTTGACTTAATTCATTGTAAATGGGAGCATGAAAAGCAAATATTTAGAATAAATGAAACCCAGCACATGTACAGTACTTATGTAAGCTGGAACTGGAGCTCCAGTTATTGTAATACAGGTTTAATGAATCTGAGTATAGTTGATGAATGTGAAAAAAGAGTTGTGATGTGTGCACCAATTTACTGGAGGAGAAACAAATAGCACTGTTTAATGGATCGGGCTCGAGATTCTTAGCTGTTATACAAGTTAATGATTAACCTGTTAGAAATTTTAGTACAGCAACTAACCCTGTCAGGGAAAAACATCTTTGACTGTACTGTAGCTAAAAAAGCTGTTCGATGTTAATTCTGTAGTGTGGTATAACCATTCCGTTTCGGGACAGCTAGATTACGCTTTCATATCTACATCACGAGGAAGGGAGAGTTTTAACAATCCCGTTGAGGCCATTTTGTCCGCGTACAAGTGCTTTAATGTCATTTTTGCACTGCTGGTCCTCGCCGAGGGAGCGGAGGATGTCGCGTTCCCTGAAAACCTTCATTAATAACCATCCCACAGGGGGAGAAGAGAAGGAAGCGGACAAGCTGACACGCTCCTCCTCGAGGCAGGAGGTGGGGAGCAGGAGGGTGTCTGTAGGGGAACCGGTCCCTGTGTGCTCCGGGATACAGGGTTACCCCTTGGTGCAGGACCACAGTGTGGGACTCACCGATGTCCTGGCCAAAGAGAATACAGAGAGGAGTGAGTCGTACAAAGGTAAGGGGCAGGATCAGTGCCAGAATGACCCAAGATTTTCACGGGTTGGGATCAGTGACGTTAACAAGTGTTGAACGGGAGGGTTTGGTGGTGATAAAAGTTGCTGAACGTGGTAAGGGAGAAGGTGGATGGTGGCAGTAAAAGTTCACAACTGTTCTCTTTTAGCATCTTTGGGTTCAGGTGACCCTGACTCTAAAAGAAAGAGCGAGTAAACGCCAGTGTTATTTTTGGGGTTGAAGTGACCCCAGTCCATTTTCAAAATGAGGATAAATTCTATAGAATAGAGATTTTAGAACGGAAAAAGTAAAATACACAAGGGATATTCAAGGGCAGGATAGCTATTTCATTTCTGTTAAACGCTCGACCTTGTCCCGCTTGCATACCGCGAGGCCCGTTGATTTCCATCGGTGCTGTTCAGCGGTTTAAAATGAGCTGTACAACTAAACCAAGCTGCAGGTCTCATGCAACACAGCCGGACAGCTCTAATGCAGCCCTGGGGGAGATAACGTTATTACTGGCAGGAAAGCTAGAAAGCTTATTGCTCGCAAGCACCCTGAGACATGGGGCTTAATGTATCACGATGGAGCCAAACCACTGAGCTACTGTGAGGCCGCGAAATGTCTCATAACTTTTTCATACCTGACGGCAAAAATATATTGGCCGTACAGTCTGCAATGTCCATACATCGTGTGAGTCTGGTAGGATAGTGGTCTTGGTGGGAGAAGGGACTTCCTAGAGCTTAAATTGCAATGGATCCTTTTTTGTGGAGGGTTCGGGAAAAATCTCTGCGTTTCCACTGGCTTTGCATGCATTTGTGCTGTGGGCCTCATGCTCCAGTTTTATTTTGCCTCCGATGTTAATGTCTCACTGGCATTAAAACTGCATGTCCTGCCACGCTATGTGTGTGTGTGTGTTGTGCATACAATACAGGGTTATGGAATAGAGACCTTTGCTGAAAGGCAGCACATGCATATGCACAAGAATCGCGAGTGTTTCCGGGACCTTCCAGAAAGTTCTGCCTGAGGCAGTATCTGTAGCATAAAGAAGCGTTTTCCGTTGTTCTGATTGAAGCTTTAAATTTTCATTAGATTGCATTTTTTTCTTAGAAGGTACCCGACCCATTACTGAGAAAACAAAATTGCATCAGCAAGCAGTTCTGGGACAAATAAAGTTTTTTGCAGTTAAAAGAATGAGTAATTTTCTTCTTGGTAATTGAAAGGGATGCATTTTACAAACAGCCTACCTGGTATGTTCTGGCATATATAGATATAGCTCAGGCACATATAAATTTAAAGCAAAATGATCAGCCTGTTTCATCACACTGCATTATACCAGCTAATTTCACATTGTGGCCAATAAACTGTATTGAAGCTACAATTGGCTAGCAATTAAAGGAACAGAACATTTAAAATTTCATTTCATCTGGCATCATACAGCTATCAGAGGCAAAGCTCCCACACTAAAATACACTACATATCATCTTGGATGTTCATAGCTTAATCTTCTGCCAGCAGCTCGTCACCCATTGAACTTTATGCATTGTTCTGTGCCAAGGTGCATAAAAAAAAAAACACGATTTCAGACTTGCAAAATGGGCACCCCAGCTATGGAGAATTTGAGATTGTCGTCAGGGTTCATTGTTCAAGTTCAGCTGAGCACTTGGCCATCAATAGCTGCGGTGAAGAAAGTCTTTGCAGGTGCCCGTCAGAGATATTTCCCAGGCTGCCCTGAGCAAACTAGTCTCCTACTGCACGACTGAGATTACTGTGCTGGTTAATAAATTACCAGCAGCAGGCCAACATAAAGCTGCCCAGAGAAGATTAATAGTCGTCTATTTTTGTTTCCCCTCTGTTTGAATAATGGTCAGCCTATTTATGTAGATGCCTGGCTGTTTGTTTCTTTATTGTTTTTATTTATATGTCCGGCATACAGGAGCTTCACACGGCGATCGCTGGGCCTTCGAGAAGCCAAAGGAGTATCCAGATGAGTCCGTGAAGTCACAGGACACACAAGGCCTTCATGAGACTGACAGCGAGATCACCTACGCGGAGGTGGAGCACAGGCTGGACCTGCTTCAAGAGCACCTGAACAGGTAGATGCCGTCCCTTCTGTGTCATCTGGTTCTATACATTTTAATTGCTTAGATAAATTTAACATACTGCACTTATTTACCAAATCCATATGAGTTGATATAAATAGATGAGGCTTATTTTAGAGGGAATGGAAGTGCTATTTTTAGCAGTTGGGTGACATGTTGCAGAAGCTAAGCATCAGCAGTCCTTCGGCCTTTCAGAGGCATGTTTCACGGTGTATTCTGTCTGCCCCAACGCTGAAGTCTCCAAGACTTTCAGGTGAAACTTTGGGCTTCCGTTCGACGTGCCTCTTCAGGAACAAGGCCCTCGCCCTGATACGTTTGAGCAGTAGCCTCCAAAAATAGAAACAAACAAGGCTGAAATAACTGAGGAAATAGTCTTGGTGCTGTTCGGCTGTGCTGTTGCTGATGCCCTTGTTTCAGAAGGGGTTGGGTCTGTTTGGCTGGTGATCGTCTCAAGCATCACTCAACACTCAAGCATCAAAGGTTTAATTCAAAAATAAACAAATGCAATAAAAAAAAAAGAGCAGACATCTTGAATTAGACATCTGTGTTATTAAGAAACAGACAGAGGCGTGAAGTAACTCCTCATTAAAGATTAGAATTAGTTAGACATGTAGATTTCACATCTTTGACTTATTCTGTTATCAGTTCTGTCAACAGAAGCATGTGTAATATTTTTAATGCAGTTCTAAAAATTGACTTCGTATACTACTGTGTCAGTTCAGAATATAAGAGTTATATCACAATGTATTAGCTCTCTTGCTCCCTCAAGTGTACACTTAGAAAAGTACAACAGTAAAGGTTTAGGTGTTTCAAATAAGTCCCCTGTAATGAGACGGCATCCTGTCCAGGGTGTCCCTTGCCCTGCACTTCCTGAGACAGACTCTAGGCTCGTCATGACACGGTACCAGTTAAGTATCATTCATAGGATGATATATTACCCTAAACGTTAACCTGATAATACAAAAAACCTGAATGGTGCCACAACATTGTGGTTCAGAATTAAAGGGTAAAGAGGCTGTCAGCTTCACCTGTAACTTAAGCATTTATTTACATTTGTTTGAGAGTTACAGAATAATTCAGCAGTTAATGAATTGAGGTGTGCAGTTGAATAATCCAGTTCTACAGCTCTGCTGTCACTGATGCCAGTAGAAAATTTTGGTTTTAAAAACATCTTTTAAAGGGATTTTTGGATTAGGGATTTATTTATGGATAAAAAATGTTGTTTTGTGCGTATTTAATGTCCACAATGTGCTGTTCTTTTCTCCATTATGAAAAAATAGATGTTAAATGCAAGTCCTCCCCCTAGTGCTATTATTAGGAACTGCAGGATATTGGAATGGAAACTCACTAAGGTCTCAGGAGCATACCTAAATATGCTAGACCCCTTGACAAATGTTGCATTAAAGTTATACACTGTACTACAGTGAAACGCTTTGGGGAGTTGAATCCCACCCCTGCCCATGCATGGGCTTCCTCTGGACACTCCAGGCAGGCAAAATTCATCGTGGGGGTCCCCATAGTCTAGATCTGATTTTTAATCCCATTACAGCCTTGGGATCTCCTGGTTAATTCCCACCATACAAAAACAATCAGTTAGGCAAACTGACATCTTTAAATTGCCCATAATGTTTTGATTATGCGTGGGGACGTTTTCTGGCATTCCGTCCAGGGCATCCTCAGGCTTGTGCCCTCTGCTTCCTGGGATAGACCAAACATACATAATGCTTTATTGAATAATTGGCTGGAATATGAATGGATATTTTTGCAAAGTCACTAAATGTATTTCTTCAGCAATGACTTTTAAGGGCCTTTTTCCTCCCAAATCTGCTGTCATCAGCTATCATTACCAGAAGTATCATAAACATTTACTTAGCAGGACAGGTGCTTAAGATCTTTGGTGATGGATGGATGGATGGATGTGCAGTCAATGATAAATGTTTAAAGCTATTCATATGAGTGTTCAATGATTATTTACTTAGAACAAAAAGCACATATGCAAATAAACACAATAAAAACTAAAGAATTCTCTCTGTTCTTCAAAACATTGCTGATGTCTTTTTGGATGGCTTTGGTGCTATCCGCTTTGGTACTAAAACCTCTGCTCAGGTGCACCTGGGCCATTCTGTGTATCCATTACATTTCAGTCCCAGATCACTTAATTAATTAATTTAAATAGTTTAAAAAGTCAATGACGTATTGATTAGACATATGAGCTGGGCTAGTGGTCAAATCAAAAAATCATGTGGGTAATGGATGGTTGCTGCAAATACTGGGATTTAGCAGAAGTTTTGAAATGGTTAAGCCGACACACTTTGACAGACATAATACTACAGTTCTACACCAGCCTAAAGATCACTTAAACATCATTTTGTTTGACTGCCTAAGACTTTTGCACAGTGCTGTATATATTGCTGAGATATAATCAGCAATTAATTTATATCCGTTATAACAGGCTGGAGTCCCAGATGACGTCAGACATCCAGACCATCCTACAGCTTCTACAACGGCAGTCCACCTCAGGACCCCCTGCCTACAGCACAGTTACTGCCAGTCCTGAGTACCACAGGCCCGCTGTCAGGGTCCAGCCTGTTTCAGCCATCAGCACTGACCATAGATTCATAGCCACCTCATCACCGGTATCAGACTCACTCATTTCAATTTGAAGGGATGCATATGACATCATTAAGAACATACCTGATGTTTCTGCTTGTGTGTGGGTGTGTTTTGCAGAGTCCCGAGTTCCTTGACCTCAAACAGTCCCACCAGAAATCCAAAGAATGCTTATTAAGCTTGATCCACAAGGACAGGGCCTCAGAGCAGAACCTGCCGTCCCTGTTGGAACAGGCCGTGTACCTGGAGCACAGAAACAATCAGAACCAAACAGCCTCTCTCAACCAGCAAAAGTCCAAATCCCTCCAGCTTCCAACCCATCAGACCTCGCTGGGAGATTCGGCCCTCAGTGGCATGACAATGGTGGGGCTCCACAGACCAGTCTCCGACCCTGGTCTTCCTGGGAGTTAGGTTCTGTTCTATGCGTGTATCCCCTCCTATGTGTCTTTTCCTGTCTTTCTGCATAACAAATTGAAATCCTCTTAAGTTTGACTCAGGGTAGAGAAATCTACTGTATTGTCATATGCAAAGGAATAGAGTGATTTTTTTAGATTTCTTAAATGGTGGTTCACCATTGAAATGTAAAAAAAAAAAAAATGTGTATGTATATAAAATTATATTTATGATGTACATACATTTATGATGCAACACTGCCATCAACACAATGGACCTTACATGCTCTGTCCAGGAAAGAAATGCATGTCTGAAAGTTCTCTCTCTTGCATGATGTACATATTTAAGACTGGCTATCAGATCTGAAATCAGCATGTCTTGGTGCACTGAATATTAAGTTAACGAAATATGTTTTCATCATTATGCACTTCTTTTTGATGATATTTCTAAATATATTACTTAAACTATGAATTTAATTGCATTAGATTAAATACAGTTTTAGCCAATTTAGGCTCCTAAAGACCGTTGCAATATTGTGCCTACGTCTGGACACGTACACTTATGTTAAGCTTGCTAAAGGGTCATAAACTATGAAACTGCAAAATACCTTCGTTACACTACATTCCAGAATATAAAATCAGTAAATGTGAATTGCTGCATGTATGAATCAACAGTCACGGGAGACATTGACATGCCACCCTTTTTTTTTTTATTTAACATAGCATGTAAACTAGGATTTCCGTCAGGTTAGATTTGAGATTGCAAATTTGTCCAAGGTCTACATGAGCAATAATACCGATTATTCTCCTTGACACGAATAAACCGGGGAAAAGACCCTAAGAATTTAAGGCATTGAGGCAATTTTCTTTTTCTTTTTTTTCTTGCGGACATTTGCCAAAAATAAGTAAATTCCTTTTTTTTTTTTACCAGTAGAGTTAAAAATGAATAGCAGGATAATTATTGACATCAGGATTACGTTAGCTGAAATACTACTTTGAGAATAGCACTTCAGAATTTGCCTCATTGTTTTAAAGGTTTTTTTTTTTTTAAATGTATTGTTATATGAAAAAAACATTCCACGTTTCACTCTACTTTTTTGACAGGGGATTTACCTGTACTCTGCAGTATGTTATATAGTCTGAAATGATTTTTAATATGGCTTGCCTAGTTTACAATGTCTGTACTGCATCATACTTGTGCTGATATTAATGGGCAAAGTGAGGCTGTACTCACGCCCTGTAAAAATACACTTTGGGATGTTTTTTCCTCACTTCCGCTTCCCTTTGAGAGGACGGTGAAAAACCTCTGAATTGGAATTTTAATATACTGTTTATACATTTAGAAAATTCTGAAGTAATATAAAACTATGAACTATATGCAGAACATTTTTGACAAAGATGTTTTATTGAGCCTTTCTGATGGTCCTTGAAGACCTTCCCGACGTGCTGTACAAACACTCATCTCATCCAACCACCTAGCAGTTGCATTGCAGACATACATTTGAATATACTTTAACATATAAATATATGTACCATAAGTGCTCTTGTCATCCTGGACTTCGTAGATATATCATGAGAGTTATCGTACATATATTTATACCTTTCTTCAGTACGTTACTTTGGTCTGTATTTTTCCCTGCTGTTTTATCACATTGATAATGCTATTGTTATAAAACTGACTTGGTATTATTAATAGTCACATGTCCTTGCCTTCTTTGTCCCGTAGGGGGCAAGATATCCCCAGCCTTGAACACCACCCACAGTACTTTGGGTTGGGTAGTTTGTGTCCATCTAAAGGTTAACAGTAGTTTTGAAATCCGCTGTCTGAAATGGATGTCATGTGGCAAATTCTTCAAAGCAAAAGAAATTGAGCCAAGAAAAAGAGAAAGACTGAAACTTCTGCCACATGGTATTTACATTACATTACGCACAGCCGACCCGTTTCATTTACACTCTCATGGAGGACAGGAGGAGAGTGTCTCATTTCTAGAAATTACTTGAATTTAATGACTGAACAATCCTTAAATAAGTCTCATTATATCTTCATTACCATAGCAGAAAGTGGCCAGAATGGCTTGCGTTATAGTGACAGGCACATAAAAAGTCTGAATCTGACTGGTACAACAGCAGTTCAGTTCGGTCACAGTTCTACAGGAATGGCAGTTTAAACCTAGTCACTTTGATACATTATTTCATGGTGACAAGGGGCTCCGAAATTCATCACCTGTATTTCTGCTGTCATTGTTGGGTGAACTGACCTTTTCAGCCTTCACTTATTGAAAATGTATGATGGTACATAAAGTTGTACATAAATTTGAAGCTGGAAGTATTTTGAAATATCTAAACTTCTATATTAAGAACATTCTACATGAAATATCAGTATGGGTCTGGTACCTGCACTATTTATATCTATTAAGCTAGTGTTTCCCAATTCAGTCCTCGGGGACTGTCTGGTAGTGAGCAAAAACGTCGACCCTCTGTGAGTCCCCGAGGACCGTTTTGGGAAGTACTGAGCTATAGTGTTGTGATTTTAATACGCTTTTGGGAATGGCTACTTAGGTCTGCAAGCAACGTTTGGTATTTTAAAAAATGAATGAAGAGGAATTGAAATTTTTACTGAAACTATTACATTTGCAAGGTTTTGCACATGGATTAGACAAACTTGTGCTAAGGAAAATGTCTTTGCTTTTAAAAGCTAGTCTGTTTAAAATTGTTTTTATGCATTTTTAAAATTTCCACTGTATATTTTATAAAATGCACACTTTACAGCTGATATGAATGTTTCTGTTATATATATGTATATATATGTATGTGTATATGCATACATGTATATAAACAGTTTAGGGAATATCTTATAAGGAATTGAATTAAAAGGCATACCAAATATAATACTGATGTGTTTTTGAATGTTTGTGTACTTTCTAAATGCATCTACATAAATTTAGGTACAGTTTTATAAGGTATACGGTCAAAAAGCAGTGATTTCATTATCCTATTATATGTCACCTAACATATCAGTTTCCTTAAAGAGAGCAGAAGAAACACCTCGACACGCAGCTATCATGTGACCTGTGAACATAAAATGTCCATCCAACTTCCTGAACAGGGCCTAGGGGGAGGGGGCTGGACCCAACCCAGACAGCATAGGTCAGAAGGCAGGGAAACACCACAGACAGGATCAGGGGTGTAAACAAGGGCGGGGCACTGGCCCCAGATGAAAGCTGATTGGCCCTCGCAGTGCCCGCCTCCATCAAGTGAAGGTTTTCAAGGCTGCCGCGATTAGTCAACATAGTGAAAAGGCGTTGACATCAATATTTTAAATCGATGGATCTTTTTTTTTTTTATTATGTTTCCTTAAGTGAACTTGAAACTACATATGTTTAGATATTATGTTTCACATTTAATATTATTAAATGCATTGTTAGATATATTTGCTAGCATGTTTGATGTGTACGCAAGCCATTCTGGCCATGTAATGAACACAACCCCAACATTTAGGCTGTTAAAAAAAAAAAAACTCATGGACTCATTTAGACTATTTGTAAAAAAAGGTAGACATCCTAAAGACTAAGGACACCAAAGGCAGGGAATAAAGTGAAATAAAGTGAGCCAGATAACAGCATAATTGCTGTACATGAAATAATAAAATTAAAGAAGCCTGTTTAGGTTTGGTGAAAAATTTTCAGCCCTCTATACGCGCTAATTCCTTCCTACAACCCTGGGGGCTAAGCCCCCCTTGTCTTTCAATCCTAGTGACGTCCCTGGGTGGATGTTTATATTTTTCCCTGGGCCCTTTTGGTCCCCCCATACACAGAACTAAATCAAGACTTGGAAGCCAAGTTGTCCATTTTGGTACCGAGTCACTGCACAGAGAGATAACGGGAAAGAGCAACGCGCGCTATACATGCACAATATAAGAAATTTAGGGTTACCAATTTACCGAACCGGATGGGACAAGAAGCGTGTACACCAGAGAGAGCATGCCAGCAGAGCCCAATCCCGTGGGCACAGAACATAGAAACAAACATACACGGAACATACGCATAAAAATGCACTGAAACATTATACTTTTTATCAACATGAACGTGGCATTCAGTAGATCTTAAACACTTAAGAGCAATGTCGTTTATCTCAGTGCTATTGAGTAGCTCAGGGCACAGCTTACATGAGGATCACACATTGGTGAAGGATTGGCTCGTTAAATGCAATTTTACTGTTCCATTCTTATATCAATCGTATGTCTTGTAATCCTGCCTCCGCCTTAAAGGGGCAGTTCACCCAAAAACTTATAAAAATATATGTGTTTTATAGGGGGTTTTAGTACTATCTATCCATCTAGGTTGTTTTGCTGTGAGTTGCCTACTTTTGGAGATCTAGGCCATAGACATGTTGGGCTTCTTTCGAATATAATGGGAGTTAATGGCATTCTTTCTGCGCTGATTAAAGCGCCAGAAAAATACATCTGAACAATCCACAAGTGAGGTGTCTTACCAGAAATTACGACCCGGTTATTGAGTATAATCCACACAATTTGTTGTGAGCAGTTTAACGTACGAACTGTTTTCTTCTACCGAACTCCACACACCAATGGTATCACTGCGCAGCAAATATCGCCGGGGGGCTCGTGTCCATATCTTCTGCGGAGTGATACGATTAATGTGTGGAGTTCGGTAGAAGAAAATAGTTCCTTTAGATTTAAAGCTTAAGACTTACCTCTAGAACACAGACTGGGAACACTAAGGGAAAAAATATTGATCTTTATCTACTAATTCATTTTACCATACGTTGTTCAAAATAGGTTTAGAAGCATATTGTAAATACAGGAATCGTGAACCTCTTGAGTACAACATGGTTTCATTCTAGCAACTATTACAGTTTTACAGCAACAACAACTTTGCACTTTTTGTAACTTATGAAAAATGGTAATTACACAAGATCTCAGTGTATCAAAAGTCGAACCTCCATGCATGTAGCCACGTAGCATGGAGTTTTGTCCTCGCAATGACAATGCAACACAAACTATTTCTGTAATAAGCAATCTCTGAAAACTCCCAACTTACAAAACAGTTTACAGGAGAGACTGTACAGAGGAGTAAGTCTGTCAGCAGAAATGGAAACGTACTGCCGGAAGGCAATTGCGACGTTTCATTCCCCCTCAACAGCTATTTCAAGTATCTGCAAGTTCATTAGCCAGTAAGTATACCGGAACACAGCTACAAAGAACGTTCACATCTGACACGCACTAAAGAACTACTTATTAAAGAACTCTGCTTCTACTATAAATAATGTAACTTAAATGGAGGTAGTAGGTAAATGAATGAATAAATATTAATAAATATAAAAGTTACCTAGCATAAAAACACTATAAGATACGACTGGCAACATTGGCTCAAAAGGGATTATAAATAACTGTGTCAAGCCTGATATGAAAGACAACTTGACTGAAATTTTAAACATCTTCCCAGCAAGGGGAAATGGACACTCTGGTCTGTGGCATCTTCATCCTGAGGGTTTTCCAGAACTTGGAATTGGACTGGCGCAAGTCGCCAGTGGTGCAGCGGATGGCAGGGAGGACGCGGAGTGCCCTTCTGACCATGTGCGGTAGGGGCATGGCAGGAAGCTTACGGGGAGGCCTTCCGCTCCACACAAGAACGATCCTGAAGTGAGGGTCATCCTTCAGAGTCTTCAGGCCAGTCTCCAGCTCAAAGAGACTGGAGCTGCTGAGATAGAGCGAGCTGAGCAGGCAGATGATCATCCTACTTTTCTGGATGGACTTCACCACTTCCTCGGTGTAAACTACAGTGGAGGAGGCGGAGAAACAAGTGTCAGTATGGCGAGAAGAGGCTGAAGGAAAACTCAGCTGAAGCTCCACAGAGACAAGTTAGAAGATGGTGGGATATCAGCTTCTCACTGCTGAATGTGCACATAATAATCGGTAACGAGATATGTGGTCGCATCCAGACACGAAACACTGCTCCTGATACAATCAGGCAGATGATGGGAGATAGCCCATGTACTGTATATCTTTGTGGGTATGCTGCTGTGCCTGTGGTCGGAAGGTCACTGGTTCAAATCCCCCGATCAGCAAAGTCATTTTATTGTTAGTCCCCTACGAAATGCCCTTAACCCCCAATTGTTTCAGGGACTGGCTGACCCCACTTGCTTTGAATCCAAAGTTCTTCTAATGAGGTAAAAGATAAATGAAACTAAGTAAGAAACTGATGTTTGATTACAGTTCTCACCTCCCCCAGGGATCAAATCTCTCTCCAACAGAAAAAGTCTGTAGCCCCACTGTTGCTCCAAAACCTGGGGCAAGTGATGAAGACCCAGGAGTTCTCCTGTGAGGTCAGCTTCTTCGTCTTCTGAGGCAGAGCCACTGACGTAGGACACAAAGGCATCATACTCTTTTCCAACTGCAGAAATTAGGAGAGAATATTAGTTTTATTTTTAACAGCATTACTCTATGTATCAATGAATGGACAGAAATGTGTAAAACTGGTCTTTGTGGGTTTGTAAGTAAGTCACATCCTGTTGACAGTTATCTGGAAGTGAGAGATGGGCTATGGAGAATTTGTGGTAAAGGAAAAAAAAACTATTTGTGGTATTATATTTTCTCACCCACCCTCTGACACACTTTAAAAAGTTAGTGTTAGCTTCTTTTTCTAGTGAGCATTTATTTATGCACATGAAAAAGCACAACAATGACACTCAAAGAGACACTTTTCTATGGAAGAACTATTGCCAAAGCAATATTTTAAGGTGGAGCTGGGGGACAGCATGCAACTCAGTGGGCTAAGCCTCTGTTCCTGTGATCGGAAGGTCACTGGTTCAAGCACGGCGTCGGCACTTCTGTGGCTCCTTGAGCAAGGCTCCTAACCCTTAGCTCTCTGGTGGCTGCTATGGGGGACTGCCCTTTGTGGCCAGCTTGCTCTCACCTACAGAGAGCAAGTTGGGGGAGGTGAGAAGAAAAATTTTCCCCATGGGGATCAATAAAGTATCATTATTATTTAATGCAGTGGAAAGAACATTGCTTTACAAACAGTAGAGGAGTGTCATTTCACACCAAAGAAAGTAAATGCTGTAATATTGAACTGCTTAAACTGGAGTCCAGATGAGAAATTAAGACAGCTGCACCAAATGTAAAAATATAATGCCACTGAATCTGATGAATATTCTAATATGATGCATGTATTCTACACTTTTATATGAAATTAACAAGTCGTGTTGACCAATTTTGATAGCACACTTTTCCCCTGCCTCAGTTAGAGATTAAAACTGTGGTCTGGGGGCTGTATGACTAAGGCTTTAGCTATATGATCAGAATAAATTTCAGGCATTTTATGCAAATTTAACAGTCCTAGCTGCATAAATTATGTTGATCTTTTGTAGAAATTTGGTTAAATAATTATCTGTCTTTATCTGCAGCGTTTTTCTCATTCTATTTTTTCGGTATTTTACAGTGATATGAACTCTTATTAAAGATAAAAAGGGAACTTGCGCAAACACACACATGTTTGTATTCATATCTTTGAGGGGAATCTCCATTCATTTCAAAGGGAAAAACCCTAATCCCAACAATGAAAACCTTAACCTTACCCAGCCCTAACCTTAACCATAAGTAACCAAACAAAATACAAGACTTTTGGCATTTTTAGTTTTTGATTGCAGTCACAGATTTTTATAAATTTGGGCTTCCCCTTGTGAGAACTGAAAAGGTGGTACAACCAACAATAAAATATCAGGTTTGTATCACGTTATGGGGAGATTGGTCCTCACAATGTAAAAAATACATAACCCACACACACATACACAATGTGGCAACTCCAATTCACCGCCCTCAGCATGTTCTTGGGCTGTGGGGGGAAACTGCGGAGAACAAGGAAACTCCACACATGGAGCCTCGTCCCAGAGGTGTGAGGCAACAGTGCTAACTACTGAACCAGTGTGCTGCCCCTCATCTCCACTTAAGGATGTTTTTATCCAAAATTTATTTAGACAACAATTCATAGGTACAGTGACTGATAAGTGTCAATGTGCTACAAATTCAGAAAACACTTACAAAACCGAAACCACCAATTGAAATTATGGAAAATACATACATTATGTTGAGTACATAGAATTGTAGGTATTGTTTATTGTTTCTTAGTTGCTTTGGTGCATTTCTCAGATCACAATTGAAATTCTTGAAACAATTAGTCCAACCTCCACATCATCAAGTCACCTGTGCAAATCATAAAAGCAATTTCTCATTCTTTTGGGAAAATTGCAAATGTTTTGGCACATTCATGCAAATGATTATGTACAATTGTTTGCTGTTCCCTAAATCATCTATTGCTTATGTGTTGATCAAAATGTATTATACTAGTTTTCTGTTGAATAGTCCATCCATCCAAAACATCTAGGCATTAGTTCATTGTCATCACATGCAAAATGGTTGAAGCAGTTTTGATAATATTTTATATTTTATTGTATATTATTTTATAATATGTCAATATGTCATAATATATATACATATATTATTGAAATTGTGTAAATTTTTGAGAAAATGCAGCCTCTATACCATTCAAAATGGTCCTGGTAATTAATTCCATGTCCTTGTGAATTCAAATCAACTATAAAATGAAAATAGCTGATGCAGCAGTTCTCTACTTATTTACTAGTCAATTGCAAGTCATGGCTAAAACCAAAGAACTTCATTGAAATTGATAAATGCCGTCCAGAAAAAGTAAGCCATCTGCATTTTCAATCCTTGTCATCAAAACCTTAGCCGTACAAGATACAGTGTTATATTGACAACATGACTAAGCATTTTAACTGTCCTGTTTGGAAACAATGACACAAGGTCTTGTCATTCTGATGGCACTGGAAAGTGCAATGACATTTACTTTTGAGAGATGAAGTAAGGATTTTGAGCAAGTTAGAGGCCTTTGCAGGGAATCCATTGTGGTGCTGTTTGTACGAGCTGTTTTGAGAAACGCACTTACTGTTTTGCAAACGTTAAAGGCGATTTGAGAAATGTACCAAAGCGTCTGAGAAAAACTGTGATATAATTTTATCCCATGACAGCACCCGAAAAAGCATCCCAATGGTTGGCACTCTGACTGAACCAGATTGCTAGTCATTAATTCAAAGTCTTAGAAATTCTGACTTTCAGAGTAGGTATCGACATGTAACTCACCTGCAATAGTGTCTGGAAATGGAAGATACATTTGGTATAGAAGGAAAATCTCCATCCAATAAGCACGAACCAGGACACTAACCCCAGTCACAACTACCAGGGCCACAACTGGTCCAATGATAACCAGCACGAGTTCTCCCACTGAAAGAGAGCCAGCGCAGCACTATGATAACATTGCTCCAGTTATAAGTCCTGTCTCTTGTAACTTATTTGAAGCATTCAGTCATCGAGAAAAATCTTAAAAATAACATCCCGACACTTCCGACCATAGAGAAAGATTTTCTATTATATCTGTAGGTCATTACTTGCAATATCACAATAATCATTTGTTTACACTGGAATACAGTACCTTGCAACCTTCTCCTCAGCCTCATTGTTGTGGACACGTTGCCTATGGAGTTCTGAGCAACACATGTGAAGGTGGCATCTAGGTCCTTTTTAGTCACCTTGTGGAGGTGCACTACCTGAGTGGTGGTGTGCTCCCCAAAGCTCGGCTGCACCCCCCTAGAAATATTTCCACAAACATGACATTTATCCATCGGACCGCTGAGCTTTCAACCTAAATGACTTGATCATCTATATAGCTGAATATTTCGCTCAAAGAATTCAAGGTGAGCACCTTCCTCAATGAACAGGGACTTGAACAAACAACATTCTGGTTACAGCCGCCTTATTCTGAACCAATACACACCTTGCCACTCCTACACCTATAATGCACTTATATTGGTAGTCTTCTACCAATCCTGATTTCTTATTCTGAAATATGTTGCTCATAACTATGCACATCAAAAATGACAATAACACGCAGCTGCATCTATGGCACGTGTCCAAAATGTGTATGTTTTTTTTGCAGCTTCCATATAAAACCGATTCAGTCATTTTACCGCATTTTACCTAGTAAACGCACATCAATATTCACCTGATTTCCGAGTTTAGCAGTTCTTCGCTGCCATTATCACCATAATTGCCGAACCACCTGATCACTGGGCAGAATGTTCTCTCAAACGGAAACTGCACCTTACAAGTCAGATTCTTGGGCTTCCCTGTAAGGCAATAAATCACATAATACTAAGCTTAAAACTTTGCTTATAAAATCGAGGTCATTAATTTTAGACTATCATACCTGTTTATTTCCTTAAAATGTCAGTATTACACTGATCTTTTCTATACTGTCTACTGTCCTGAGCAAAAAATCTGTCAATTACCGTACATGTAATTTTACTGTAGAAATTCAGAGAATGATGTTGGCAATATACTGCATGATTGACCATGAGAAATATATTACCAAGATCTGCATCTTCAATACTGTCCTCGTAAGGGTAAAGGATTCTAGGCAGAATGGGTCTTTCCTCTGCTGTTGTTGAAAGAATGCACATTAGCAGCATGACCAAGTTTAAGAATACTTAATGGCCATTATTAGGCTGTCTATATATATGAAAAAGACCTTTGTTTGCCAAATGTTAATGTTTTGTAAAGTCTAAACATATTAAATACATTTTATGTGATAGGTCTGCTGACTGAACAGTATCTTACTTCCGGTACAACTTACGGATCACTGTAACCTTGACTGATCTTCTTACTGTCCACATGATTTTATCCATGTGACCGACATCGCAGGTAAACATAGTGTCGTCTTGAACATACACCCTGTACAGAAGAAGTTCGGGACCTTTCATCTCCAAGCCTCGATCTGCCAGTTTTAAATATCTGTTCTCCTAATGTAAAAAAAGGGGATAAATTCTGTCTCATATTGAGTGAAAATAAGATTGCAGAGACCATACAGTTTCAAAGATCCATAAATAGAACATATCATACAAATGTATCAGTGAAAATTATAAGACATTTTAAGGTTACATTTTAAAGGAGAAATATCAGACAAAAATCATTATTGGCGCCCTAGATTACCTTGTACCACCTTATGTCCACCTTGGAAGCCTTGGTGTAACAATGCACACCTGGACACTGGATCCGGCCACCACGTCCCACTATAAGTGTCACCTCACTGTCCCCATGGACCTTGCAATCTGTCCCATTCCTTGGCATCACATCCAGGATAAATGACAGCACCTCTGTCCTGTTGCCCAACACCAATCACAGGAGAAGGTGCAATGTTTAGACCTACCTAATAATTTATGAAAATGTGGAGCAATAGGCTGGGCTTACCAGAGTTATTCCTATGATCACTCTGTTACTTACTATTAAAACTGATTTAAAAAAAGTATAATTAGTTTTACAAACAATGGCTGTTGTTCAGCCTTCTCCATGTAACTTGTGATCAAACGTCAAAAAATAGACTCACCCGCTGTAACAGGAATAATTCCCAGCGTGTCTTTCTTCGATTATAGTAAAGTTCACGTAGTTTCCTCGTTTCACGATGGTGCCATCTTTCCCAGGAATGGTTTCATTTGTGTTTCCTTTGTGTTTTAACCATATGACACTATTCTCAATCCTCTCGGACAAATTGAACAGGCGAGGCTGATACGGAGAAGAGCACTGCATCAGGAAGACCTCTCCAGCCAAAGCCTTATACCCGTACTGCACGGAGCCAGAAGAAACACCTGAAACGGCATTTAGGACACATTTAGGACAGAAAATAGCAAATAAATAACGAGAACAATGGTGATTATTATTATGATGATAGATGATGACTATACCTTGGGTCTGCAAAAATCCAAAAATCACAACAGCCAGAGTCACCCCGCACCACATGTTGAGCACGACATAGTCACTATGCTGTAGTCCCTGCGTGCCAACGAAGGAATCCACTTAAGAATCATTTTAAAGTCATGGGAGACTAAGAAATAAGCATGATAAACCCAGATTTGAGCTGCGGAGATCTTTGATTAACTTATGTTTGTCACTTTGGGCAGCCTCATCGGCAAACCCACTGGTGGAAGATTCACGCAGGCAAAAGAGGAACAAACGACAATAACTGTCAGGTTATTTTTTCCGATTCTACCGCTGCTGCAGTGTGACCTAGTCCGGTGAGCCTGGCTTCCTGTGTTACACAAACCCTCCTCTGTGCTTCTCTTTTTATGCTTTCGTTTTTCTGCTCGTTTTCTGTCCCTCGGTTTCTAAAGAATTACACTAAAAGAAGACAGGAAAGCTTTTTTCCCCCAGGCGCTGACAATGAAAATATACGTGTAAGTGGTTTAGAGGAAAAAGGAACCCGTAGCGGAAACCCACTACTGCGTTTCAGCTACCTTGATTACAGTTTTTTCTCGATTGCGTTGTCACATTTCTCAAATGACAATTAACATATGAAAAACAGCTAGTGAAATCCGCACACCATAATGTCACAATGCACAGCAGAACGTCATTTCTTATTGCTCCTCACTAATTTGCAAATGTTTTTGTACAATTGTCATCATTTGGCATGATTCTCAGTTGCTTTAGACTTATTGGTGAAAATAGAATATGTAGTTTCCCATTGTAATAATTTTACACTCAAAACTATATATGTAAGTGATTATTGTATTAGCCGCCACATGCAAAACAGTTTCACCAAATTATCAATGTGATGATGCAGCTTTGCTATACTCTTGGTTCCCACAATGCATGGTTTTGTTGCCGTTTTGTTGTTCTTGTACTGACATTTTTCTGTTTTTATGCCATACAGTGCTATGTAACTTCATCATTTGCTATTGTACTGTGCCTTGAAAATTGTGAAAAACATGCGAGTGCTTTAAAGTGAGAGTGAACAATGAACAGTACGGTAATGTGGAGCTTAGAAAAGTTGAAACTGCTGTCTTTGACATGAATAAGCCAATGTGCAGAAGAAAAATGATCGGTCAGGACAATGAATAAATCTACTGTCATTCAGAATTGCGGAGCTCAGGAACGTCACTTACACTGACCTTTTTGGCAATATATCTACGCATTTTGACTCTCGTGGTTAAAACGATGCTGATTGTAATTTTCATTTTGGTGGCACTGACTAATTCATTGGTGGAATTATTTGCTTTTGAGACATGAGTTAATTGTTTTGGGTAAGTTACAGGTTTTTGGAGCTAAACCATCTTGTCTTGTGCTATATGCATGAACTGTTTTCAGAAATGCTCTTATAGTTTAGAATGTTAAGTATAGTTCATGAAATGTGCCAAAGCAATAGAGAAAAACTGTAATAGGAACCTGGGGTATCTAACCCGATTGTTTTCTTGATTTTGTTTTCCATTTAGAGCTTATTTCAGAGTATGATACATTTATGTATCACAGTAACTCAGCTCTAGAATGGGAAGCGGAGGAGGTGACCTTCAGGACATCTATAATCATTTACATTTATTATATTATTATACATATTTATAATTAATGCAGTTACTTCTAAAAACTGAAGCAACACTAGCCATAGATGCGTTTTTAAATGCCTTTATAAATATGATCTTAAATGTAAGACTTCAGGATTTTTGTTGATAAGACAGTTTATCTCTATTCACATTTATTTATTTAGCAGATGTTTCTAACCAAAGCGATGCACATTTGAGGGTCAGCCAGTCCCTGGAGCAACTTGGGTTAAAGGCCAACAATGAAGTCATGTTGACCCCAGGATTTGAGTCAGCTACACACTGCCCCCACCACCTGTAAAGTGACTAAAATTCCTATCAGTGACAGATCCTCTTTGCAAAGGAGGCATATTTAGACATTAGGTATAACGGATATAGTCTAATGATCATCAATATACTAATTCTACTAGAATAGGCAATTATCACATCCATTCCAAATCCCAATTCACAGATTCCTGGCCACAGACGTGGTCATCCTCTACTTCAGTAGTATGGTGGTGTCTTGGCAGGTGGGAACACTGTTATGCCATATAGTTGTGTATACACACTTCTCGCCTGACTGATATGCATTTATGACAATTTTAAGGTGGGTATAAGGTAAATTCCTTTTTTCGAGGTGGGTGCATGCCGTACACAGGCTTATACACATCACTACACTTCTGCTTTACATTAACACCCAATGGGTTCACATTTAACCATTTACACCTTCAGTTAGTCTAGGTGTCTGTTGACCTTTTAAAGATTCCCTTGTTTGGGATCTCGGTTTCCCGGTGATAGGCCTACGTGGCTTGGGGCTTTGTATCAGTTTGTATCAGGAAAGACACAGTAATGTTTCCAATATTGTTACTTACGCTAGAGACATCCTTGCAGTCCATTAACAGCTGGAAATCTTATTGTTTTCTTCTGGTGGTCCTTTGTTTAAGATGTCATATTCTATGCGGGTCAGTGCACTTCACAGTGTGAAGAATATGATCTGGTTCTTCTGTCACTGGTTCCTGGTATGGATCTTCTGCTCTAGTCTTCTGACTATCTGTTCTGTGGACAAGCAGCCGAACATCGCCGCAGTGATTCTGGGTGATTCAGTGAACTGAGCTGTTCTCCTTTGAAGTGTCATTAACCTGTGTAATTCTCCGTATTTGGTGTGTGCCGCTCGCACACTGCGGTATTTTAATTTAGCCATCGTTTGACAGGTTTGTGGCGTACGTCACAGGAAGCTCTTAGCGATTCCGCTCATGGTGTTGTCATTTCTCTTCACACTCCCTCCACACATTTCTCCTGTGTGACATGCATCTTGCATGCATGTTGTGCATTTCCATGCTTCTCAGTGTGGTATACCTTTTATCCAAAGCCACCCACAAGCTGAGTGATACTGATTTATTCTACTGCCTATTCACTGAACCAATGACCAGAAATTTAGCCTTGGAATGACTACTCAGCAAAGGTCCATCTGGGATTTGGCACTGCAGCAGTGCAAACCTACTACGCAGTCAAACCAGCATAAGGAATCTCCCATTTCCTTATGAATTCATGTCTTCAATTCTTGCCACACATGCATTTTTAACGGGTACCCCTGAGAATAATGATCCAGTCATCAAGTTGCTCGTGTGTACATCAATCAATGTTTATTTTGCTTTGATTTGCATCAGCATATTTTTGTTTTACATTTTCCCCAATAATCTCTATTATACTACTATAATATCTATAAGAACAGACGGTGATAGAATCCAATTAAACAAGACAATCCTTGCTTCCACTCTTGGTCAAATCAGGTAATGATTTCATAAAGAAAATACAATGTGAAATTCACAGATAAATGATCTCAGGAAAGCCAAAATATAAGCAAAATATTAATTGACAGGTACAACAGTTAAAGAGAATCCCTTTCAGCTTTTTGCCAAGTTGTTCATTGTTATATCAAAACTGGAAATACATCATCTAAACAGGTACCTATTATTATTTTATCTTTTTTTAGCCATATAAAGCTACTTGCACGGTTTTCACAAATCTCATCGATTTCACATTTGATATCTGCTCTTATCGACATCAGTCGATCGTAAATAATCAGAATCTTTTCAGAAAAAAAAGGAAAAACATATATCCCACCAGAAATTTAAATGCAAATTATTGCATTGAGTCTGGGAAAATGAACGGAGGGATTATGCTGGCTAGGCCTGTTGATGCCTCTGTTCGAAGGTGCACCATGGTGTGGAAATCCTCATCGACTCTGATCCTGAACATACCCTCAAGAAATGTTTCTGGAAACATGTCACACCCTCAATCATCTTATCAAAAAAAGAAAAAAATGCACACATTCAAGCATAGGATCTCAGACGGATTGTAGCCATATTTATCTGTTAATGACCCTTTTGTAGATGACTCCAAGATGAACTCTTGTCCACTTTATTCCCTGGCAGGGATGAAACACTTAGAATCTGAGACCCAATATTGATCTGGTCCACATATACATGACATATAATATAGAAGATTCTATGTACACACATATACATTTAAAGGTTTTTTTTTTTTCCACGATGACTGTATCTATGACTGGATGTTGATGGCTGTCATTAACCACAGAAGGTATCTCAAAGATGAAAACATATTTATTTTTTTTCTGATTAACACTGTTGTGTCACAACCAGTTTCAGGTCTATGTCATTTATGTCGTACATGGCAACCTGTGTATAACCCATGTGCCAGCGGTAAATATTGGTAAATAACTGGACTGATGATGAGCCACTGTGTGAAAAAACAGCTGTCCTCTATGACGTAAAAAAGCAACAGGTCCACGGCAACACTAAAGCTGTACGCCTGGCGTTGAGCGTTCATGGTAAATGGCTTTGCCGTCTATACATAGGCTGGGAGGAAACGCCGCAATGCACCATATGAATGTGTATGTATCACAGTTAGATGAGGAATAAGGAATAAAACGAGGAAACTGAATTTAAAAAAACAGCCAGTGAGCTGCAATATACAGCTGCTGAAAAAGAAATATATCATTATTTGGTTAGTTGTGAAGAATAATTGTCTCATTATATCATATATCAGTAACAAAGATATGTATTCCGTATATTTCTTTTTACTGTGTGTGTGTTTGTTTGTGGGGCGCAGGAATGTGTTTGCGTTTTGACACTTTGGGGCATCTCTGCTTTTATTTTGGCCGGGACGTTTTCTCTTTATTTTCAGAAAATCCAGCAGCAGCCAGTGTAATGCAAATGAGAAGTGTGGTATCTAGAATGGCACTAATGCCCCAAAGAATCTCTTCTTTAACTTCTTAAGTGGAAAGTACTGAATTTTATTACATCGTTTACAAATGACCGCCTCTGTCCAATCCAGGTCTGCTCTTATAAGAAACCATATATTTGTTATTTAGTTTTTTAAAAGCATAGCTCAACCGCTAGGAGTAAGGGCTGTGTAAGTATACATACCGTGAGAAGAGTATGTGAAGGTATTCTAAAATATAAACAAATACATTAAATAAGAAACAGAATATTTTGGCCTTTTTAGCAATGCAGGTACACATTTTTTTATGTGATTTTTTTTCTTTTTACTATCTCAAAAATATAAAGTTTTTGTTATTTTCCTTAATTGGCCTATATTATTAAATAAAACCTTTTTCTTTAAAGTCACATGCTGCTTTTCTTATGGCAGTTTTATGTTGTATTACTCAACCGTGTTTGCTTCATGCAATTGTTGTTTATTAGTGTAGCTTTACAGATATCCTCACAGCATGGTTTTGCGTTGTGTCTAGGGAAGGGGGGTCCCCAAACAAAAGTGGCCAGAAATCCAGCATGGGAAAGAAATGTGAGGGGAGGGGGCATAATTCTCTGTCCCTGACCACTGTGCATCCATCCCACCACAACCTACAGCGTCCGACTTTCAGCTGCTCCTAATGAGGGTTTCTGGTGAGGAATATTGCAGCCAGGAAGCGCACGAATATAAAATGTAGTCTTTTTATTTCTGACTCCCTTGCTCTTTCTCTCACAGCAGCTCCATGTTCTTCCTGCACCCCTGTCTGGGGCGACAGAACACCCTGGTGGGCTTTAAAACTGGTACCACTTCTTGTCCTTGTACTTCAGCATCAGCTGTGAAAGACATCAAGGTGAAGCATGAACGTTCCCCACCTCTATACAGAAGGCCATTCCTCATCCTCACACCCTGATTACCCCTCATCCCCCGGGAAACAAGTTTCCTCCATTCCTCCTCTTCTCTTGGCTCTCCCTCCCACCCCTCTTACCTCATGAGCATGTTTGGAGAACATCTCTGCACTGGACATCATCAATGCTGTCCTCTCCTCCAGCTCTCCCAGCCTCTGGCCCCTCTCCTCAGCAGCCAAACGAGCCCTGGCCAGGTCTCCCACCACACCTCCAGCTGCGGCCTTCATTCCCTCCAGGCCACCTGGACCTGGGATGTGCTGGGCCAGGCTCCTGGAGGCTTTCCCCGCTGCGGCCTCTCCAACTACAAAGGGGGCGAAAGAAGGAGTGAATTAAATGATGGCAAGTGGTAAAGCAGTAAGCCTAGAGAGATACAGAGGCACCTGTAAATCTTCTGCATGAACTAACTCGTATTTCCTATACAGACACTCCTCACTTAACGACTATGCAGACTTATGACCATCTCTCCGACCAGTCGGTACTGTACGCTGTACAGCATGCAAACCTACGTAATGCATTAGAGCTGATTTCCTCTGTTCTGTTTATTACTGTATATGGTACACTATTCTGTAAACATTTATAAACAGGGATGCACATAACTGGTACGCAAGTATCCATGCACTTTTAAAAGCGATACACTTTTCGATAGGCAATCAATTGTTGTAACAGTACAAATGCGTACATATTTTATGTGCATTTGCACTTCTATGACAAGAAATTACCCTGCATTTTAACCTTTATACTGCAAAAGAAAATTGGCATATAAAGGTCAGAATGCACAATAATTTCTTGTCATATCAGCCCAAATGCACATAAAATAAGTATGCATTTGTACTACTGTTACAACAATCAATCGATCGCACATATTGGTTGACACAAATTTACTATGCTTGAAATATCGGTAAGGGCCGGCTCCTCGCTTATCGACCGATTCGTTTAATGCCCTAGTCGTAGGAACGGAAATCAGTCATTAAGTGAAGAGTGTTTGTATTAAAACATCTTGGGCCGCCCTGTTCACCTCCTACCACAGCAAAATGAGGAGCCACTCAAACACTTACAGAGTTCCTCTCTGTCAAAGGTCTGTGCGTTTCCTCCGAAAAAACCTTTCAGGAAGCCTTTGTTCTGGGCCTCGGGGGTCTCCACCGGTGTGAAAAGTTCCCCTAGCATTTCCTGACAACAGTCAAAATTATGTCAGCCTCAAAAATCAGTCACCATGAGAAAATATTCAGGAGATCACATATAGACAGTCAGTCTCTCCTTGGAAGGCATCGGTAATATATAGTATGAATGATATGGGTTCAAACAAAGAGAAAATTAACACAGGTACTGCCTCTATTTTAGCTGTTATTCACTACATAGTGAAAGGCCACAAGGCAATGAAGGAGTACATGTAAGTATTGTAATGACCAAAAGAAGTGATCTCAACGTTTTGTCATATTTTGGACTCTTAAAAATAGCCCCCCCCCCTCTGTTTTTATTTGACAACATTGCAGAATCTTGGCATTCTTTTAACCAGCTTCCAGTTGCAGCCCCTTTGGAATGCTTCTCCAATAGTCCTGGAGGAGTCTTGAGAAGTTCTGGGCACAAGTTGGCCACCTCGCTCTTACTCTTCGGTCTAACTCATCTCTTTCCTTGTTCACAAGATACTACTTACTACATAACCTTAAGGGTTGTTATATTGTTGAAAAACAAACAATTTTCACTAGGTGGGTTCAGACTTTTGACTGTTGGTGCACCTATCTATCAACAGGTGGCAGTAACCAGATATATGGAAAAACTGTGCTGCCACCTAGTGGAAGCTCAGTATCTTACACTGCAGTGACTGAAATCAATCAATATTTATTTATAGGAATTTTTATCTGGATATTTCCTGCAAGATAAATAAAGTACCCCAAAGTGAGAGAGTGGTCTATGAGAGATTACATGCTGATAATATTTTTTGTGGATACAGTGGAGCTGTGATGTATATTTATGATATGTTGGTGACACACAAGTACAGTACGTGACACGATTTCCATGAGAATCGCAGGGAAATTTCCATGAGAATCGCAGGGAAATGTTTTCTGAGACAGTGGTAGGGATTGCTGACCTGCAGGCTGTCACACATGTCCTGGCTATAGGCAATGCGCTGGATCTCGGTGGGTGAGCTCAGGTAGAGAGCCTGGCCGCCATCGGCGAAGCAGAAGGTGCGAGCGATGCGCATGTCCGTCAGGGGCAGGAAGTTCACGTCCAGCAGGGGCCTGAGGCTGGGCAGACTGCAACCCGACCAGCAGCAGGATGTCAGTTCAGATCACAGCGAAGGCCAGGGGACAGTAAGTCATGCTGAAAGATGGACAGACTGCTCCCCTCTCTGGACTGGACTTATAACATTCAGGCCCGGAGCCAGAAATAAATTTCATGTGGGTCCAGCAACCCTACTGAAAGCTTTTTCTCAGTAGGTCTTTCTG
>JAAGVU020000035.1:11063756-11076367 GCA_011763525.2 Mormyrus iriodes
CAGTCGCGTGGGGGGTGAGGGCGGGGTGGACTGGAAAGATCCCAGAGGCTACAGACACAAGGCAAAGAACAACCCAGGATGGGGTGCCAACCCATCACAGGGCACACTCACACAAGCAGACCTATGGGCAATTTGGTAACTCCAATTAACCTCAGCATGCTTTTGGACTGGGGAGGGGAGGCGAATCCGAGTACCCAGAGAAAACCCATGAGGTCATGGGGAGAGCATACAGACTCCATGCACATAGAGCCCAGGCGGAGACTTGAACCCTGGTCCTAGAGGTGCTTCACCGCTTGTGAAGATTTATAAATGTATAATAATGGATACATCTATGAGATATCATAGCATTTCGAAAAAATTTATTTGAATTAGCGTTTAAAAACAATTGGATTGGATGACCGTTAATATTTTCTTATTAATGAAAAACACATTGAAGCTATTGGTGTAACCTAAGAGATGCTGTCTTATTACATACATCACAGTATTGGTGTCTCCCCTTCTTAGAGGTACGCTGCATTAAAATCTGTATCTTTTGTGCTGACATGTAATTTAAAGGCTCATAGCACTAGTACAGCAGAACAGCCTGAAGGAGACTTAATCTTACTGTATTCACTCTGACATCTTTCACAGTAACTGTGACTGAAAGTGACTTTTTTTTGCGAATTGAATTCCCTTTGAATATGTTTCTGTTTGAGTGCCAGGTTAAGTCCAGGAAACTGCCATTTTGTCTCCTTCAGAAGTGTACATTCAATTACCTAAATTCTTGCTTTTTTCATGAAGCTCTGAAGATGTACTGTATTGCCTTTTAAGAGATGCCTGATTAAGCAGGCAGGGCCTAGGACTGTGACTGATTCGCAAACATTGAGCCTTTCTTGGGTGCTTATACTAACAACCTCAGAACCGCGGTACAAAACACGTCAACCTGCAGCAAGGCAAAGTGACGATTCCAGACACCCAGTCTGGAGGCGTCCCTCATGGCTCCGTGTGGCCCTGCCTGGTAAGAATAAATATTTGCCACTTCAGCCTCTTCATTATCAGGTATCTTGAGTAACCCAAGGATAAATATAGTATAAAAACAGATTAATTATTGCCCACATAACAATTCAGTTCCTCTAGTGTCTTTGTTGCATAAACGGAACCTCTTTTGACTTAAAAGCAGGGCTTATTACAGCAGACAAAGTCAGCCTCATTATATATGATTGCCGATATTAAAAATGTTATACGTGTTAATGGTTATCATGCAATATAAGCTAATGTTCAGTACTCAGCTGTTGAAGTTCTGCTCCATTAACATATTAATTGAAGCTTAATGAAAGTTCCTCCAATTGACACATCTAAAATCCATCAACAAGAATTTTTACTGTCATCTGGAAAAATCAAGACAATCCAGCTCAATCCAGAGAACATGTAGAAAGTGCTTTGGGTGAAACTCTAGGGTCAAAATGCTAAGAATCTGTACTTAGTGATCTCTGTCCACTGCAATGTATTTTAAGTAAGGAAGAGAGTCAAAGACCCCATTTCTTTGTTTAGTAATTAATGCAGAGCTCAATAAATGACTTGATATTCCTGGCCTTTATTTTGGGCTCATCCCTCCTTCAGTCCACTTTAGAAGCACATTAACATCTTGTTGAGTATTGCGGGCCAACAGTGTGCACTTTCATTTTGTCAACCACTCCCTAGAGTGCAGCTATTATTATGCAAAGGATTAAAGACACAGGTATGCCCTACTCACTGTAGAAAGTTTAATACCATTCAAACTTTAGTAAATTAAACTCACAGGAGATGCTAAATCAAACTTGTGACTCCCAATCCTTATTAAAATCACTCATATTGTGTTATGTAAAATAACCTCATAACTTGAATTATAATGGGGCCCATGGGACCTTGTGACCAAACAAGGCTGACTTAACGTGTGCCTGAAACTTTTATTTAAATTCTTAAAAAAAAATGTATTGGATCCCAAAATCTTCCAAAGTACAGTTTCAGAAAAATGTCTACTCCTCAATACTTCTTATGATTATAGCAGGGTGTTACTAGGAGTAGAAAAATATTCTGAACACTTATTAGCTCTGATGCTATTCAAAGGAGCGTTCCACAGAGTGTCATCTGACCTGTATTTACTATATGTGTCAGCTTTCACCAACCTGCAAGGTAAAACTGCACTTCAGCAAAAGTCTAAAACAGACACGATATGACGTGACAAGAGGTTCAGGACAAGCAAAGACCTGGCACAATCAGAGAGACGTGTACAGAAACAGGGACAGGAAAGGGTTACAGAATGAGTGTCAGTGTAACCTGGTCAATACAAGAAGAGAGAGGAAGTGATGCGTGTTTCTGACAGACGTCTTATCGAACAAGAGAGGAACTGGCATTGCTCATACCTCAACAGGCAAGTGTTTTTCTCTGTTTTTGGGAAAAATGCTAAACAATTATTCAAATACAAACAAAAAACGAACTGTAAGACAAAAAATAGTAGCTGGCAAACAGCCCACGTCAAAGCACTGAATTATGCACAGAAATCATCTGATGGTGTTTGGATGGAAAACAGTGACCAATGACCAGTGTAGCTTAGCGTACGGCACATGAGCAGCAGACGAAATTCTCAGCGTGAGATGTCAAGGCATTACTCATTTCCTAATATCTTTCTTGCTTTAGCTGGACTTCCATCGACCTCAGTCTTTGCCCTCGTTTTGCAAATTTGTACAATGACACAACAATACAGTTTCTGAGTTCAGAATAATCATTAGGCATCGTTTTCTCTCCTCTTAATTGACCATAACAAGAACAGTAACAGAGAGCTCCTGGCAAAGCACAAGGAAAGCAGCGGGTAATTTCATTTGTGGAAAGGTCAATTTGTGTCTCTTCTGGGAAAAAAATATAATATATAAATATATATTGTGCAAGCAGCATTAGACAATAAATGGAAAACAGGTTTGACCACATAGCGCAGAAACCCGGGTGAGCGCTCATATCCTTTTGAGTGGGACAGATCCTTGTGGCTAGGCATGCACTGGAGATGATGACGGATGTAAGGGGGGCCGGGGGGGGGGGGGGGTGAAGACAGGCACACACCTTCCGTGTGGGAAGCAGGCAACGAGACCTCCATGCAAGCGGCTGACTGGACCTTTCGGAAGGGCGGTCGGCTGGGCCCGCGCCGGTTCAGCTTGGGCCGGCCGGCGCCGTAGGGCTGAGAGGTGGGGCTAGTGCAATGTCCATTGACATGATCTGCAACAACAACTGCAAAGCATTAGCGGAGAACAAACGGATCCAGGGCCTAAATGTGTCGGCAGCCATCTTGTCGGAAGGGAAAGAGGCAGGTAAAGGCAGGGGGTAGGGAATGGGAGCGCCGGGGGAAGGGGGGTCATTCAAAAAGCTGTAGCATCTTTCAGATCGTGCCAAAAGAAATATTAATAAGAAAAAATACTGAGAAATACAGCTGTAAAAGCAGTAGAAAATATAAATTAGCTACAATAGTCTTTCTGTGTGCTTTTCGGAACCAACATGTGATGCCAAATGTATGCAGGCGCTAAAGCAGATTAGCAAGTCTTCGACTCCTGGCAAGTCTCTTTTGGCTGTAGACTGAGCTGTAGTATGCATGCAAATTCCAATAAAGATAAACTGCCAGGTCTCCATTCAGACTTTTAGAGCTGCCTTTAAAAAAAGAGACCTTTGTACAACAGGATTTCAAGGGTAATTCACCCTTAATGGTATCTGTGTGTATGGTCGGAAAAGCAGTTTGCTTTTCCGACCCTATACACAGTGTGTGTGTGTGTGTGTGTGTGTATGTGTGTGCGTGTGCGCGCGTTTCCCTTTTCTGCACAAAGCTCATTTGACCTTTAAAATTAATGCACAACCATGGTGGATACATTAGTGTTTCTTGTAAGACCTCTTTTTTCTCCCAAGACAGTAATAATGTAGCTACCCTAGATGTCAGCACAGAGGCTTTCCAAGTAGAAGAGGATGACATATTTCAGTCCAATAACAGGAACTGAGGAACTTCTCCCCTGGCCCTTCATCATTTAAAACATTACAGCTCTCCTGCCAGATTACAAACACAGGCACAAAAGCTACCGTCTCTCAAGGTAATTTGAACAAAGCTGTAAAGAGTCTGAAGGCCAGTGAATCAATGCATTAAGTCGTAATAGCAACTGCAAGAGAGTGAGAAATGTCCTTTAGGCTTTGTGCAGCTGACAGTGCCATGAAAATAATATCAATGATTAGATGTTTATGTACAGGAGCAGCATTTCAGCAATGACAAACCAAAAAGAAAATTGCACACAGGTACAGAACTAAAGCAATATTTCTGAACAAGCAAAGTACACAAAGTATTTTGTTCACGTGACGAGTCACTGGGCACGTCATGGAAGAAACTCATAGTTTCTGCTGACCTAGAGATTGAATTAGATATACCAGAATAATTCATACTTCAGACAAAATCAGCTTTAATAAGATAAACAGAAGCATAAATATTCCTAATACAACCCCCAAAAGGCACAGATGAGGCAACTATGCCAATTATGCAAAAAATAAGAAGGTAATTGAAACAGACTCTATTCAGTAGGAGCCAAATTAATTAATAAATAAATGCAAACATAATGGTTTGTCAAAAGTGAATCCCCAAGAGTCCACCAGCAAGCTAGTCAAAACTATGCATCATTTTATTTAAAAGATACAGTTGGGTTATACGATATTTTAAAGGGATGCTAAAGGTTTTAAGTCACCTGACTCCTGAATCTATCTGATAACTCTATTACTCAGTATCAGAATTACTCAGTAACCCCCCCAAGCTGAGATGCCTTTTTCGCTGTCATCTGCCATATACAAACACAAAGTTGAGTTCTGTCCCACTCTCTCTGCATAGTGGTCATGTCAGTTTATTGGGCAGGTTATTTATCTAGATCTTGGTCTAAGAGCCACACTTTAATGCACAATAACGGGCGTACTGTAAGACCACCAGTACATTCTCTCCACATCACTGCATCTCCGTACAGCAAAACTATTACCAGCACCGCTTTAGACACGTGATGCTTTTGAGATAGATGAAATGATATGATGCTTTAAAGATGATGAACCGATGAACAGGACAGTGCTTTGAGGCGCAAAGTAGCTAAGCGCAGCGATTCAACAGGAGATTTCGGTTTGTTGTGACTTTGCAAACCTGCAAAAATGACTGTTAGTGGCCCAGTCAAGGTGCAGGGAGATTGCCTGGAGATATTTATGTGCAGAGCTAATGAGCATGAGATACGGGGTGACCTTTGGAAAATCTAGCATAGACAGATCTTCAAACTTAAAAGCAGCCATAGAAAAATGTCACCTAGACTGTCATATGAGTAGAAAATAGATGAGCCCAAAAAAAACACCCTATTTTAGTGGAGCAAACTTGAAAAAGAAAAACAGTTGTCATCCAATGATAAACCATAACGTAAAATAAAAAAATATAAAACCGACAATAAAAACAGCTGGCTTTAGCCTACCGTACCAAGACCAGTCTTAAGATCTGTCGGCAGACTTAACTTTCTGCCAGGTCCCTTAACTGAAACAAAGGGGATAGAAAAAAAAGGAGCAGTTAATTGTAAACTAAAATGAAGTAAAAAACCGAAAGCAAACAATGCAGAAAACAAAACAAAAAACATTTTTTAAAATAGGCAAACAAAACTGCTAAACAAAAAGAGAAAGAACTTCAAAATAACCATGACGACAGCGTGCAGAAAGTGTGCGCATACATTCTTGCAGGCAAAGGTCATTGCGGTCACATGCTCAGCAGAGTCTGCCAGGGGTGTCCGTTTTCACAGCCACATAGAAGTTCATTTGCAGACCTCCACTTCTCTGTGATTTGCTCCAGGACTTGAACACAAACACCATTAACTGTCTGTGTATTTAAAAAAAAAAATGCATGTCTACTTTATAATTTAGCTTGATGACTGTCTGCAGTCGATTAAACAATGAACAATATGGCACTCAGAGAACTATGCACACATTTGCACATTCATACACGCATACCCGGACAGCTACAAGGATTAAGAATCTATAAGATAGCTTACAATAATCCTCAAGGTAATACCATCATGTTTGCCATCTGGGATATTTTGTAAACCTCTAAATATATTCCACAAATGCTGTTTGGATTTTTCAGCAGTTACACTGAACAAATACATAAACAATGTCATGAGTCAAGATAACCTTTGTTGATCTAATCATGATGCCTTAAATGGCATCAGTGTAACGCAGTAGAAGCAGGACCCATTCTGTTGCACCAAACTTACTGGAACTTAAAATTGAAAATTAGACATGTTTGTTGTAATGGTACCAGGGAATTGTACTGACAGTCAGATGTGCTTGCATTCCATATCAACAAGGCACATCTGTTAGGACAGGTACCTTACATTCAGAGTCCTCATGCTGTTATCGGGTGTAAGGATGAGGTGAAATCGGGCAAAATTACATGAATACCTCGGCTATACACAAATTGTAAATATAATATATAAAGGCTATATATAACAAAATTACCCCTAAGGGCAAACATTTCAATCACTTTTCCTATCAAACTGACCGTAATTGACTCAAAACACACATAGTATTACAAATATGTGAGCGATACTAGACGGATTATGATGGAGGCTGATTTCATTTTTAATTTTTTTTTTACAGCCGAGTCCTTATTTTAATCCTAAAACTGAGAAAGACGTGAAGTGAGAAAGTGAGATAAGGGGTACTGTTAAAGAAAACATGAATGGCAGGAGCGGAAGATGGCCTTGAGCAAAGAAAGAATTCAAAGCATTCAAGAGGGTCCCGTCCCCTCCAGCCCAGACAGCGGTGGCCACAGCTCTAGCGGACATGAAGCATCTTCACAGTGGCTGAAATAATATCAACACAGTAATGACCAGGACAGCATCACAGCTGGAATGGGATGCACACGCTCAGCCGGCCATCTTATAAAGGTAGGTTCCTATGGCGATGCAGAAGCACTGGCCAATCAGACTGACAGCCCCGCCCTCATCGTTATGACAATGTAACAACTTAGCATATCTGAGCCCTCAGTCTCCTCACCATTGTCCAGCAAGTAGAAGATAGGACTGCAGTGGTTTGCCTTCATATTGGCCGTGGGTTTGGGCAGGCTGCAGTGGTCATTGTGAGGGGGAGATGAGTACGGGACTGAAACAAAAACCCAAAATAAGAAGAAGCGAAAGACAAATGAAGTTTTGTGATTGACAGGTAGGATTCCACAAGAACGTCCTGAGAGGAAGGTGGAGATCGATGTTGGAATGTGGGACCATAAAATGAAGCCAGCTAAAAATCTCCTAAAAACAGGATCTTGTAGCTCCTAAAAGTAATATAATCATGTTTTAATTTCATCTTATCTTTTGAGACACTTCTTGGAATTGTTTATAAGTGTTAAGAAAGCCAGACAACAATATTTTGCATAATCCTTTGGGTCATTAATTAATTTTTTTTCTTGAAATCCAAAAAATGAGGAACCTTGTTTTAGTTTTAATTCCTACAATCATACCATTAGGACTCTTAATTGTTTATGAAGGGTCTGTAGCCTGAAGCTGTTACCAGTTGCTATGTGTAGATCACAATTTCTTAAAAGTCAAATGAACACAATGTTGTTCCAAAATATCATAAGATGGATATTCTGGGCAAAGGCTCAGGGCTTTTCGTGCATTCTATTGAGTGTCGCATTCCCACTACAAAAACAGGGTTTATCACCTACCAAAGGTTAATCAAAATACCAAAGTGAAACAGAAAATAAAGCAAGTAACCAGAGAAAAGAGCGATAGCTATGTAGGAATGATGGATGCAAATTTTCAAAAGGGGGGGGTAACTGAACTTTCCCTGGAGGGACGATGGTGCTTCTCCACTGGCCACAGGAAGATCTCTGATTTCTACAAAGAGACAAAATACAGTATCTCAAGCAACCAATGCTCTACTTGAGGTACAGAAATGGACCAAAAGAGGCCACAGGTACTGCCCTCTAGTTTACTGCCTTTTTCAGCAAACGAATAAATGAATTTAAGATTTCAAAGATCTTAACTTTGTATGAATGTTTGGATTAAAGCAGCTGTCGGGAAATAATCACTATTCAATTTTGTACAGGGGTGACCTGAAGGAAAAGACTCAATGTAAGTGAAACTGTTGACTGAGGAATGGGATGACATCCTCTTGAGGGCTTTGGCCTCCAGTAAAACTAGTTCTAATGGGTGATCTCTCTTCCTAATGTATAACGCGACACTGGGTGCATGGGAAAAAGACAGGGAAAGAGGGCTAAAGTTCTGGGAAGAAGGTCACAAATAGGACATCCAAATCTGGAGAAATGAGTAAAAAAAAGTGGAACAACCTAGTTCCGTTCCTGGAACCAGCGTACCTATGTTATTTAAGGTTTTCCTTTCTGAGAGTGCATATACATTTCTCAAACCAAGACATGAAGGCAAGCAAAATATCACATGTCATGAAATGTTCAAATAAAACCGTCTCATTTCATGATTTGTATGCAATTTTCCAAAGAGCAACAAAAAATTTTACTTTTTACTATCAAAAGAAAAATGACTTGCTTTTAGATCAGAGGATCTCTAGCCTACAACCAGTGCATTTAACAAAATAAGAAGGAATTTGTAAAATCGGCCATCAGTCAAAACTCCCTGCGGTGATGTCCAGGCAGACCACTCCTGACCTTTCCTGAAAGGTAGACACACATATCCTAATTATCCCAAGGGTGATATACGAACCTGTTCAAAGTAAAACCTTTGTGAGGAATTGCTGAACTGGGGACTTACTTGGGCTCTGTTTTGCCGGTTTCTGTTTTCTGAATGTGACTTGGATCTGTGTCGCTATAGACTGTTTTTGAATTTGCCTTGTTTTCAACCCCGCCATCGTTGTGAATCATTAACCCCGCCTGCTCTGTTCTTGGAATTTGGAATGCCATCGTTACAGAATGACACACAAGCACGCATACATCATACGTGGGTGCTGAACATGTAAGGAATTCAGCCTTCTGGATCAATGTAGTCTTTTCATTTTACAAAACATAAAAAAACATCAGCCATCTGAGATCCGTCATTCTCTGTCACAATCAACAGCTTAAGTGGATTCTTGTTTCCCACAAAATAGTTTTCCTTGGCTTTTGTTGTCTTTTAGAAGGAGTTGAGTCACAGAGGCAGAGAAAAAGCAATACTAAGGGGGATTTAAGCAAGCTGAATAAAACACTTCATATTTCACCTTATTTTCTTTGCCTCTGGCACACAAGAAATTACTTTGAAATTACGTTTTAAGTAAATTACTAACGGATACATAAAAGTCACAAAGCATGCGGGAATGCCTCATCTATATTCCATAATTCTGTCACTGATTTTCATATTACATAAACATATTACATATTACCATATTAATAGCAAACAATATGTGCTACTTTGCTAAATCAACTTTATAATGTGTTTAATTCAGTGATGGGGGGGGGGGCAAGAATCCAAAAAACACACAAATAGGAATGCCGCCTGACAATACTACTCATAAAAGCTAATACATCATACTCGTAAAAATTGTATATCTAAATTCACCTCTATCTGTAGCCATCTTAGCCTCCTTCAAACAATAGGGTAAGGACAGGGTCACCCATGGCATGGATATGACTGTTCTAACAGACCTGTACAATGTGACACATTTCCTAATACTGGTTTTTAATATGCTGTTGCCATTACTGGAAAAAAATGTAGGGTCAATCCAAGGTGATGATATAGGGCCCCTTCAACACCCAAAATGTGCATATTTTTGCGTACATATACACTAACCCTGTTTGTGTCAAAAGGCACATAGGGCGTCGACGATTTGCCTTATTTTCGAGTTCTTGTGGAGAATTTTAATTCCGGTAAAGAGTACACAGTTGTCTGCCTTAGCATTGATTTCTGCCTCAAACACTACCACAGCCATTAGTGCAGAGTCTGGATTTAAATCCCGCATCAAATTCACACTCCTACGGAGGAAAAAAAAAAAAAAAAAACTTCTGGATATTTTGAAGTACTGTATGGCTGCGTTTCTTTAATGAAGGTTCCTGGGGTGAAATTTTTCAGCAGGCTAGGTGCATATAACCCTTTCAAGCCCTTGCAGGCATCATAGCCTCAAGCGCAGTCCATTTAAAATGTTTTAATGCAGCTGTAACATTAAAACCAAGCACACTAGCAACTAACACTAGGCATCTTTAGGATTATCCTGGTTACAGACAGGACATGTGTAGGTAACTACCAAAATAAAGGAAACATAGGGCTATAAAGTATATTGAAATCAGACTCTTCCATGCACACGTGATTCCTGAGCTAATGAAGCCATTATCATCCTGTCATGCTCAGCATAATGACAGGTAAGCTTAGCTACCCATTATTTCGGTTAGTGGCTAGACAAGGAAATTTCAGTGACTGTGAAAAATGGATAATTATTGGAATACGCACAGCATGAGATTCCGTAGGGAAGAATTTAACTTTTGATATTTTATAAGAAATGGTAGCCAGTGTGGTGATGGCATGGTGATGTACAGGAAAGATGGAGGTTAATGTGGATGTGCATACTCCTTGACTGTGATGTCATGCTCGTGAGGGCAGGCACAACAGATAAGCAACTCTGAATGAGCTCACTAATTCCACTCTATCATGTGAATAGGCAGTTTCAACAGGCCTAGTTCATAATGAGGGAGATACAGTGAATGAACCGCACTGAATAATTCAACATTTCTCAGACAGTGGGGAGGAGCCACATGGTCTGATGAGTCATGTTTCACCATGTTCGCAACAAGCGGACAAGTACTTGTTACTCATGATAATGGGCTTGTTTAGCTCTCTCGGTACATTGCTGGTATGTTTGGTGTGGAGCACAATTTTACTAGTTGGGTTTAGGTCCACTCAACACCTTATTAACAGCAGAAACAATTCAGAGTGACCATGTTCATTCTGTGGCAATGAATTTCTAGACTGTTGAGTCTTTCAGAATGATACTGACCTCATCCACAGGGCCTCTAAATGGTCTGACAACTATAAAAAAATCAAAATCATATGGAATAGCTGAATTAGACCACTAAACCACAAGCCAACTGAACATTTAAGGGAGATTTTGAATTATGAGCCAGTGTTTTCAATCACCGTCTGCAAAACACCAAACAATTGAATGACTCATGGGCGAATGGTGCCCCATGCTTCTCATACAGTTCCAGACACTTGTTCAACTGGTGCTAAGGCACACTGAAGCTATTTTGTTGGCTCATGATGGTCAACTGCCCTAATCAAATATTGTATGTTGGTCCTTCTGTCCATCCATCCATCCACCCTTCTAACCACTTATTCTGGTCATTCTTATGGGGGTTCTGGAACCTATCCCAGGCTGCATATAGTACATAGCTGAATGGGATGCCAGTGCATCACAGGTCACATACATGCACACACTAACACACACAATCATACACAATGGCCAATTTAGAGATGCCAATTAGCATAGCTATGTGTTTGTACCATTTGTTGGTATTCCATTTATTTTGGTAGTTACCTGTTTATGTCATGGCATGCATCAAAGCCTGTATCATTAAAGCTGTTGTTAAGCCTGGAAAGTCCACACCACCGTTGGATACACCTTCCACGGGTTAAGGACAAGGAAATGTCAAAGCGCCAGGACACTGTTGATACTCACCCGTGGATATTTGTTCACCTTTTTGCCGACGCCCTGGTGAAGGAACTAAAAATGAGACTCAACAGTAAAGGTCACGAGGACATCAGTGTGCCAACGGGCAGAGTGACTGAGTCTGTGTGTACGTACAGGTCATCAGGCTAGGTAGTTGTTACCTGAGGTGGGCGACCTGCTCCGGTCCAGCTCCAAAGACACCTGGTTGTCTGACAGTTCTGTAAGGCCTGGTGTACCGAGTCGGTAGTGAGAGGTACATCCCGGTGCAGCCAATGTGCAAAGAGGAAGAGAGAACCAACATCACTATCATCTTACTCAACAGTCTTCTTCTCAGACATACCGGCAACTCTATAGCCAACCCTGTTGTCAAATTCCAAAATGTTTTATTGTCATTTTCAGCCACGTTTCACCAAAATTGACCAGAAATTTTATTTGTTGAAGGAAAATGGAAGATCTAGGGATACCCAATCCTGAGGTAAATAACATCAAGACTATACCTTTCTATATTCTGAATATTTAAATATTCCTGAATTAGTTGAACCCAATAACAGAGTTAATACACAGAGCATGTATTTCAGTTCATTACAGAAAATGGAATTTGCTGAATATACTGTACGGCACGTGACATGCTGTGTTCAGACTGCGTGCCCGTTTCGCATTCATGTTTAATTCTGCATCATGTGACAGCTGTTCTCATGCTGCACACGTTAATCCTCATCTTTATCTTTATTATTGCTGTTCAACAGGTTCCCATCTAATTCACTAAACTCACTGAAACTGTGGCCTTTAAATAGAAATTATACATTGGGAAAGATCATAATCTTTTAATAAAGGAGACTCAGCTCCTCTGAACTGACAGAATGAAAATGCCACCTATTCCCTGATTAACTCCCCCCCCCCCCCCCCCCCCCCCCCCCTATAAAAAAACAAACAATCAACCAGGCGTGCCCCCTCGA
>JAAGVU020000035.1:11084006-11100143 GCA_011763525.2 Mormyrus iriodes
TCCGGAGCCTATCCCGGAGGCTGCGGGCGCAAGGCAGGGAACAACCCAGGATGGGGCGCCAACCCATCGCCGGGCAGGCAAATGTGCCCTGAGAGTTAATTCTCAGGCCCACTCTGGCAGACCCATCATACCTTATGGCTGTAGCCCTGCTTCTTGTGTTTGGCACCTATGGAATAGAGGACGGGTATAATTTCAGGCGGGCAGTCTGCGAAGTAGGCTGTGCAGGTGACAGGAGACTCATGGATGTCCATGGGGTAGGGGTTCTCGAAAATGGGGTAGCTGCAGAACAGACAAAGGAAAACGCAGGTGTGTGACCAGACTGACTGAAAGGGGCAATACTCAATGGGTCGATAAAACTGCTAAAGCTACCTTATTGTTCTAGTCATTTGAACAGCAGGGTAATTCAAAGTAATTATGCTTAAGCACCTTTCCCAAGTTCCTCCTAATACCTGAATTAGAAACATACAGAGTAACAAGTAACCATATAATTTATTTAGCCATATCATTTATAATGTAGATTTTTTGATTGTTCTTCATTGTTTTGGATGAAACCCCAAAGTAAATTCCTAATATGTAAAAGTACTTGGTGATAACTAAAGCATGCTGATTGTGATGTATTACAAGGTACAGATGAGAACCACTGGCATTCAGTGCTGAAGCTAATGGAAGACTATTCCGTTACATTTAATTGCTTAGTTCATTCTTTTATACAGAGTGGCTTACAAGTTATAACCATGTCTATACAGACAATCCCCAGGTTACGAACGGGGCCTATTCCCTAAGTCTGTCTTTAAGTCGAATGTTTATCTGTCAGAAAAATAAAAATACAGTGCATAATAATTAGAATAATACAGCAATTATACAAGTACATACTATACCGTACTGTACGCCGTGCCGACGAACTGCTGAAGCTGTGCAATGTTTTCACGGGCGTCACAAAGTAGTGCATGCATTTCTTATTATGAATCATTGTATTTAACCCACATTTTTAATATAATAGGCTGCATGGGAATCTGTTCTTAAGTACGGGGTCTCCATAAGTCAGACGTTCTTTACCTGGGGACTGCCTGTAGTTGTATATTTTATACATTAGCTATAATGTTTGTAGTCAATAAGCATCCTACTGTAATGAGAAAAGTCTTAACATTTCTCAACTGTGCCACTGTTAATTACTATTTGTATTGATTAAGAAGGAAATAATTTGACTTCGTTGAAAAACAATTATTTTGTTGCACTAAATTTGTGATCATGTTTGTTCTATGCCTGTAAATAACGAAAGGCTTTGTGCATGTGCTGCTTGTATGAGTCTGGAGGATATGACTGTTGCATGTAAGAAGCATATTTTAGGTACTATTTCCATTTTTGACCCTGACGTTGAGACTAATCAAAGCAATTAGCCTTCCTTTCCCAGTGATAATCCAAAGTATGAAATATGAACACATGAGAATCAATATATCAACAGGCTCTGCTCTATGAATGAACCTGGTTCTTGCAGGTTTCATCAGTGATCAAAAGTCTCCATGTTGTACCAAGCTGTCTTACCACTACTCAGCTGAAGGTAGTAATATAGAAGGAACACTTTCCTTTTGTGAAGCCCTATAAGAATGCCTAAGTGTTATGCAAAGAATTCTCAAGTGTGTCCTGGCAATGTTGCTCTCATTTTGTAGAACTTTCGCCCAGAGCGACAAGAGATGAATTATTTCTGAGAGCTGTCTGGGACACTGGGTGACATGTGGTTCAGTGGGTTGCATGGTACCCTCACAGTCTGCAGAGTTAGCAAGTTCTCCACTCGTTCTCCAGGTGCTTCCTATTGGATCCTATTCTGGATTCCTCCCATGCACCAAATTCATTTGCTTTGGTGTTTCCATGTTGTCTGCAGTGTGTGGCCTGTGACGGACTTGCTCTGGGCTTCCGGGAATAAACTCTACCCTGACTGTGACCCTGGACTGGATAAGTGGCTGTAGAAAAAGAAAATTGGGACATTTGTAACAATTTAACTTTCAGCCAACTTTGGGGCTCATCACTCTTTGAATTTTGCTCGGCACTTTCTCAGCACGGTGTGTCCCCTGCTACCCACTTATCGCACACTGAATGGATGTGGGATGCCGGCGGCCAAGTCCATCCACATCACCGAACCACGCTGCCCGTGCCCTTTGGAGCTCCTGGCTCGTCAAACGCTCCTTTGACAAGGAAAGGATGCGTGCCTTCCTGAGTCAACAAAGCCCCCTGTACAATGCTGCCGCTCACAGGCTATTTCCTCCCTTCCTTTATCCTCTGCACTTACTTGCTCTGTGTCAAATCCACCACAATGAAATCTTTTTCCAGTAATACTGCCACTGCGTAGGGCTCCTGGACTTCTGTGGCCAGTCATTGAAAAGGCAAACATAAAAACATCCGGCTTAGCATGTCAACAACAGCTAAGACAATTTCTGGCTAAAAGGCATCAAATGCCACATTATAGAGGCATTAAAGTATTTCACGGTAGACAAAAATTGAATTATGAATTACTACATATTCACAGACTAAAGTTACTGCAAGATAAGAGGTGCTTAATAGAGAGAGTTGATAAATGACAATACGCATCTAGACAATAAAATGTTATTGTTGTATTTCAGTTGTCCTTTAACATTACTAGCTCTTTAAAAACATTCACTGCCACTGAAGACCACTAAGTACACCATCTGTCAAAACAAGGTATCACAATCTGAGGCACGCTGTAGTACACACTGTGCCGTGTGCCCAGCAATACCAATAACGACATGCCGTTAAATACGTACCGTTGGGGTATGGCGTCTCGCACAGGACCAAGAACTCAACAATGGGGTGGTCCATCTCCAGCACCGTTATAGACTTGCCATGCATGATGGTGAGAGTCGGTCTCCTGTTGGCCTTGTCGTAGGACAGCCCTCCGGAGAATATGACGAAGGGCTCACTGCCAAGGCGAAGACCAAACCTTTACCTCCTCTCACACTACATCTCATTCAGTCGTCCAGTTCTTTAGTCATACAGAATGTGACATTTAGATTATTTCTTGTATATCAAAGCAGGGAAAAGAGCACGTCTGTACACGGACTAAAAGCTAAGGAATGAACTTAAAAGTTTCTCTTGATCGGTAGAAAAAGTACGAAAAAATGTTTCTCATTTCGGCTCTGTCAGCCTCTGCCTTGTTCTGCACAATGTCAATATTTTTATATAACGTGTCCTTTAAAATAAAATAAATCCCAAAATAAATCTGGACCCAGAGCAAAAAGAGAATTCAAGCACGGCGCGCGGTGTGGGAGGCAGCCGTAATGCTCACCTGCTCTTCGTGGTTTTGTACTCCACCTTCAGTATCGGTTTACACGATTCCGGCTTCCTCCCGTCCCGCTGGGTCTTCCCTGCAGAGACAGAAACATTTAAAGGCAGCATGCAAAAGGGAGTTGAACTTCACAACCTGTGCCCCGTATATGTGTGCGTGTTTGGGGTTCAAGTTCACATGACTTAACATTCCTGCATTTCAAAGTCTATGTGTTTCTACGATCCAACGACAGTGATGTGACATGTGACTTGGCTTTTGGACAGAGGATTCTAGAGTTACTAAATGAACAAATGTCAGTTATTTGCTGACAAGCATGGACCGAAAACAGCTTTGCTCAGCAACACAAACTGGACACACACTGTTCGCGTACACTCATAATGCACAAAATACTGAAAAAAATACTTTTGTAGCTGTCAGATTATGTCTAAAATTTTATTACACAAAAGTACTACAGGAAATTTGAAACGTAAAAAAATATATATAATTAAAAGTTAGAAATAAGGCCTTATTTTATATTGATGAATAGAGACCCCAGAGATGGATGGATGGATGGATGGATGGATGGATGGACGGATGGACGGACGGATGGATAGAAATCAATAGTAATTTACTGTTTTAACAGTAATTTACTGTTTAAAAAGACCAAAATAAAGAGAGTCTAATTAAATTGGCAGGAGATCCTTTATGACCTTCACAGTGTGACTTTCATCATCTGGCATTTACAGAGGGAGCTGCCGATGAGGGACCCGCACGTCCGAGAGCCATAAATGAGTCTGAGAGCAAATGTGTCTCGCCCGCGACGCCCTTGGCTTCCTCCAAAAAGGCGACCGCCAGACAGCACGTACCAGGACCGCCCGGCGTGCCAAAGTGCCTCTCCTGACGTCATCCTCGCGGCAGGGAGAGCGGCCAGGGAGCCCTACCCTCCCTCCTTCCAAACAGTGACCCGCGGACAGGAGACCGGTCACCAAACTCCACCTAGCTCTGCTGTCCCAGTGTGCCCAACTGCACTCTATTTAGTTTCGTTTTTGCTTCACAACAAGGTACAGGTCATGAAAAAGGTAGAGCTAGGTGGTGCAAACAAGGTTAAACAGCAGGTCATATGCTATTAAAAGCAGACATGTTCAATAATATACACAGGCGGTCCCCAGCTTACGAATGCGATACGATCGCTAAGTTTGTCTTTAAGATGAATTTGTAACCAAGTCAGAAAATTAATAACTGAGTACATAATAATAATAAAAAATCATTATTAGTATTATTACCATTATCGTTATTGTTATTATAATTGTTGTTGTTGTTGACAATGATAAAAAATAACTGCTATCGCTATTTACAATAATGCTAATGGGATTATTATTATTATTATTATTATTATCATTATTATTATTAATGATAATGATAATAGCAGCAACGACAACAACAACAACAATAATAATAATAATTGTTATTATTATTGTTGTTGTCATTATTATAATACAGTAATAATAAAAGTAACTACATATGATACTGTACTGAATCTCCAGCTGACAAACCAAATAAGTCATGCAATATTTTCATCAGCATCACAACGTAGTGTGTGCGACTTTATTACAAGCCATTGTATTTAACCCAACTTTTTAATATAATAGACCTTATGGCAGTCAGTTCGTAAGTACGAGTTATCTGTAAGTCGGATGTTCTTAACCCGGGAGCTGCCTGTAGTGTCTTTTCACGCTCCTGTTAATTCTTTTGTTTCTCTAGACTCTGTCCTTTCATTATCCTTGATTCGTGAGTCACGTCGCGTTTCTGTGGGTGTGAAAGACAAAGAACGCCTCGTGTCTGCAGACGACTGGCATCGCCAAAATCCCGGGCCTCTGTTCAAGTCGTCAAAGGAGCAGGAGACACATTCGGTCGCTCAGCCCTTGCTTTCAAAGAGTCATGGGGTCTTGCGATTAACTAGACGTTCATCATGAAACACCAACTGATCACACGGCTCCCCCCCTTTCCGGGAGAGGGAGTGATTTGAATAGGGACGGAAACTGAAGAGGGCACGCCAATTTGGGGGACCAGAACCTGGCAGATGGGCCGGAAGAGGAAGGAGGTCCTACCGTGGGGAAAGGTGATCTGGAAGGGCTTGGCAGTGTTCCTCAAGTTCCACATGGTCAGGCTGCCGTCCGAGTGGCTGCACATGAACTGCTTGCCTTCATGGTGCCAGCTGACGGAATGGATGGCCTGAGGAAGAGACGGGGCAGAAAGAAGAGCAGCTGGAGTCATGGACCTGCATCCGAAGACCCAACCACATCATCCATTAAGCCTACAAGACAAAAATGCAACAATCAGCTTAATGTCAAACGATGTGCTCCTTGGCATGCCTAGATATATATGTCATCATTAAGGTATTCCTGGAACTAGCATCTCCAGACATGACTCAGGTACGGATACCATATAATGCCCCCAACTTCTTTTATAGCAACAGAGGACTTGTAATCTATTTGATCTTTAGTTGAGGTTCCTTAATGAAATTCCCCCGTGTATAACATCTGTGACCACATTAGATATGTTTGACATATTTTATACTTTGTAGTGCCAATATCCATTACAGCAGGCATATGGAGGAATTTATTATAAAAATAAGCTTCTCATTTTTCAGAAGAGATGCTGCCATTAAAAAATCCAAAGAAAAAGCATGCAGTACGGTATATGCTATATGCGAATAATATAATTGTACAACGACATAAATCATAAAAACCATGTTGATTCTAGTATCATATGTTGATTGTAAAATCAAGTATGAAATATACGGAGATTTCGGTTTTTAACTAGAAGGATCTAAGAAGATTCTAATATGGAAAATGTCAAATTATGTACGGTAAATTAATACTCTGGTTAATGGGGACATATATACAGGAACACGAAGATATTATGTAAGACTGAAGTTTCTGGTTTGTTGTTGCATGTTCTTCATAAGTTGCTCAATCATCTGCCCCCTGAAGACTGTCAGTTAACTAAACACTTAAGAATAGCAGAAAATAGCAGCATTAGACAACAGAGACAATAACACAAAAACAGTATGAAATGACACAGTATGACTCAAAACTTTGCATTATAAACTAGCTAAGGAGTAATGATTAGTACAGTGGAATATGAGCAGTAGCTTGATCCACAGTGTGTTTATATTTTAAATTTGAGTACAATGTGTTTATTCTCGAGAACAATAAGGATTATTTAATTATAATTTGTGTGATGAATTCAGGAGAAGCCCTTTCATGTTTTCCCGCTCAGTCAGATGAATCAGAAAGCGCTGGGGGAATAATCAGAGCTTACAAAGCCTGTATGAATATAGAGAAAGGTGTCAGCACATATTATCTCTGAAATATGATTGCATATATGATCCTGCATAAGGAAAACCTGTGTAGGGAATCAAAGCTCTTACCCACACTGCCCATCCTCCTGGCCAGCGTGAGTCAAAGCAATCTATTTATCTTCATACATTTTATCCTGAGCACTTCCACTGTGATCACGTTTGGGCTCTTTTTTACTCCTCTATATGTCAAGATAGTTGATAACCCTTGACTAGAATCCTTTGTTTTAGCTGTATTACAGTTTTTGTGTAACTTTCATAAGCATCAAAAAAAGACATTCTTTTATACTAATCTAAGACAAAAAAATTCATTCATTTATCCATCCAGCCATCCATCCATCCATCCATCCATCTTCCAAACACATATTCAGTAGATGGTCACAAGGGGGCCTGAAGCCTACTTCAGGCAGCATAGGGCACAAGACTGGAGACACCTAGAATGGAATGTCAATCCATTGCAGGGTAAATACTTATATATACAGCACAGTAAGGGGCACAGTAAGGGGACACCCATGCACCTAAATACATGTTTTTAGAAAGCTTAAAGAAATCAGAGCCGAAACAAAGAGACAACTCACAGAAACAAGGGGTGAAGATGCAAAGACACACAGAGTGAGAGCAGCAATCTAAACCTTAACCATGGAGGCCTGAGAGCTTCCAGGTCAAACCCAGCTGAATGCAGGAAACACAGATTACAGTGAGAAAACCATGAGTACGGTAACATGTATGTTTCCAGCAAGCTAGGGGATGGTATATGCCAGTAGACCAGATACATGGGGTAAGAATATTACATAGTTATTTAAATCTATTCACATGAGGGGGCGATGTGGCTCAGCAAATTTAGATTCAGTGCCCATGATTGGAAGGTAACTGGTTCAAGACCTGTAGTTGGCTGGGTTCTTGAGCAAGGCCTTTAACTCCAAATGCCCCAGGAACTGGCTGAACCTGCTTTCTCAATAGTAGGTCACCTTGGATAAAAGCCTCTGCTAAATACGTTTAAAATAAATAAATAAATAAATGAAAAGCATCGCATCGCGGTTTGATGAAAAACACATCTCCAAAATTCCATTTTTTTTCAGGAGCGGGACTTTCTCAGAAACTACTTCACAAAATAAACCTAAAACAGCGCCATGAGACACCCTTAGCAGCACAAATAGAAACCTGTCTTCTCACAGCTGTCAGTGACTGGTTTAATGCTTTAAATGGACTTACGTGGATTGTTGTCAGAGAGCCATGTACATCAGTGTCAACAAGATACAAACTAATCTCACTTTATATTCCTCCATTAACAATGACGGTAGTCAGACAGCTATCTAGCTATCAATGTTAATTTGTTAAAATTAGATATAACGTAATCCACACAAACAGCCGTCATGAAAACAAATGAACATAATAGCAGATCACAAATATAAGGCTGCCAATGACAAAGTCAATTAGGCATAAGTGCAGCTACGCTGAACTTTCAAAGAATAACAGCTTTCAATGAATGCCCAGGTACAAGTGTGAGCAGTATTGGAGCAGGAGATACACAGCGTCTTCCAAACAAAGCAAGAATCTAATAAGACCTACTATTTAAATCAGTAAAAAGTGAAGGTTCTCAAAGCGGTCCAGTGTGGCATTACTGGATCTTCAAAACTAGCACCAAACTTGTATACCTGTATTGCAGGAGTATTAGCTAACTTTATATATCACTTTAAGTTAGTTAATACATATATATTGGTGCTTCCCGGCCCAGTCCTCGGGGACTCCCAGACAGTCCACGTTTTTTCTCCCTCCCAGCTCTCTCCCAGACAGTCCACATTCTTGTTCCCTTCCAGCTCCCTGGGAGGGAACAAAACCGTGGACTGTCTCGGGGTCCCTAAGGACAAGGTTGGGAAACACTGATTTATATTATTTTAATTTATATTAATACATTTGTACTGCAGCATGAATTGAAGAGGGAAACCTACCTCATCGTAATAGATTCTGAAGTCCGCTTTCTTGGCCCGGAGGTCCCACTGTACCACTGTGCCGCTCTCAAAGCCAATGAGCAGCTGTGGGAGATGGTGGAGAAATAGGAGTAAGAAAAGTGGGATGAAACGGGAGACAAGGATTTGACCAGAGGACTATAAACACAATCAGGTTAAGCAACGCATTAAGGAATACAGGAATATGGATAGTGATTCACACACAGATAAAGCTATTGGCCCTACAACAAGGGGGTGGGTTGTAGCACATGGGCACAAGGACATCACATAATCAAACAAGTAATTGCTTCTGATAGATAATTAAGAATTGAATTAAAATTAAAATCAGATCACTTTTAGCCTTCAAGGGTCATGATCTTCCATCAGCATTCAAATGGGTATTGGCCAGTATCTGAGAGAGGTGATTAAGGGGATTTGGAATATGAGATCAAAAAGTTTTTCTTTTTCGTCAACTACGAATGAACTCAAACTTTATTTAGTAGTTAAGAGAAACTCTGTGAGTGAATTTGCCGCACATTTTGTCACGTATTAGCCAGAGGGTAACATAATTACACCCATGATCTCATTCAGGAATGACGCTTTCACTGTAAGAGGAACTAGCAGACAGTCCAGTGGTCAGGGACAGGAAATATCCCAATTTGTTCCCTTGAGTAGGATGCTTAACCCAAATCTCTCCAGCAAATCAGCCACACAAATATAATTATATATAAGCAGCTGTACAAACCAGCAATACTGTAAGTCACTTTAAATACATGTGTTAGCTGTGCAATTAAATAATATTAATGAAAAGACAGACTCAACTTGGTGCAAGACAGGTACAGCAGGAGGGCAAAAACATTATGGGAGACAAGTACATCTACTGCTGAAATACATCGCACAGCCACAGCCATGCTGTTAAAGCAACAAAGGACACCGCGTGCTTCATGGGACGTGACACAATGCCAATGAATGATAAGGCACCCATTTCCAAACATATTAACAACTTAGTTCACATAAATCATCCTCATACTTCCATCTTAAAAAAGAGAGAGAAATTGCTGGTGCAGCTCGATTAATATAACACACCCTAGATCTCCATCAGTGTGCTGACATACGCCAACGCACAAAACAGACACATGGACAAAATTCTCACCAAGAAGTTACTGTAAAATCCAAGATGATTTACAAATGTCTCTCCTTTGGCATTGTTCTGATATATACATTTTTTCTTTCCTCCCGGCAGGCAACGTGTCCTAGACACCTTGGAAAATCAATTCTTTAATGTTTGTGAAGATGACCGATGCCTGAAGCAAAACAGCCCAACTTCCTTGCTGTAAATATAAGGGCTCTAGCACAAAAAGCAAGAAACAATCAACGACCGTGTTGCTGAAATATTGCTGAGAGCTAAAGCGCTAGGATTTATCCCAGACCATTCTGAGAATGACAGGCGAAGTTACCGAAACATGGTGGGGAGTGAATTTCGCCCACTGCGCACACTCACCTTGCCCTCATCACGTGGGCTGTCACTTAGGTGAACCACTGGTCCAGGATGAGTTTTGGTTGATCTTTAAATGAGATAAAAAGAAAAAAAAAAAAGCAATTTTTAAGTTCATGGGCAGTCTATAAATAATCTAGAGTTCTCCTTGAGTTCTCTATAGCCCTGGAAGAACACATTTCTGACAACATCATATTACATATGTTATTATGATCCATCCATTTCCTGCAGAACATGCAGACTCCACACACATGGAGGTGACTAAGTCAGACTGAAACCCTGGTCCCAGAGGTGTGATTCAACAAAGCCAACCACAGCACTACCGCCCCATCCCCTCTAACAATAACAACAACAATAATAATAATAAGAATAACAACAACCGGAAAACTACACGGCAAAGTGTTTCAGGAAGACATGGGGACAGCTCCTGGACACAGCTACCTGTAGGCTTCCCATTTCACAGCAAAGCACAGGTTTTGTGGACTAAGGGGTTTACATGGTTCTCACAAATGCTTCCCCTGACAGTGATGAATGAAACAGGGAGCGGCTGACACAGAGACAGCAGAAACAGATGGAGCTGCAGAACACAGGCTCTGCTCACTGCCTTCCAAGGGCATTCAAAATTTGTTTTACACAGTTCTACAGTGTTATTTTAATAGCAGCTTGTCACTTAGTGACTAATTTTCTATCAATTTATTATCACTGTGACTTTGCATTTCAGCATGAGACTAAGATGTATTGAACATATATAATTGTCAGTGTAAAAAAAACCAAGGGTGTACAAAAGGGAAAGCAAGGCTTTTAAAAGCAATGCTTTATTGCACGTGCAAGAAAACATTAACCCGAGTGTGAATGTTAACAAAGATATCGATAGAAGGTAGAAGCTAATGAGCACAAGCTGACAGTGAAGAGATTAATGCAGAGAGCGCACAGTACCTCTGTCCTGCTGAAGGGTAACAGAGTCACGGACAACAGAAGGTAATTATGAGTGAATATTCATTCATAGTGCGGGGTTTATGCTGGACTGAAAGCTGACCCAAGGGGGATTTCCACCACTCAAAAGCATTCTTAATAAGTTCATAATTCCTGCTTAAGTCTTAATTTTGTTTTTCTTCAACCAGAATTAACATATCAACTACTGTGAGACGAAAAACACTAATAATACTAACATTTTCTCATCTGGTTCATGCAGTGTTATATCCTGGAAATTGCTCTCACCTCCATTTGCCCATCATGTATTTTTCAGGTTATTCATTTCCAAGGAAAGCCAAGGTATTATATAAAATAATCGCAACTTTTTCACAGTTGTGTGCACATCACAACTGAAACAAAAGTCATGAAACAAAATCTGAAGTCATAAAAACACTTGTACATAATGCAGAACTATTAAAAAATATATATGTATATATATAGTTGGAGATTTTTGAAATATACATGCTGCTGAGTAGCAAAATTGCACAATAAAGACAATAGAAGTGCGTTATTTTGATCAAATTCTCCCGCTACAGTTATTCGACATTTCATTTTGGAAAGTATAAATCATTTTCAGTTGAAAACACAATTTTTGGTGAATAATAAACAGATCAGTCCAATGGCATGCTCATAAAATGAAAATTAGCATTAACAACTATTTAAAATACAGATTCAAATGCCAAAATACTAATTTCATGTTATGTTACAATGAATATTTATGAATATTATGTAAAATTCAATTTGGAATTCCTCTGACGCGCTCTTGAAATGTCTCTTTGTTCCCTAAACCTTCATGAGTACAGTATGTTCTTGGAAATGAGATCCGTTCCAAGGCCTCAGATATTTCCCAAGCTATATAAAAAATTCAAGTTTAACGTAAGTCCAACATTTTGCTGAATTTATTGTGATGAAAGCCTAAAAGCTCTACAACAAACTGATTTCCCATCCAGGGTGCTCCCTGGGATACGCTCAATGTCTCCCATGTCCATTTATAAACACCCAAGGGTTATTTTGCTTACTTTCGTTGAAATAGCCCACTTAATTCCCCCCAAATTGATACTGTTTATTCAAATTTACTGGATATGTCTCGGCCTCCTCAAAAGATGATCTCAACATTTATAGTTATACAAGGTAATGTCGCACCCTCCTATTTAGCTATTACCCAGTACCAGCTGGGATTTATTCACAACTTGGTACATATATATGAAGAGAAACTGTAATTTCATATTTTTATTTCAGTATATTTTAGCAGATAGTCTTATGTTTCTGGAATATGTAGTACTTTTTTTTTTTAAGACTAGAATACATTACAATAACGTCTGTTAAATATTTTGTTCTGAAATGTGAAAATAATTAATCCCCGGAAAGCATTTTATGTAAGACATATACAGTATGTGGGAGTTTAAGACACTTGATACAGCAATGTGAACCTCATAGAGATTAATACAAACAGGGCTGTTTTGAAACTGTCCTACTTAAACAGATAATGTTGCCGCTGAGATGTGATATAATTATCCGAACAGAAAAACTGGATTCCACATAACTTGAAATCTGCTGGATTATTTGAAGCCTTGTCTATTTTATGTGTCCTTCTTTAGCTTATAATTGTCTTATTTCTCTGATTATATATATGATTATTGCCTTATTTTTGTTATTTGCATATATTACAAGGGCTCTAAAAGTTGAGTCATAGGCAAATCAATGTGGAAACATCATAAATATGCAGATTTGTCTTAATCTGCATTTCCTATGAGGAACAAATTTAATATAACTCGGAGTATAGCGGGAACATAACTGGCTGTGCCAGTTACCGGGCGACACATGCAAACTAAATCCACATCACTGCTGCTGCGTTGTTTGTCTGCTTTTAAATATACCCATAATATATTCCAAAACCAGAGAATTAGGGTTAAAGTCGGCATCTTGTCAAAGTACGTTTCAAGTTGGGTAACTAACTGTTTGCTTCAGTATTAAATGTGACACATTTAATCGCAGCACAGATTAGGTCAAATGCTAGGATGACTGGCTAGACTGAGGTGGTGATCTGGGATTTTTGCTTGGGCATGAACACATTTAATTTTATCAGAGACTTTTTCATTCATAGGAAAAAAGATACATTACACATTTATACGCTTTATAGGACAATCAGATTTGAAATAAAAAAGGAAAGAAGTTGTTCTTATTGGCATAGAGAAAATCTGTGAGTTCGTGCCCACTGCAGTGCCCTCCCCCTCTTACACCCGGCCATGGTACAGGATCTGTGAGACCAGTTCAAAGCAGCAAGTGCATTAAAGGTTTAAAACGGGGCCTTCCTAGAGATGGCCAAGGTGAGGCAGGGGGACCAGAAACCCTGCAAGAAGGTCCATCACAGCTATTATGGCCAAAGTGTCCCAGACCATCCTCCAGGTAATATAAACCACAAAAACACACAAGCAGCCCTTGTGCTCTAGAAGAGCCTGTCAGATAATCTCACATTTATTATCACTCCTGGTCTCAACGGTGTAATGGGAAACACAAACATGCAATTTAATGGGTGAGCATGACCCACTCTGCCGAACAGCATGTGTGCTGGCGACGCATTTTTCACTGCTGCATCTAGAAAGTGTCAGAACCTCTCAAAATAAGGGGTGACGCAAACGAGCAAGACTGCAAATCTGAATACTATAGCATCCGTGATGTGATTCAGTCTGCAGGAAACGCATCAACAAATCCTCCTCTCGTGATTCTTGCTTTCCTCGGGTGGCATGAGGTGCTTTATGAGCATAATCCCTTGGGGGAGGACTTACACTGGGAAAGAAATTTAGCCCCAGGTCATCATATGCTGTTCACCCAACAACCCAGTAGCTAACGTTTGTGGGAATATTGGCTAAACTATACTCTGTACACAGTCAGGCAAAGATTCTATATTTGCTGCATTATTGATATGCACATATCAAACTTTCATATAATCATATAGGCCGTGTCTGCAATGAAAATAAATGCAATGCATTCTCTCTTTATTGATACAGTTGGATTAGAGTTAAAATGTATATACAGAAAAGCCTGACTACAGAGACTTCAAAATAAGAGTGTGGAGGTGGGGGTAGGTGGTGGTGGTGGGGAGGGGGCTGGTGCTGGAATAAGCTGGCTCCATCCTGGTGCTTTCACACCACAGTGACTCATTTTGCCACCGTTCACAGATCCTGGCCCTGCTTGCAGAAGACACTGTCAAAATAAAATAATCCACATTCCCTCCTTTCTTCAAAAACTGTCGTTCCAGACAGACGGCACCATGCGACACCAAGCTTTAATCATGCTAGGGATTTAGTATTATAAATAATAATAATAATAATAATAATAATAATAATATTCTCACAAAAGAGAAACCGTAGGAGAGTTCAGATATAAATTCCAGGAATTAACAGTGCCTACCAGGTACCTCTAAGATATGTTCACTTCATTTTAAAAATCCATCCCACACACAGACTCTCAAGCCAACTGCAAATGATAAGCACAATTCAAATCGCGGATGATTGGCAGAATTGCAGACCACCCACAGGAACTAGGCTGGAGACAGTCGAGGAGAGGGGCCCACTGTCAGACACTGAACGAATCGGGCAGTGCTGTATCGTTAAAGGTGTTTCACGCAATACCCTCATGCTTGATTGGTCATCCGAGTAGACCATAACAGCTCATTTTAGGGTATGGATCTTGTAATACTATGGTTTTCACATAGGCAGGAAATGGAGGCTTACTGGTCTATGATTCAGTTTAGGCAGAGGGAGGCAAACTCCTCATTAAAGGAGGACACTTACAGTTCTATGGCCTTGTTCCACATTATGACGTATCCAGACAGGACGAAGGACTCGATGTTGACGATGTGAGTGTTCCCGCGCTCTGTGCCCACATACAGCCATTTACTCTGGAACGGCAGGTGGCAGAACGTGATGCTGGAAGTAACAGAGTTAAAGACACAGCGAATGAGGAGGCGGGACGTCAACCTATAGGAGTCCAGAGCAGACTGGACTTGGGTATGAGAGAGGATACGGTACTCCGCATCCATTCAGGGTGGGTTCTGATGCTTTGAAGAACTAAACTTGCATGAGTTTAGGGTGAAAATTCTATGAACGGTCAACCTTCAACAAGACCGAGAGACCACACTGGACAAACGTAGGCAATCAACCTCCCTAAATCTCAAGATCTAAAACAAAAGGGGCATTTTTTTCTAATTTAACCCAAAAGAATGCACCAGAATAGACTTCATCATCATCTTCACTTGATACATATATAATTGAGCTTTATCTCCAGATGACGCAATAATCCTGTTACACATAGTCATGCTAATAAAACTCTTGTTAAACTTGTAATTAGCACACAAGTTACACTAAAGCTCAGGCAAAATATAATTATAATTTATATTCAGTATATACAATCTTTATATCAGTAATTAACATTTCACCTGGAAGGATAATAATCACAATAATCTTTCATCATTTGCAAATCCACTCTGGAATGAGACAGCAGCTAGTTAAGAAACTGATAAGTTTTCATCATTGTCACCCTAACTCTGTAATAAGTTTCACCCTTATAATCTTTGAAATTGTAAACAACATATTGATTCAACAGAAGCCTGGAGCAAAGTAAAATTAAAGACAAGTGAACAAGCAATGACCAAGCATGAGGCAAATACATCTTACTGAACGCACCCATGAGCACATTTTCTCTCTGTTTAGATACATATATAACACAAGATACGTTAGAGGTATGACGGTCATCTACCAATGAAATTGATATCAAGTTTGTATTTATACAGGTAATGGAAAGTGACAACATGCTGTGACTTTGAGTGCATGTTGGAATGTCCTGGGAGTTGGTGTGATGGATTTCAAACAGTGTTTTATCTTCCTTTTCTTTTTTTTCTGTTTCTGCTTCACCAACATACGGGGCAGGGGGTGCCTCAACACATAAGATACGGGTGGGGGCGTCATTCCTACTCCTAGCTCTGTGTGTGGAGTTTGCATGTGCCACTCGTGTGTGTGTGTGTGTGTGTGTGTGTGTGTGTGTGTATGTTACATTGTGGGAACCAAATATCCTCACAATGTGGTAA
>JAAGVU020000035.1:11100243-11129978 GCA_011763525.2 Mormyrus iriodes
GTGTGTGTGTGTGTGTGTGTGTGTGTGTGTGTGTGTATGTTACATTGTGGGAACCAAATATCCTCACAATGTGGTAAAACCAGTTATTTCGACCTTGTGGGGACATTTTTCAGTCCCTGTATAAAAATTTGTGAATGCAATAAAAAAAACTAACAATTCCAAAAGTCTTTTATTTTGTTTGGTTACTTATGGTTAGGGTTAGGGCTGGGTAGGTGTTACGGTTGTTTGTTTGGTTACTTATGGTTAAGGTTAGGGCTGGGTTGGGGTAAGGTTGGCATAGTTGGGATAGTTGGGGTTTTGCCCATAAAAACGAATAGACAGTCCACACAAAGGCATAGAAAAATCTGTGTGTGTGTAGGTTTCCTCTCAGTACTCTGGTTCCCTCCCACAGTTCAAGGAAACGTGTTTAAGAGAACTGATGCATGTAATGCATATGTAAGCATGTACCGTGTGACGGACTGGCATTATGTCAGGTATTCCACTGCCTTGTGCCCTGTGTGTCTTAAGATGATAAATGATAAACCCTTTATTTGCCATTTGCCCAAGTACATCTGAATTCTTCTCTTCGCTGATCCCATCTTCCTCTCCATAGCTTGGGGGTCACAGCACAGGGTAAGCCAACATGCAGCACCGCTGGAGCTGGGGGTTAAGGGCCTTGCTCACAGGCCCACGGACATGTGAGTCTTCTGCTGAGGCGTGAACCAGTAGTCTTCTGATCACGGACACAGAGACTCAGCCCACGAAGCCACTCACCGCCTGCTAATATATATCTTCATGTTAATATATATTAGGCTTCAGACTATAATACTGACACTCCAGCTAATATACAGTACATTACATCATGAAATTGATGGAGGTCCCAAAGCAGTGGCATCCTCACAAAGCATCATAATTATTAGCCCCATAACGTAATAAAAATAAACCCCCCTCACACAATCAGTATAATGTATTCAAGCATACTATCTGTCATCCTCCTGTTGAAAATGTGGAGGACTACTAAATTAGATCAGTGAACTCCTGACACACTTTTCTTAGTTATTTAGGTAGAACCAAGAAGTAGGCCATGTGAACTAGAAAACGTTTCTCTCAGTGTTCCGGAGCCAAAGGGGCCACAAACACCTTTAAAACAAACGTGTTCTTCACGTTTCTGAGAGGAAGACTTTGAAGTAATTGTGAGAACAGTCACCCCAACATGAGATATGGAGCACCTTAAGGGAACAAAATAAAATGAGTGTTTTATTATGACTGTTATGACAAAGTTTGCTCCTTTCATGTCTCTTAACCGAAAGCTTAACCGAATTTTGGGGCCACTTATGTTCCCAAGAAAATGAAACCTACTTTTATTTTTACTTATAATAAGGTAGAATATTTGTTAAATGTATTTTAGTACATTGTGAGGAATATTGGAAAATCAGAAAAGTGTCCATATTCATTATTCAGTTCTGTTCTATTCAGTTTAATTCAATTCGTTTTATATAAGGTGTCCTTCTCAACATACTGCTCGAGAGAGCTTTAGATATACATATATAAATACATAATACATAAAGAAATATATATAGAATACTGTGCAAGCAGAAACAGTCAGAACACAGCAGAGTAGATGATCAAAAACCCCTTAGGTTAGACTAGTAGGAATGAAAAGCTCTAGGGGTCCAAGGAAACTTAAAGACACCAATCTCTCTATTTCACCACAAATTTAAAGGATACAAAACAATGACAGTGACACTTCTATTGCTACCAAATGTTTTATAGCGCATTCATCGAGCCTGCATTTGTGATTAAGTTGTCAGCATGGTGAATCTGAGTCCTTTTCGAAAGATCTGGTTTTCTTTTCCCTTCAAACAAATCAACCACTTAGATCATGAAACGAAAATATCGTGCGGATGTAACGTTTACAGCTCTTCTCCTTCAAAAAAAAAAAAGCTCTATTCTTGCTTCACATACAGATCACAACATCATTTTTAAGAGGTATTCTGTGGCATGGGAGACATGAAAAGAAATTTCACATTGAACAATGGAAGGTCAGTCAAGATCTCTGCTTGATAATTGACCATGCTGGTCCTTCAAAAAAGATTCAGAAATGACTTTAGATGGATGTTTTAATCTGTGGGGGAATTTTCTGGGGAAAAAAAAACAATAATAACAAGACTCAAATAAGCAGGGAAGAATATATCCACTTCAGACCTTGGAATTGGATTTTTGAAAGTAAAATTTTACATTGGCTCTTTCACCCACCGCATTAATATAGAACATTTCTGATTCAATAATTACATAATTATCAGGCATAATTTCAAAGCATTACCAATTCAACATTTCAATGCAAGAAAAAACTATTTTAGTGGAAATGATATTAACTGTATACAAGGGTAAACAATGCATTGACAAATTTTCCATTCAGTAATTTGTAGCAATGAAGTTAAATAACAATATCCGGAACATTCTTACATTCTTAAAATATTGCTCTGATTTCAATTCAGTTTACAACTCGGAGAGCAGTGTAGTAATGTTTGACATTTTTGTATGCAGCAGGCTGCAAGAATAATACATTACTATGTTTTGGTCATGCATATCAGTTAATAACCACCGCTTTTGGTCAGTCTGAATGACTGGTCAATCTCTATGCTCACATAAGCCTCTACTGTGACATAATGCTAATGAACCCGCAGCACTGAAATGTGAAGTACATCAAATCCTGGCTTTGGTTTGAACGACGGATTCACTGAACACTAATGACGTTGAGAAAGCAGGTGAGTTTGAATGTTCATGGTTGCTACTCGTCAGAGGAACGCAACATGAAATTGCATTCATGTATAGAATACATAAGGCCAGAAACATCCTGGGAGATCATTCAAAAATGACAAGCCATTTAATATAGACAGTATGCTGGCTCTTTCACCCATCACATTAATACAGAAAATAAAAGCATTCCTGATTCAGTAACTACATAATTATCAGCCATAATTTCAAAGCATTACCAATAAAACAAAACCAACAAAAATGTATATAATATAAAATATTTATATACATATAAAAAGTCATGTAAAATAAGCATAGCACTTATGCTTGTGCAGTGCCATTGAACAAAGAAACAGTTTTGAAATCACAACATATAACAGTACAATGTATGCAATAGCCATATAACACAGTACTATCTATATGTGGAAACCACTCTACAACATAAAGACAGATTTTTTGAACACTAGAAGAAGCTATTTTACAGAGCTTCCAAATTGTACAAAAACATACATTCACCGGAAAAGTGAAATTTTGTGATTCTTATTCTCTATTCTATCAAGTTACTCTCGGAGTGGAATTAACTTTTCCCCCTCCCAAATCGTGCATACAGTCCTTTTCATAACAGTGATTTTGAGTAATACGCCGTGTGTCATGTGTAAAAAGGAAATTGGTAAGGCAACAGATATGAATGCTGAAAATCCAGAAAGAGGAGAAGTATGATCATGTTGCTTAAGTTTTCTTTCATTCCTTTTTTCATTCGCTCACACTGATCAAAGTATTTGCAGTGTGTGTGCGCTACTCACCACTCTCTGTTGAACTTGAGCGAGTGCAAGATAGCTGGGCGCTTCTGTCGCAGGTTCCAGAGATGAAGGGTGTCATCTGCACAAGCTGTGACCAGCGCCCCCTAGGGAAGGAAAGAGGGGTATGCACAGAATGGCGTGTCAATGAGCTGGCATGAATCATTCATGTATAAATTCCATTCCAGATATTTGGAACGCTCTGACGCGGTCGCTTTCTAGGGAGTCTGTAATTAGCGTCATCAAACAGCTGCTAATCAACTAGCCTCTTATCATGCTAGTTAGCATATAGCACTTCTGTGTATGATTTCGGTAATGAAATAAAGTGCGTGAATGCAGATCTTAGGAGGTTATAGCCCACAAGAATACATTCTTGGTTTGAGGAGGGGATTTGCTTTGATTGTGTCAAGTTCAGACAAGCAAACAGGGCCCAGCTGAGCCAACATTTACCAGAAGATTTTGTGTGTTTCAGCAGATTCTGGAGTCTATGGGTTTTTAAGTACAGGCCCAAGACCAGGAACAAGTAAACAGTACAGTCCCACAAAGGGTATGAGGTTATTAAAATTTCTATTTTTCATCAGAAATTCTGTGACCTGTGGAAATCTTATGTTTGTAAAAATTTGCTGAATGTTTGAAGTACAATTACTGTTTAAGTGATTTCACATGTGGTTGCATTTGCATTATGTTGGAAAAACACCTCTTTTATTTGATAAAAGCCCATCGTGTGGAGTGTAAATGCTGCCTTTCCATAAGTACAGCAGAACAAAAGGATTTATAGAGTAAGAGGCCTGAAATGAAAAAGGGCACAGCATGGAGGAATCCTTGTGAAGGGTTAGGCAGAGAGGGGAAGTCAGTGTCAGATTAGTGAGGATAATATCCTCCAGAAGCCCAGTAAATTAACAGGAAAGCCTCCTCACGCTCTTCAAGACCGATTTTTGTGTAAACACACAAAGCTGTGAGAACAGGGATGGGAATTCATGAATGTGTTTAACTGTGTTTGTGTACTGATGTGGGATTTGGAATGTCACTTTTTGGAAATCCTAAAATTTACTTTACGATTTTCTCTACTAAACTTTCTGTCATCTGAAATCTTAAGCCTGTTTAACTATAACCAGATTGAATGACATCACAATCCTGTCATTTATGCGAAGAACTAAAACCAAATTAATCAATCCATCCATCCATCCATCCATGTGTCCATCCATATTTTATACTAGCTTGTCCTATGCATGATCATAGGGGTCCGGAGTCTGTCTTGGAAGCTACAAGCGTAAGGCAGGAAATAATCAAAGTCAACGTGGCAACCCAACACATAAACTTGAATTAATTCTAAACAAACAGAAATTCACAGCAGAACAGTCTTTTGCACTTACAATTTAATTTAAGCGTATTAGTTTTGTATGGATATGATTTATTTAGATCCAATCAATATGTTTACATCAGCCTTGATTACGTATGCCATTGATGTCGTAAACAACCTGAAATCTGATTTAATTATTAGGTTTAATAGCATTTGCTGAAAAAAAAATCCTCCCCTCTCTTAATCACTGTCTCTACCAATCACTGCTAAGTCCCAGACACATTCTCAGAGATCTGCCACTGTGCAGTCAGTATATGGAGCTCCCTTAAACACATTGTCCAGCTTCATGGAGGTAAGAGAAGACGCAAGAGGAATTTAGGGTAAGGAATGAGGTGTTCAACTTCATCAAACACCGATCCGGCTATTCTCCTCGCTGCACCAAGAACAAACTCAAGAAGAATGAAAACCTGGTTAAAATCAAGGATCCATTTCCCAAAACCAATCAGTGCCCTGATAATTGCTAATAAGCCCCTAACAATCAGTGTGAGACGGAGGTACAGGTTTTTTTTTTGAAAATGTAGTTTACGGCACAGAGGCCTGGAAAGACAGAACTCATCACAGATCTCATGCTTAAAAATCAAGGGGCATCCTGCTTCACGGTTATGTCAGATGTTTTCCAATTAATACAAAACTTATTGAAAAGTTGGATAATCCAGATAATAATGTTACGGCTGGGTTGTAGCTTATAGATATAGTCTGGGTTTAATGTTCTGAGGAAAAGAGTTTATTAGGAAAGGTGAGTACTGACAAGCCTCTGTTTCTCACACATTCACACATCTCTCAGTGCCTTGCAATCTAGCAATATGTGGTATAGCATTTTCATAATATTTTCACTCTGAATCAGGTCACTGTTAGCCGAGATGTTTCATGTCTGTTATTGATACTGAGTGGAAGCTCTCGAACTCTTCTGAATTTCAGGGGCCACGCTGGGAAAAACGAGACTAGCTCAAGGCAGAGATGAGTCTAGCTGAGGACCCAGCTGGCCATCGTCCCATTATTTACATTACAAAGTACAGGACCGCATTATATTATTCAATCATATGTTGACATATTTCTGAAATCATACCTTTAGGCACATTTTTTGATTAATTTGCCAAAGGCTAATAATAATTATGTACTATTAAATAAAGCTATTTAAACAGTCAGATTCTTTTTCGACAATTTTAGAAACATTCTAGAACAAGCTGCTCCCCAAGAATTTTAGGTGTATATCTGTGTGAAAAATATGGTTTTGTAGTGAACACACTGCAGCATTTTGCTCAGCCGTGCAGCCAGCACGTCTCTATTACCCTGCAAGAGTGCCCCCACCCCCCTACGGCTCCCAGACTGCCTTATAAAGTACTGCAGGTGCACATCTGCCAACAGCATGCTGACTCAGCATTTTGCAGTGCGTGTGGGGGCTGATATCCATCTCAGATAAATAAATGGCACATGGCCCGGGGGTGTTTTGGGGTGCAATGGATTGGCTCTGCGTGTGCAGGGAAGCAGCTGGGGCAGCTGCAGCAAAGGGGAGGGGCTTTAAATAGCCTGTCACTCGGGTGGGCGGGTCCTCCCTTTGTTACCTCAACCAATTCAAACACAGACAAACAAACAAACCAACCGACAGGCAAATAAACATTCTGAACTTAGTAACTGCCTCATTTACATATTCAAATTTTGTACTGATGGAAGGAGATATTTATTTTTGTCAGAAAGACAGACTAATAAAAAATGTGATTTATAAGAAATGCAGTCCCATTTGACTGTTGTATTTCCACACTATTGTGCCGGATAATCAATTTTCAGTGACACCTACACACGTGAATAAGATATAGCATTTCGTCAAACCAGAAATAAATCACTCCTGTATCTGCTCCCTCCCCCACACTCCCCATTTCACTAGCCTGTACCCCATAGTGGAACCTTGGGCAAACTGTGTGTAAAGTGGTCTCCCCCCTCTCCCCCCCGACAGCACGGATGAACCGTTTTCACTGGCAGGAATCACGCTAGCAAGGCTGCAATTACGGCTTGGCTCCAATTAGCTCACGCCGCCATTCCGTAATTAGCCCCTTTCCTTCCTGTCAGGATTATTAAGACAGTGTTTATTCTGGCATCCTGCAGGCCGGCACAAGCGGTGGGGGCATGCCGGGGGAAGCAGCTCATGCCACAGAATGGTGGTGCCTTTGGAAATTTAAAGGTTCGGAATGATAGCTATGGAAAAGGCAGTATGGAGCACTGCCCAGCCCAGTTGGGTGGGTCTATTGTTATTTGTGTTGACTGAATCTACCTGTTCTTAATTATGTCACTATTTATGTCTGTTATGATTCTGTTGCCATAGTAACCCCAGATCACAGCCCCACTTTATGTAAGGACCCAAACATTCATGCTTCAGGCTGCCTGAGCATGTGGCGTCTCTTTTCCTTTCCCCACCAAAGCAACACTTGTTATGTTCACATGATTTACGACTAGCCCGTTCCCCTGCCCCTGTATGCCCTTTAAAAGGGAAATCTCGAATGGAGCTCCTTTGCCCTGAGATGCATGGGGTTTCCCATTGCCAGGTACAGACCACGCCTGGCTGGCAGCTTGCTTTTCCTCTTCCAAAGACCATTTGTTGCCTTCTCATAAACTGCTCCTTATCCTTTGCTGATAGTCACTCTTCATGCAGTTTACAATGTGACTTATTCGACCAGCTTTACGGCATCAGAAACACACCAAAACCATTAAAGGCCAGTACAAGTGACTTGACACATTGCATAAAGCTTAGGCAGCGATAGGAGAAATGAGCTGTCAAAACCCACCATTGACAGCACTGCTGTGAGTTGTCAATCACTGCCTGCTTCAACCTGATAGGCACCAACAATAAATCAACAAGCTCTAAATTAACCAATGATTTGGCAGCTTAATCAGATGGTGTCTGACATCATACAATAATCTTAACTGCACTGGGGTTCAAAGCCTCATATCTCCCAGCTACCAGTGGGTTTTGAAAGCCTCTTAAACAACATGTAAAATCAAACAGAGAAATGCAATATGACAACTTAAGTTAAGCAGAGCCAGAAACACTGTTGTCTTACTCTGCAGCCAAAAATAATACACGTTACTTCACACTTTTTCCAAAATAATTGCAATCACTAAAAAAAAATGAAAACATCAATTAACAGATCTCTAGTTCCAAAACAAACATTGAGATTTTACCTTGTTTTTAGTTTGTCAGCCATTAAATCGTGCAAATAGATACACAGAAACATGGGTGGATCCTGTCACGGGCAAGATGGGAAATTGGTGGGCAATTGTACTATCTTCTGAGGGGGCACTGACTTACCAAACCCAGTCATCCCCCCACCTCTGGGTCAACAAGGGTGAAACTGGGCGGTAGAGTTTGGGGGGGGGCTGGTACTTGCCGAAAGCAAGCACTACTGCATGCAATAACATTTCAGAAACTGGGAAATTTTCCAAACGACAAGTACAGAAACATATGTATATATGTACAGTATGGTGCAAAAGGAAATGTTTGAAGCTATTTATGCATATTTATGTGGGTTGTTAGCATATGTTTGTTAGATAAAAACACCATTTAACATCAAAAACATATGCAAATAAAGAGAAAGGTATTAAAAACTTTGTCATTTTCAAAAAGTTACTGATATCTAGTTGATTGGCTAGATGGACACTGCTTCAGTTCCCAAACCTCTCCTCAGGGGCACCCCAATCATTCCATATATTCATTAAATTTTATCACCAGCTCACTTATTTAATTAGTTCAGTTATTTAAAAAAGTCAATGAGGCATTGATTAGCCATATGAGCTGTGCTATCGATCAAGTCAAAAAATGTAATGGGTGTAATGGATGGCTGCTGAAAATACTGGGGTCACTTTAGGAGATGTTCTGAAATGGCTAAGCAAACACACTTTGAGTTGTACACCAGTTCATTTAAACATCATTTTTACTGACTGCCTAAACCTTTTGCAGAGTACTGTTCGTACCTTTGTATGTATGCATGCGTATGTGCACATATGTATATATATGGTGTTATTTCCCAACTCATTCTGTGACCCTCAGTTGATTAATGAAGTTACTTATAAAGTGATTCCGTTGAGCTTTTGATGCTAAATGTGGGGCACCACGTGCTCTGAGCCTGAATGGTGCATGTGTCTTACGCTCTTCTTCATTAATAAAAACAGGGTCACCCGGACAGACGAGCAGCAGTTAGCGACAGAGAGCTAGCTGCCCTGTCTGTGAGGGCGGCACCTCTGTTGTTCCTCACAGCCTGCTGCTACGCTAGCTCTCCTCCACATTCTCTGTTTACGAGAGACCCCGGGGTCCTGTGTTGACCTTACAACCCCACACGCATTAAAAAAATGCCTGCTGGACTGATCTTAAATATTTTATTTCTGAGCTGATAATAGGCAGCGTGTGGCTTCCCAGGTCAGTGATCCAAGCAAGTAAAGTTACTGGTTCAGAATAATGAAAACGGTTGGAGCCTACAGTAAGGCTCAGTAGAATGCCGTGCAATCCGCGAGGTGACACAAGCGGCTGCCTAGGTTGTAGGTCGCCATCTTCTGCAGGTCTCTAACTTCTCAAACCGCCAATATCATTTCCCTGAAAAGTTTCACCCCCCACCGCACCGCCCCAAGTGAGGAGCATGTACAGTGTTGGCCACGACAAAGTGACACGCATGTCTACTGAAGCTTGCCTAAGGTGTCACATGGGCACTGGCCCTTAAGTCGCACTGCTGCAGGGGTGCAGAATAATTGGCTGACCCCATGCTTTGACCCCAAGCTCTTTTCTCCAATCTGTGTGTGTGCGTGTGTGTGTGTGTGCGGGTCTCCTACGGCAGCAAGATGGAATACAGACAGCCAGAAACCTCATTGTACTCCCTACCCGTACAAGGACCATAATCTGCTCAGTCATTTGCAGAAGAACCTGGACGTTCTGCAAAGGCTACTTATTTCCTTAAGCATTCTGATGGCATCCATCAGATATGGCGACAGGGGAATCGAAGCGGAAATAAGTGATGCTGTGGGGTCACCGGTGGGCCCCAGCTGACACAGCGTATATCACTGGGTGCATTATCTCTAAGCCCGGCCGGCGCAGCCTGCCCCGGGCTAGCCTGACATATCCTGCTGTAGATAAAAGGATGCTGGGGATGGGATGTGGAGGTCAGATGGATGCGTTGGTGATTACTGCAAGGCACCGACATCCAACAAGCGCTTCAGCAAGGGGCACATCATACGCTTCCCTACATGAAAAATAAAACTATAAACAAATAAACTCATACATACATGTTATATTCATAAAGAAAAGGACTGAGAAGAAATAAACACATTCTTACCATGGGGGTGTTATGGAATGTTACGGTTTTTGACATTGGGCAATTTTGAAATTGAAAAGAGCAGTGCATTCTGGGAGATGTTTGTGGGCATCTGCCCATCTCTGCCTTCGCTAGGCGTGTTTACTTCATGTTAAAGTCACATTAATATAGGATAAAAAGCAATGACTGCCCAAGCATCACCGCTCACAAATGCCGAAAGGCAGCGTATCTGAACATTCATGCTAAATCCATTCAAGTTTTAACTGAAAAATGGAAAATAAACAGAAAAAAATATATCGATCATTAACCCCATACCATTGTCAGCCTGTTTTCAATCCTTTAACTCAAAATGTGTTATAAGTGAAATTTAGAGAGAATATTAACATCATTTGTTGATGTTGTTCTTACAGTTGAAATCATTATTATTATTGCGTGATTCGATAATTGCTAACACATACCAGTTGCACATTACTGCTGTTACTGCAGTCGCTGTTGCCGTTGTTCCACTGGACCTTCACAAATACAGATTATATGGCACGATCTCTCTTCCCACCACAGGTAAATGCACCCTTACCCTGTGCCCACTGACCCTGTGCAAGTACCGCAGCTCCAGACAGCTCCAGCTCATTTCCATGAGAGGCGTAGAGGGTGGAAGATGGGTCAGGGTATATTGGACCCAGGTCTCGACGGGTGTTTCGGGGCACTGATTTGTTGCTGCACAGCCACACATCTGCATGACAATGATGCCAAGGCCTAGCAGATGTGGCTAGCAGGGCGCCATGTGTGTGTTTTATGACCCGAGATAACGTATGCTGCAGTAAAATAGATCAGAACAGCTACACACATAGCCCGGTCATTAGTCAGTGATACCAGAAGGCTGGGAGGCATTAATCTGCCAGGTAACAGCTGGTGCCAGTGCAAACTTACTACAGCATCTACAAATGAGCCTCCATGTAGAAGCTTCACCATGTGCAACACATCCAACTTTAAATGCGCCTCTGTCAGCTAGACCAGATTACAATATGAGGCAATGTGACACGCAAAATGACACACCCACGACATGACTCTCCCACTAGTTCATGATGGCAAAGAATATGAGGCGCCCCTACCTCATTGATGAGGAACTGTAGCTGAAGGACAGCAGCTCCGCTGTCATGCTGGCAGTAGCAGTCCACGCCTGGCCGTCCCAATCTGATGTTATCAAGTCAAGGAGGTCAGACCAAAATGTAACACAGAATAAAAACTTAAAACTCTCAAACTCAAAAAAAACAACATATATGATGTCAAAGAATCTGTCCCTGCATTTTGGTTATTGGTTATTTTAATTAACATGTATAAAGTCAAACTGAATGGGGCAAACCAATGTCATATAATTACCCCCACTGACAGCTTGTGCTCCGTTTAAGGTAACGTGGTTAACGTACCATTAAATAGGTAAACTGACATGTTTTGACTTGGAAAATCAAAAGGTTCCCAGAGCTTGTAGGAATCACATTAAACAGCCATTCGATTAATCCGGACCCCTTTTATAATCTATTCTAGCATGAAAAGCTCTCTCACACTTCTAAATATTGGTCCATTCACGAGGCAACCCAGTTTGGGAAAAAAAAAGCATTGCAGGAAAAGGCAGAAGATGTTTGGAATTCAATCCCCTGAATGCCACAAAGCAGAAGCAAGGGGTCATGGGTCACAGCTTTAGAGACCCATCAGGTCTATTTAAAGTGGCCGTGAGTCACTGGGAGAGTAAGATACAAAAAAATAAAATAAAATCCTCCAACTGTCAGACAGCTTAGGATCAACTTTTTCAGTAAAAAGACAATTCTGTGTCCGAACCATACATTTAGGCGGCTGCTCGAAGCCTTCCTTGGGGATTCATGCAGATAAAAAGAATGGCCACTTGTCTGTCCAGTCAAGGTAGCAAACCCTTAAAAATAGAAAAAGGCCAACTAATCAGGACCAGAAATGGTCAGTCGTATGGAAAGCGTAGCCCCTTCTGAGCATGCGGTCACGCTATCCAGCCAAGACACAGCATAACTGCATTTACACAAAAAAAAATTCATTCCCACAATCTTTCAATAGCAAACAAATCCACATTTTCTAAAGTGAAATTAAATTACTCAGTTTCAATGCCGTTTTCATTGATTAAATTCACGGACATAAACATATTAACAATATCACGGAACATTGTTGGGAAATGTTTTGGAGATTTATTAAAAATCCATTGCATTTCTGCCTCTGGGATGTCAGTCCCGGTGTAGGGCATGCTCATGTTATACCGGTCTAAGGATTAGCCATTAAAATGTAATGATTATTAGATCCCATCTCATAGCGGTGCTGATAAGTATTGTGCAGTGTTTCCCTAATTCCATTCAGAGGGATTTCAGAAGGGCCCCATCTTAGACTGTCATTTTTAAAGAACAGTTAATCTTTACAACTTGCTAAACACGCAGAATACCATAACCGACTAATAAAAGGACTTACGCGTTAAGACCAGGGTGTCCTTTTTGTACTAAAACTGGCTGCAATAAGACATATAATGCTGAAACGGAGAGAGCGCCATCAGCTCCGAGGCGTCGAATTCCGCCTAAACCCGGATTCCTCACACTCCTCACTGCCAAGCAAAACGTTTAAATCACAAGGCTCCGCGGATGGAAGGTCCTTATCATGAAACAGCACGTATACGTGATTTCTCTCAGTATCCAGCAGTATTACAGTATGATGCAAAGTAAGAAAAAATGAGTCCGTGATATATAACCAGTTACATAACCAGAAAATCACTCAAGAGAGCAGGCTTAAGTATATTACGGTAAATTTCAGCAAGACCGAAGTGAAAAAAATCCTTATTTATTGTATGAATATTTGGATCAGTGAACTTGGTTTTTGGTGAAAGAATGTATTGGCAGAAAGCATAGCAATTATGTCAGTGCATCCCTGAGAACTCTCAGCCATTTGGCAATCTCGCCGTGATGTTTTTGACATTGTCAATCTGAAGATGCTCTATTGTGAATATGCATCAAATATAAAAATGTCCAGCACGTAAACCAATACGATACAATGTTGTTATGAAGACTGAGCTGACCATGCTCATGGGGACACTTAAGGACATGTTTGTGTACCCTTCCACCTTGGTTTTTGACTTAGTTTTAAAGCTCTGCTTAAAATTCACAACCTGACCCAGGAAATTTCACAGAGATGGATGCTTGGAAATGAGATGAGAATTAAATGAGAATTACTGTTACAGCACGCAGAAAGAGGTCTTTCAAACAATTCTGTGGCTCGTTAACTTCTGAATCGTAAATTAATTTAGGATCATCAACACAAAGGTTTTGAGTACTTTTCTGGCCCTGATAATTTCGTAACACCCTTTGCCTTCATATTAAGTATGTGTTTAAGCCATTTTAGATTAACAGTTATGAATTTGTCGTAACAAGTAATAGAAAAGAATAAATACGATATAATCAAAGATATCCACTTTAACTGAATTTACAATTGCAATCTTTATCGCAGCAGAATTTGCTAATTATAAAAGCCACGATTTAGAATCAATTCACAGTTTACCATCTAGAGATAGTTTTAGTAGCATTTTGTAACTTTTTTCAGTTTTTCAAAGTTTTTTTTTCCATTTAAATGTCATACTCGACAATCCCAGTCTGAGGACGATGAAGGCATTCCATGTGTCCTTAGCAGCACCCAGAGATACCAGGTCAGGGAGCCGTACAATGAGAGCAGCTGGCTTTCACTCAGTCCTGTTTATGAATTAGCACTGGCTGCCCTGAATAACTTGTGCAAACATGTCTTTACTGCAGTTAATCAGTCAGATTTCTGGCTCCAGTTCCCCAATTTTCGTTTATCCTACCTACTAGTTCATCTAACCTTCAGAGTCCTGTCTTCTGCAGCTTCCTGTTTTTTGTTTCCAGGCTTCCATGTTCTGGTTGGATTCCTGGTTCCCGTCTCTCCTGCTTCCACCAGTTCTCTCCTGAGTAATCCCCTGCACATATGTTCAGTCAGCAGTCCTAAATCCTCTCGCTTGCCTGTTTACCACAGTGTCTTTTAACAGATTTGGGGATATTTGGGTGCCGCAGCCCGGTTCAGGGTGATACCTTTGTTTGTTAATCCTTCCTGTCAGATACTTGGAATATACCTGGCTGGGAGACTTGTTTACATAAAGGATAAAAATGGCAACGATACAAATAACTGGAATTAAAGAGAGATATAACTACATACAATATATCCCTGATTTTTTTTAATGACACACTTGAGTGTCATGGAATCAATGAAAGAAACACAAATTAGGTCAGGTCAGAACAGCTTAATGAAAACCAGATCTATGAAGGCTAGGCACTATCCTAAAATGGATATTTTTAAATCCATAACCCTGCCCAGCAAGAAAATGCGTTAGCCTGATTTCAGCAATTTTGTATTAAATTGCAGTGTATACCACCAAGGAAAACTTAATGAAACACGTGGAGGCAGTGCTATTCCAGAAGACAGCTATACATTTTCCATAATCACTTATCTTGTGTTGGTGAGACTTTTCCTACAGGGCAGGAGGCAGGGGCACAATTCACCTGTACTGTGTATCTTGTACTGTGAAGGTACAGAGGAGTAACCAAGAGTGTAAAATATAGGGGAGTAACTAAGAGTATAAAGCATAGGGGAATAAGTTTAGAAAATGCACAGGCAGACCATCTAGACTACTCATAGTGAATCACAGTGGGAATGAAACCCACAACCCACAGAGATATGAGAGCACAGCATTGCCCACTAAGCCCCATGCCACCTTACAAACACTTACACCTGCATCTCTTTTTTTCCATTCCAGTTGTCATGACCTCCTCTGAGTAGAGAGGGAACAAAAAGTGAACTCAGGAGGTCCTGATTTGAAGAACAGTGACAGCTGGGGAGCTTAGAGCCACTTAAATAAGCACTCCAGGATGTCAGAGAGAGCCCCATTGTACCCTCACCACGGGGAGGGGATGGCGTCTGCTGAAGAGTGCCGAGGAGGGCTGGGAACTGCGATCGGCCCTCCTGCCAGGCTCGGGGACGATGGCTCATCCACAGAATGTAGGCTTACATGTAGCACATTAGCAGCCAAACGCGATTTCCAGACACCAGATTTCAATTGCTCTACTTTTTCTTCGGCAACAATTGTGCCCATTATTTGACATGATTTAAAAATCTCATATCATCTGCTGTCTATTCTGTGAAGAATGGAGGATGTTAAAGGCACTACAAATCAGTCACACTCGAGCAGTGTTATCAGGTAGACTTTGACCCTCTGAGGCAAGCCTTGGGACAAGAGGAGTTTGGCGCGTCCATCCCGTAACATTTAAAATGAAAGTTTAATTGTCCATGATGCTTTTTCTGCTGTCAATTGTCCTTGGTTTAATTATCTTGCTAAGTAGGATAACTTTGGATTCTCCCCTTAGGAGAACGAGCGAAACACAGATATTTTAATGGTACACTGCCTCTCCTCGCATCTTCATTATTTCACTGTGAATCATACCAGCCACCTTCGAGGTACCCCGCGATTCCTCGGGGGCGGCGGCAGAGCTTAATTTGTGGCGGAGCTCACCTCCAGGGCCTCCGGCACAGAGCAGTCGGTGCGCTCTCATGTGTGCTCTGCCATCTCACACACTACACCCAATATAATTAGACTTAAAATTTATTTTAGTTAAACTCTGGAATTAATACAAATTGAGCTAAAGAAATGTGTATTTATAAAACTGTTTTGTTGTAAGACAGTTTTTGACATTTGACATTCTGCCTAAATTGGTATGTTTTGCTTATATGACTTCTGATTTGAAAGGATAAAACTGCCCTGTGTGCGCCCAGAAAAATCCACTTTTTCTCCACTAAAATAGATGAGGTTACATGTCAGGTCATTACAGCAAAATATTCATCCATCCATCCCTCCATCCATTTTCCGTAATGGCTTATCCTATTCTGGGTCATAGGGGGTCCAGAGCCTATCCCGGAGGCTACGGGGAACAAGGCGGGGAACAACCCAGGAGGGGGCACCTACCTATTGCAGGGCACTACAACAGAAATAGTTAAAAGAAAATGCCTAAAAGACAGAGTCATTCTTTTGGCAAAGCAACAGAGCAATCGGAACCCAAGCAGACCAGCAATGAACCAGAAAACTTGATAGACGAACAAGCAGAGACAGAAAGGCGAGGAATAGCGTTTCTGGATCCTAATGCTAATGAGAACAAGCAGAGGCAGTAAGGAGAGGAGCAGCATTTTTCTGGATGCTAATGCTAATGAGAACAAGCAGAGGCAGTAAGGAGAGGAGCAGCATTTTTCTTGATGCTAATGCTAATGAGAACAAACAGAGACAGTAAGGAGAGGAGCAGCATTTTTCTTGATGCTAATGCTAATGAGAACAAGCAGAGGCAGTAAGGAGAGGAGCAGCATTTTTCTTGATGCTAATGCTAATGAGAACAAGCAGAGGCAGTAAGGAGAGGATCAGCGTTTCTTGATGCTAATGCTAATGAGAACAAGCAGAGGAAGTAAGGAGAGGAGCAGCATTTTTCTGGATGCTAATGCTAATGAGAACAAGCAGAGGCAGTAAGGAGAGGAGCAGCGTTTCTGGATGCTAATGCTAATGAGAACAAGCAGAGACAGTAAGGAAAGGAGCAGCATTTTTCTTGATGCTAATGCTAATGAGAACAAGCAGAGGCAGTAAGGAGAGGAGCAGTGTTTTTCTGGATGTTATAATATAATATTATTTGGCCTGCATGAAAAAAACAAAAAAATAACCAATTAGGTCTGATGTTATCGCACTCTGACACCGTTAGCTATTTCTAATGCTTCCATGTTTAATTCTTGAAATCTTCGCTGAATCCATTCAGTGAACTAACTATCCAGATACAGTTGCAGTAATTGAGCTATTCAGAGAAAAAATGGCTCATATCACATTATATTATCTGAAACTGTCCTCAGTCCAGGTCCCAAGTTTTCTAAATAGAGCACAGTGCCATCTATACTGGAAATGGGGAAATTATTGAAAATCCCATTAAAAAAGATTTTTTTTTCCCCACTGACCGCCGGCTTGTAGCTCAGTAATAAAGGCACACCAATTAAATAAAATGACTGTGGTGCTGTACAAATGGAGAGGGCATTTACCCCTTCTCCGGCTCAGCTTACCCACCATACATGCATGAAATTTTGGTTCCAATGAACTATATTTTATCATCCTAGTTTTTTTTTTTTTCCACAGGGTACCTAGGAGACCACAGCGATGCTCTCCAATCTCACGGCAGTGATTACAAACCTGTCCTCCTGCTTTTGCTGCCTACTGATGCGATAAGAATAAGAGATGACTTGGGAAAGGGGCATGCATAAATGCTCGTCTCTGTAGACCATGCAAAGTCGACGCTCATGACAAGCTTTTCACCTAGAGTAAAGGGCAGCTGGGAGTCTTTGGTGGCGGGAGACAAGATGGAATGCAAAGGCAGAAAGGGCAAAAAAAAAGAGTACAAAAAAGGAATTTCAAACCCCACTTTGGACAAACGGAGCCTTACAAATTCTTACAAATGTTTATGCATTTATCTTCATTTAAACAAAAGGCTAAATCAAATGATCACTTTTGTGAGTTACATATTGCACTGGGGACTGTAATAGAAGTGTACTTCATGAGAGAAAACGTCCAGAAAAATAAGCGGAAATAAACTTAAATAAACCACAAATGCAACACTTGAAAGAATAAATACTATGCAGTTCGTGGGAATATTTATATATTAAATTGTGGGGACCATTTCACAAAAACCTGTTTTTTGACATTGTGGGGACCATTTTCTCAGTCCCCACAAAGAGAAACTCAGTTTTATAAAAATCTGTGACTGCAATAAAAGAACTAAAAATGCCAAATGTCTTGTATTTTGTTTGGTTATGTGTGGTTAAGGTTAGGGCTGGGTAGGGGTTAGGGATGTTGTTGCTAGAACTCGGGTTTTTCCCATGGAAATGAATGGATGATGGAAGATATGGAAGATATGAATACAAACATGTATGACAGAGATTTTTCTGTGGCATAATTGACATGCTCACAGCGATATATTCCAGGAGTTTTTTGCATGTATTGACACTGCACTTTAAGTTATTTACAATGTACACTGATTATGAATCACCCTGATAGAGCCACTGTCAACTTAATCTATGTCATTTTGAAACTAATTATTTAACTACCAAGTGAATAAAATAAATAAAATATCAATGGACGTGGGGAGCTGGATGAGTGAGTAGAAAGAGCACAGAGTTGCACAAACAGATACAGAAAGATAAAGACGAAGAGGCAGAAAAAGAGGAAGAAATGGAGAGAATAGGAGAAGAAGTGAACAAAAACTCTTCCTGGTTCTCTTCTTCTTCCATTCATTTACAAACGATCTTTCAGGGCAGCAGACCTGTGTGGAAAGCAACTATTTTAATGACTCATACAGGTATAAATTTTACTGCAGCTGTTAAGGTAAAGTGTCTTGCTACAGCAGGGCACCTCCTGGGAGATGAACCAGCAACCTTCAGCTTGAGGACAAGGGAGATCCTCAGAGAGCATAAAAAAAGCCGAATTGTGTGTGTGCGTCTGTGTGTGTCAGGCAGATGGTCCTGGTTTGCAGAGGAATATATCCAGGAAAGTAGAGGGTCTAATACAGAGATAAAGGGAACCACTGCTGATCCATGTTCAAATCCCAGCCTGTTTTACAGCCAATTTAAAGTCACTGTTTTTAGATATTATTTTCTAAAAATATCTTTAAGCATAGCGTGTGCAACTCTTACTCCATCCATCCTCTAACCTCTTCTACTGTTCAGGGTCACAGGGTTACTTTGACTCTAACCACTAAACTATCGTAAGAACAGACAGAGGCATGGCCATTTGTGAGGGAGAGACAGGTGACTATATCTGTTTTGAGTCACTCTCTCATTCACGACTGATATTACTGTAGCTGACATCGATCTTATTTTTTTCAGTCCATTGAGGCTATACATGTCACATGACTATCAAGCGACCAAGACATGACAAATCATGGAACTAAAAGTTGAGTGTCTTCTCAAAGTTTTACTTATCCTCACTGAGCTGGCAAACCAGTAAATTCACAGTTTGCATATCCGGCATGTGCCTCTCATGTTGCATCCATACATAAAGTACAATCCCCACAACATACTTACATCGATCGTTCTCCGTCTGCAATATCGATTCCCTTGTCATCACTAATAAGCACATCCTTGTACTTGTAGAGATCCAATTATTTTACATTCAGCGGAACAAACCACATACACATGCAAACCCTTTAAACGACAGATTTTTAAAAGTGAAATTTCCTTCTGTCTCGATATAAAAGGTACAGTGGTCATTTGCCCACTGATGAAAGAGTAGCTCTGGAAATATGCATCCACAGAAAACAGGAGGGAATGGTTTGCTTTTGAAGACTTCAAAGACTGTGAGAACTAGGTCTTCATTGTGGTGAGGAATGGGACGAAGAGCCTGGAAATGTGTTTCTTCAGATGGGTAGTTGAGCCCCTCCTGTGCTGCTGAGTGATCACAGCAGACAGGTTTTGTCTAAGAGGCTATATCTGGCTGTAAACACGGAGCATCATTTGCTTTTTAGAATTTGTTTCCCCACTAACAAGGCAGGTTTTATGCTTGCTCCCAGTTTTGTTTGTTTAGTTTTTTCTCGATGGAACGTGGCAGGGCAAACTAACCTGACGGTAATCAGTTGGCCTTGCCTGTGAACACCAAATACTTCCTGATAGCCCTCTTTGTTTTCAGTTGTCCAATAAATCCCAGAAAAAACAGAACTTTCCATTCCTTGAATCTTCTTTTATCACAATTTCCCTTATCCGTGAGACAATACATGAACATTTTTATTTTAGTGGCTTTAGCAACATGCTACTTCTTTAGAAACATCTTTATTTATTTTTTTTTTTACCTCTGAAATAGACGGTAGCGTGAGGTGCAGCTTGCCGAAACTCAGCAGCGTTAAATCAGCTGTGAGATGCTGTGGTGCCTTCGCAGAATTTCTCAGAATTAATTTAGCCCTGCTCCGCGTGAGGCGTTTCTCCTCTCCCCACCCGTCCTTATTACACATACTAACTGGCACAGAGACGATGAAATGAGGAAATTCACAGGAATCCATATAAGACAGAAGAAACTGTGTCTGCTGCCGGAAAACACCTTGTCCAGCACCTATGGATAAACATGGGGCCACCTTGTAAAGAGCGTGCCAAAGCGTACCGGTGCATCTATATATAGCGCCTCTTCCAAAATGGAACCAGAGTCCATTTTAACACCCCGGATCCATCCGACCTGACGCCCCCACCCTTTAGCGAATCTCCACACATGTCAGATACACAACTTCAGCTGACATACTGACAGCATTAACAGCATCTGCTGAGTAACATCTGAACATTTGCCATTCTAGCAATCACCAAAACACGCACACTTTTGTCCTTACTTAAAGGCTGCATTCAGGGTAATATCATGATGGTTTTATAGTTTAGCTGAGCGGTTGGCTATGATTTATTTCCAGATTACCTCTGTGCTGTTAGATTATAGTCGTAACTAACACAAGTGATAAAATAGTTCAGTTAGGAACAGATCAATACCACACTGTTAACATAAGTTTTGATCATATTCTTACTATTATTTTAGATTTAGAATAGACAGAATTAGAATTAGAAAGCTACCTTGCCTTGTTCATTATTTAAAACAGACATCTCCTTTAATGTATATGGAAATACTTTATTATGGAATAATAAAGGCTGTACAACAAGATAATCAAATGGCATTTTGTACACATTTTGATAGCTACATCACTACTTATAACTTACTAAATACACAATTGCATTTAATTATAATAATTTTAATTGCAATTATAAGACCACAATTATAGTACTGATGTGTAATATTTTCAATTTAAGTAAGATTCATGTATATTTAATATTTAATTAAATATTGTTCTTGATTTTTGCACTAAAGGTGCAAAATGGAAACACGTGTGTTAGTCAGCAGATTCGATTATTTTTTTTTATCAAAATGAAGGTCAAAAGGACAGACATTAAATGCGGAAACATGATAAAGATAAATTTTGCAAGGGAAACTGCAATTGCCAGGAAAAGAAATGAACAGTAATCAAATTCATTATGTTTTGTTTGTACTATAGCAGCAAACGGTTTTTAAATTCATTTTTCTGTTGTTCTATACATATACAGTTATTCCTTCGTGCATTTTGATCACATAAAGAGGATCAGAACATCTTTATATATAGATGTTATGTATGTAGATATGTATGTATATGTGTGTGCGCGTGTGCCTGTGTATGTATGTGTGCATATGTATGTATGTACATATATATATATATATATATATATATATACACACACACACAAACACACATACACACAATCATCTGTAACATTATGATAATGATGTTTTGCCTTTGATTATCCTGTACTTATAGAGATACACCTAACAAACGTCACGTGCTGAACAATAACCCTAATAAATGTGATGTCAGTGGTGTCTTTGCTACCACATTGATTGTAAACCTATTTGCCGCCTGGTCGACCTACGGCTGAATTAATGGCCTAATCTGGCTCAAGAAACCTTCCAGCTGATCTGACCTGGCAGCTGAATGATGATATTCCTGCTCTTATTTAAATGGAGATAAATGGCGTCCACACGGGGCCATGTCACACGCACAGTCAGGGCCGAACTGAGAACAAGAACTACAGCGGGCACTCTCCGCAAACCGCAGCCGTATTTCATATGCATCTTCCGGGACCTTGCTTTGCTTCTGTCCTGACATGTGACACGCTTCAGGGAAGCTGGTCTATAACAGCCCCTTTTTTAGGTCAAGATGAGGACCCAACATCCAAGGACTGTGTTAAGAGGCATGGCAGAGTGTTTTACCAGAGGCATGAAGTAGTGAGACAGAATAAGGCAAGCATGTCTAAAACGCCATACTGCCATCTTCTGTAATCACTAACCACAAGGGGGATATGTTCCACCTGGAGCCAATCTCCAGCAAGCATATGGATACATCAATGGACACACACACAAAAGACGTTCCAGAGCTATCTAAGCCACGTGTCTCTGGACCGGAGGACCCCAGAGTATAGAGAGGAAACCCAAACAAACATGCAAACTTCACAGACACAGAGAACCAAGGTCAGAATCAAACCCATGACTGTTGCACAACATTATGACCCACTGAGCCACCCAGCTCTAAAAATACCACAAAGATTTTTTTTGTGCTGTACAACTTTCAATAGTCTAAAAAACTATGTACATTTAGCCCTTAAGTGAATAAAATCCGAGTAACATAGCAAAGTGAAATCCCAGTAACTTAACACTGCCCATCCATCAATTTTCTATAAGCACTTGTGCAATTCAGAGTTGCTGGATTCCGGAGCCTATCCCAGAGCCTACGGGCACTATGCAGGGAATAACCCAGGATGGGGCACCAACTCACCACAGGGCACTCTCTCTCTCTCTCTCTCACACACACACACACACACACACATGGTTTGATAACTCCAGTTCACCTTAGCATGTTTTCATACCATGGGGGGAGGGGGGCGGGGTACCCTGAGGAAACCCCCACAACAACATGAAAAGAACCTGCAAACTCCACAGACAGAGCCAAAGGCAGAGAATCAAACCCTGGTCCCAGCGATGTGAACAGCCCTAACCACTATGGCACCATGCCATCCCAGTAACACAGTCTTAGGATAAGAATATTTTTAGGATGCATATCTCTACCCAGGGGCAAATGCAACCACAACATAGTCACACCATGCAGACAAGTATCCAGTCGCACTTCCTCTAAATATTTAAAAATATCTCACCTCCCTATAAAGAATTAAGTTATCATTAATATTGAAAATGTCATTTGTGCTTCTGAGCCTACAAAAAAAACCACACTACATCTCTTTGAGGTACAGCTGAAACAAGTACATTAATATTTCACATGGAGATACATGTGCCACAACTAGCTTAGCAAAAACACAAAGCGTGCCTCTTAGCTGCATTTTAACTGGGAAGTTCAAAGCAAACAATGACTTATAATTCACCATTGTAGGTAGATAAAGGGCAGCCTCTCGAGATTAAGCTATGGCTCATTACAGTCCACATCCAAGCAGTGTGACGCCAAAGAAGAACGTAGTAAACATTGCAAACGGCCGTAAGTCCACTCTTCACAAAGAATACATCAGATCAAAGGCATTCGTTATTTATGCATGCAGTTCTCTTTACCGCAAACCTCCCCGACTAATATTTTAGAGATAGCATTTTTTTTTTGCATCATTATCTTTCTTTATCTTCGGTATGATCACTATCAGGTATCTTATCTGATAGGATGATGTACATGTTGGAATCAGGGAATCAGTTGAATTATGAGTAAACCATCTCTATACCTGGCGACAAGAAGACACCTTCCAGATGAGGCAGGATGAAAGGGCCTGACCAGGGACCAAACATAAGCCTGTTAGCATCAGCAACATGACACTAGCCTGACAGTGCTCTGAGTTCCCTGGATGATCTTAGTGCTACACTTTCTGATCATTGAATAGTTGTCTTACTAGGTTTTCACTTAGTTCAGAAGATGATGTGTAGTTCTTGCTCCAACTTTGGTCAACTGGCTGATGTGAGATTTTCAATTTGAGACAATTCTGCACAAACATTTACCTGTATGTAACGGGTTTATTACCTTGTAAATAGTCTGCATGGTTTGCAAACTACCCTAACGCTTTTGATGTAGCTAATTTTAGGTTTATAATGGGATATAAATTTGCCCTAAGATTTTTTATGTGAGCATAAATCTGAAAGCGTGAGTTTCATGCCAGAAACGTGAGAGTTGGCAAAACTGAATACTGCTTACATTTGTACCTGGGCATTCACTGGATGCCTAGCCAACTCCTTGACAGCCATATGTTTGCATTGTGCTATCTGCCTCACTTAGGGTATACTCACACTAGCCGACCCGTACTGTGCCCGAGCATGTTTGACCAGTAAAGTCTAGTTCGTTTGACTAGTGTGACAGTTCCGTACCGTGCCCTGGCACAATATGCTAAACTGTGCCCTGGCTCGCTGAGGTAGGCCACAGCACAATTAGTCAGACTCAGGCACGGTACGCATCTAGTGTGGTTGCTAATTGTGCGGTGCACAGACATGACGTCAATGATATGGATACACAGATACACATCACTTTGGACAAAAACATCTGCTAATTAAAAGTAAATGTAAACGTAAAGCAGTAAAGCAAACAGAACATATTGATGGATTGTTGTAAAAGAGGAAATCTGAGCATAATGTGCATTTTTGACACTAGTGTTAATGACAGTCAGGCCTTGAAACAGGTGTGCTGTTGTAATACAATTGATCACACAAAAGTGTGGCTGCCTGCATGCGTGTTTCCTCCCTGTCTTTCACACCCAAATTTGTCTTGCACATGAAAGGGAAACAATTACAGCAAAGGGCAAGATCTGCATAAAGGAGGTAGGAGACTGGTACCAATCCCTTTATTTTTTGCATTTTGCCATTTGATTTCAATTATTTATGCAGGTCAAGAGACAAGCATTTGAGATGCACGTGTAACTTCAGTGCCACATCACCTAGAACCAGTTCTTTTTGCTTCCTTACTACTGATTAAACAATTAATGCTTCATTGTTAAGCTGGAAATAAATGTACCCCATATTAAGTCTGTGCAGTGCAAAAAAAAAGGCAGCTGATTAAAAATTCTGAGAAATGATAGGTCGTGTTTAATAGGCCGGTGCATAACGGCATCAGCTCGCCACGCTTCCATTAATTGGAACCAGATCAAACAGAGTCCTGATAAACGATAAGAGGCTAAAGAAAATAAATGACAAGATAGGGGGAATAGAAAAAATCTGGAAGAGATGAATGGATATTCAGTGGGACAGGGGAAGGTTGGGTCATCGTCTGAAGGTAAAGAAAGACTTAAGACAGACAAATAAACTTTAACACATAATCCTGTTCTAGCAAATAAGTGCAACGCCCACCTTTGGATTTAAACACAAGACCTTCAGTCCCCAACAGGCACACAGTGCATGGGAATGAATATCCAGGCAGATGCAGGGGACCCAGTTTTGTACTGGAGCCCATGAATATATAAAATGACAAAGTTAAATAATGCAAAGGAGGTGGTAGTGAGCCCACGGTTACATTTTTTCTGGGGGCCCAGAATTTATAGCTAAGCCCCTGGTCTGCAAAGCTGTTTCAATTGGAACTTGACACACTCTATACAATTATCATAAAGTAAGAATGCAAAGTCACAACTAAGCTACTTTTCTACCACGCATGGAGTAATGGAATTCAAAAGAAGACCCAGGATGTCAATTCCAGCTGTAATGCACATTCATCCATGTCTTTTTTGTTCGAAGACAATCAAGGCTGCTCGTCGCTCAGATTTCAAACCCTCGGAATTCCAGCACAACTCACATAGCCACAAGGTCAGCCATCACAGCGACGGGTCAGGAGCCAACAACCGAACGGCCGTCTTGCTGAGCACACGAAACACGCTTTGCAGACTCCAAACCCCTGTTGGGCCTGTCTTGGGCAACGAGCATGTGAAACATGGGTCAGAGGTCAAGACAGCAAAAAACAGTGACGGAAAAGAGCGAGACGACAGATCGGCTTCGCTGGGAAATGAAGTGGGGAGTAATATGATGCTGCATAATTTAACGTCTTGCTTGACAAACGGCTCCATCACTTGTAGGGCCGTACTGGTCCACACGCCCAACCGGGGCAGCAAATTCACTTGTGAATATAATTAAGTTCTCTGCTTCCTCTGTTCTGTTATGGGACTGTGCCAGTTATGGCTGGCATGAGTGATGGGTCTGGCTTAGGGCCAGACTAATATACTAAAATATAATGACCTTCCTAAAAAGACAGGAAGAAGCTATGCACCCCCACACACACACACTGAAAATGTAACCAAATTTTTAAAAAGATGATAAAAGGAAAGGAAATTTGTCAATTGTGGTAAAAACAAATTAAAGCAACAGCTGTTTTCTAATGTTAATATAACAAAAGTCGGGGAAATGAAGAATTGTAGATGTACTGGGTGTGTCAATGTATTATGATCTAAGACATGAAAGATCCTCCATGCGCCATTCATCTGTGATTTCTGTATTTTGGGCGGAGGGCGGGAGATGGGCAGACAGAATGAGTTGTAGCTGAATGAATGACAGAATCGTGTGTAAGCTTGGTTCAGTAAAGCCCACAGCCTTCATAAACGTTTCAGGTCAAAGGTCAGCAACCTGTTATCATCGTTCAGTCGTGGGAGGGAGACAAGGGGAGGGCAGATACCCCGCCCCCAGCCTGGCCTCAGAGCAAAAACAAACAGCCACATAAACCTCCTTGTGGAATAGGTATGATACGCTACACCACATGCTTATATCAAATTTAGCATTTCAGCAAACATCCTGATTTTTTTTCCACCCTGTCTCAGTTTGTCTTTTCATTTGCATACCGAGATGCACAAAGGGAAGAGGTCCTCTATTATGCAGGTCACACTCTTTTCAGCCAGTGTCTTGCTAGGACCATGCAGGAGATCCATTGTCAGCCAGTTCGTTCAGTCTAGCAATTGACTGGTTATTTGTGGGCCCCCTCCAGCAAGGAAGGATACACACAATGGTCCACTCCAGCATGGCAGCCCCCTCGAATCACTGCAAACTTAAACTGTGGCCCGAGAAACCATCTTGCGCCTAAGGTGAGTGTTTTTACTGCTGCTGCATCAATTGATCAAACTTCATCCATCCCTCTATCTTCTAACCACTTACCCTAGTCAGGGTAAGAGACAAGGCTGGGGTACACCCTGGTCAGGATGCCATCCCATCACACGCACACACACACACACACACACACACACACAGACAATTGTATTCATTCATTTGTGGGGACCATCCATTCATTACAATGGAAAAAAACCATAATCCCAACACTGACAACCTTAACCCCTACCCAGCCCTAATGTTCACCATAAGTAACCAAACAAAATACAATACTTCTGACATTTTTATTTATTTTTTGTTTGCAGTCACAGATTTATATAAAATTGAGTTTTCCCTTGTGGAGACCAAAAAAATGGTCCCCACTACTTAAGAATAACAGGTTTTTACCACAATGTAATGTAATATACACACACACTCATAAACTATGAGCAACTTAGAGATGCCAGTCAGTCTCACTGTATGTCACTGCACTGTGGGAGCTAACTAATCAGACTTATTATACAACCTCGTTTCCAAAAATGTTGGGACGTTACATACAACGTAAATAAAAACAAAATGCAATGATTTGCAAATCATACCAACCCATATTTATATAATATATATAATATAATATATAATTATATATTACAAATAGAACAAGGACAACAACATTCTCCAGACTCTCTGAATTATTTAATAATATTGTACCGTAAATTATGAAATTCCAAAATTCTTTGCAAAATTACATTGAGGGATATTATTCTTAAATTGTTGCACTATTTGCCCACGATTGTGTCCTGTGTATTGTGTGTATTGTATCCTGGGTATGATGTTAAACTGCATCCGGCCCCGCAAGCGGTCCTCCGACTTGCAGGGAAAAAAGTTTCGGGGGCTGGTGGCGGTATTGGCACTCCAGCCTCCATAAAACACCTCACGACAGCTCGATTTAAACAGGCACGACACCCTTCTGCTCTCCATGGGAGTAGCTCTGCTGCAGCCACCCATATGAAGGCAGCATGCACCATGAAGGGGATGGGGGAAAGCCTTTGGAAGCCTCATCCCTGGAAGAGTCTAAACTGTTGGAGAGCTAATAGGGTCAGGCCGGTTGGGGATCGGAGCTGGTGTGGTTCTGAGGTGTCGCCCGCTGCATAGCGACACTTGGGTCCCAGCTTGGGTAGGCAGGTGAAACGTCTTGTCTCTCCAGCAAGATGACCATCTTCCTCTGCTGTCGGGGGAGCTTCGTAAGCTCCGCATTTCAGTGGCGACACTCTCTGAGGTAAGCAGACCTGGTAGTACTGGTGGGTACACCTACTTTTGGTCTGGTCGCTCTGATGGCTGCCATACTCGGGGAGGAGCTGTTGCTGTGGCAGATCGGCTCCTCCCGATGGTGGCTGATGTCATCCTTTCCAACAAGCATATTATGAGATTCAGGGTAAGGCACTCCTTTGGTGTCTCGTCTGCTGTCTCGGTGTATGCTCCAACCGCTGTGAGTGATATCTTGATGAGGGAGACATTTTACTCGCAACTTCGCTTGGTGGTTGATGGGTGCCCATGAGGTGACACTCCTCAGTTCATGGGTGACTTCAATGCGACCACTGGCACTGACAGGGCTGGCTATGAGGATTGTGTTGGTAAATTAATAAAAAAATATTTAAATTAATAAAATTTCTCAGTTTCAACATTTGATATGTTGTCTTTATTGTGTTCTCAATTAATTATGGGCTTACACAATTTGTAAATCATTGCATTCTGTTTACATTTTACACAGCATCCCAACTTTTTTGGAATCAGGGGTTGTAACTATTTAGCAAAGGTAAAGAGTAAACAGCTATGTAAGTAAGTCTAATTTAAAGAATTACCACACATTTCATTAATGTGATATTATTTTGCCTTCCGACTATTATATTTTTCACTATAGAAAGATATTGCCGTGCTCTGAGCATATGTCCATCTACTGCACATTGTACAGCACCTCTACACTCATTGTGTGAGCAGTTGTAATCAAATAAACAAATGGTTCCCAATACACAGGTAGGGCAACTTTCTCTCTAAAGGAAGTGCATTGATTTCCTGTTCCTTAAACAGCAAAGCAAACGGGAGATGTATAACCCCCATGGAGACTGGACACGGCAGCATGCAAACAACAAACAAATAGGAAAAACTGATATGATAGTCTGAATATCAGTAAGGTCCTAATAAACAAGTACTTAAATAAACAGACAAACCAATAGATAAATATTCATAGATGAGCTCTTCCAAATGCCCACAGAGACAAATCAATAGACACAGCAAACTTTAGGCTGTGCACTGTACACTGTCATGTGCTCAGACTCAGCGTAATCTCCACACTGTCAGGTACACAGACTCAGCGTAATCTCCACACTGTCATGTGCTCAGACTCAGCGTAATCTCCACACTGTCAGGTACACAGACTCAGCGTAATCTCCACACTGTCCGGTACACAGACTCAGCGTAATCTCCACACTGTCAGGTACACAGACTCAGCGTAATCTCCACACTGTCATGTGCACAGACTCAGCGTAATCTCCACACTGTCATGCACACAGACTCAGCGTAATCTCCACACTGTCATGCACACAGACTCAGCGTAATCTCCACACTGTCAGGTACACAGACTCAGTGTAATCTCCACACTGTCAGGTACACAGACTCAGCGTAATCTCTACACTGTCATGTGCACAGACTCACCGTAATCTCCACACTGTCAGGTACACAGACTCAGCATAATCTCCACACTGTCAGGTACACAGACTCAGCGTAATCTCCACACTGTCAGGTACACAGACTCAGCGTAATCTCCA
>JAAGVU020000035.1:11146140-11168948 GCA_011763525.2 Mormyrus iriodes
AGCACCACAACCAGAAACTTCATTTACAGTACTCTCCTTATACAGCACACTCATCTCAAAATGCACAGTGTCATGGTTTCACCCCTATCAACCAGCTATACCTGCACTCTGTGTATGAAGAACCTGGTTTTTCAACAAGCATACAGCATAATTAACAAATCACATTTTACAAAGCAAGGCTTATGCTTATCCTCGTATTATTTTAATTATCAGTAGCTGCATTGACCAATACTTGATGCCTAGTTTTGTGCATGCCAAAAATCATATAATATAATTTCCATACATCATTTCATACATCAGAGCAATCTGGCACACTGGCTTAATGGGTAGCACAGTTGGCTCTGGTTTCCTGGGCTGGGGGCCCAAATTCCACCCCTGCTCTGCATGTGTGATGAATGCATGGTCTCTCAGGGTTGGGAAGGTTCCCGCTTGCAGCACAATGTAATTAAGGATTTGGTGCCTGTGTTTAGTGTGTGTCCCATCCAGGTTGTCACCTGTGCTTTAAGATAGGCTCTCGGTGACTTACGCGCTGGATATGAGGTCGTAAGATTGATAGATGCATCTTACTAACTGAAAAGAAAAGTTTGTTTGATGAAAGATCTGGGTACACATTCAGGATGCACTCTAGGTGGCTCATTTGTGGACCGCCACAGAAAATGGACCATATCTGTTAATAGGAAAGCCTACTCAGCTCCGGGACAGACCCATCTGACATGGGAAATCCAGAAAAGGAACCTGAGTTATAACTAGATGAAGAGGACAATGAGGACGATAGTGCAGGACATATTCAGCGGGAACTGGGCAAGGCATTTAATGCTGAGCCTCTGGACCGGGACAAGGCATCACACAGCCGTAGAAAAACAGATAACTGTCATAAGGAACAGGTGACATGAAACACAGATGGTCACCTGACTCACCCCTTCCACAAGACAGATGGTGTCCCCACCCATACACACCCGCTGTTTAATAAACAGGCTCATACCTGTTTATTAAATCTGCATGTCTAAGGCCCAAAAAGTGAACTCACCAAGAATGCACTGTGGGACATACACAAGGTGTAGCACAGTTTAAACCACACATGGTAACTCAGTGTTCAAGACTGGCCTCCCTATTCTTAAAAGCTCTTGAACATAATAAAATATCAGCAAATAGTTATAGTGTTTTTATTGTTTTTGTAGCATGACATGTACACATGCAAACATCATCCCGAAAACACAGGCTTTCGTGATTCAGTTCAATGTAGGCCAACCGAACTGCTTTACCAGCCTAACTGCGCACTTTTTATTCTTTATAAATTTATTATGAGGCATATTATATGCACACTTCGTCTCATGGCTCTGAGGACACTGCATGTTAGAGAAAAAAAATTTAATCTGAACTAATTACATCTTCATTCATTTCACTCGGTTTTATTGTACCTTCCCTGCCATTCCAACCCTTCTTATCTTGACTCTTATACTGTTTTCACGATGAAAACTGTTTATAGCGTTAGCTCAGCATAATAAGTTGCTTGTGAGAAGAGACGTGTCATGTGAACACTGGCTCAGGCGATGTTCACACTCTCTGGGTGCGTATAAAATCGATTACTTGTTTGCTACGTAGTAGGCGAAATGTAGTATGCAAGGGGAGCAGTACGTCCTAAGTATGAATGTGATAGTAAGCAAACAGTTCCCAGATGACATAGTACATTCTGTGAAATTCTCAACCGATGGACGCTCCACTATCCTACAAGGCCACTGGAGCAGCGAAGAATGTCACTTGCGCAGAAATTTATTTCAAGATGTCAGAGTAAGAGTGCTGTTTCCGTACAAATTTAAGGAGAAACAATGCTCATTTACATTATCCATACATCCACCACCCATCCATCTGTGTTCTGTACCTGCTTGTCTTATTAGCATGGCAGGGGGTACAGAGCCTATCCTGGAAGCTACAGGCACAAGGCAGGGAACACCCTAGGATGGGGTGCCAACCCACTGCAGGCCAGTTACATTAGTTGACTAGAATATGCTTTTTTAGTTTGCTTTATTTCATTAATACTTTTTAAAAGTTTTAAACTTCTGTGGGGGTCAAGCTATGTCATTGTTAAACGTTCGGGTCAGGTAATATGCAAGATCACAACTGCAGTATGTCCTAGTGTATGCATACTGTTTTCATGCATACATATAGTACACACTACATTAATAGTAATAATAATTAATAGAGTCCTAATGAAATTCAGAATGTACCATGCAAGTATAGTTTCGGATGCACAATCTGTTTTTGTGTGAGTCCCCATCCTAGTGGCCCAGGCACCTTCTGAGATACATTGCGTTTTTACACAGTTCATAAACATTAAATAATAAACAGCTTGGCAGACGTATACATGCAAAGACTAGCCACATCTGCGAAGTAATTCCTATCTAAATAAGAACTGAGAAAAACAAAGTACCTGGCATGTGTTTAACACTGCATATGTCATAGTAGCAGACCACAGAAAAGACAATCGGCTCATACAGAGTACAATAGGAGCAGGTTCCACCTATGAGGAGTATTCTTTTAAAGACAAGAAGATTGCGTTGAAGAGAATACCCCTAGTATCCGAACAACATTCGGCCACACTTAATGAAAACACTGGAAGCCATATAAAGTTCTAAAATGAGTCCAAACTAAGTTGCCCCTATCCATTTTTCTGCGGATTCATTACCAGTGCTGACTGCAAAGAATTTTAAACGAAGCCCAAAGAAAATTAACGCCAAATTCTGGTCAGCACTCCACATGCCAGACTCATTGGAGCTATAAATATAGTAATCATGAAATAAATAAAAATTTTAAAATCAGGCTTTGACTATGTAGGTCAAAATGTGCGTATATATAGCAGCGCTGAATTAAAAATTCATTTTTAAATTAATTAATTAAAATTTTACTTAAGGATATGAGAATTGCTACTCACTGTGCTGCCCTTGCCTGAGCTCAGATCTATTCAGAAACCGACCCATTTATTTTCGCAAATATTAAAGGTTTCATCTTGCTCTGAGTGCGTCCCTGTGTGCGAGCACTGTGTAAGAAATCGCTTATGTGCAAACATTGCATCCATTCAGGTTTACGCTAGAAGTTTTGTTAGTCAGCATCAACTGGCATGTTTGTTTTTATCTTTATGTATTAAAAAAGCACAACGTGTCATGGTGACCTCCAGGGGGGGATGAAGAGAGCAGCTGGGAATATCAGAATGACACTCTTACCTGGGGCTGGGCGAGTCCTTCAGACATGCTGGATCTCCACAGAGACTCGGATGCAAATCAAACTGCAGTGCTCATGTATATGAGGCCTAAGGCGGCGAAAAAAGGATACATTCGCACTCCTCCTGTCCGAGAGCCGATGGCTAGGATTTTCTGAACAGGGTCGAAGGCCAGAGCTGTTGGCTGATATGGGAATCCATGACGGACAGTCTGAGAGGAAAACACATTAAAAGCCATGTAAATCACATATACACAAACACAGTGATGGTAATGGAGGACACTACAGTGCTGTAAGCCTGCCCAGCTTGTAAAATCAGATACCGATTTTGCAACTGATAATCCAATGCAGGGTCACAGAGATGAATCATACAATGCATTGTTTGTTAATCACTTTTTTTTTTCTAGAGAGTTTCTTCAGTAGGTCAAAATTTCTGCTGGCCCTTTAAGGCCTCTAGAAAACATTTCAGTTTCACATATCTCAGGGCGATTACGAGAACACAGAAATGCAGTGTTGCTTTAATGACCAGGGATCATCGAATATTTATAGGTCCTTCAGTCTGTTTATTAATATGTGATATAAGCCCATGCATGTGATTCCAGCCCAGTCCATGTGAGAATTTCCTCGTGATCGTTAATCATTATACTGTCACTATGGGAGGTGGTGAGCTGGGCTAAAACAGAACGCCAGGGCAATATGTCTGACCCAGAGATGCCTTCCCTCCGTCCCTGTGGAGCTGAGGTCTAGCCGCTCACGATCAACATGCCGATGGCGCGGTTTCTCCCCTGCGCTCAGCCCGCTCCAAACCCGGGGTTTATCGCCATCTCCATCCCCCCTCCCCATATTTTAAAGCCGGGTATCAAAATAGAGCGGAGCAGATAACGGAAGAATAATAGGGGCAGAAAAAAAATCAGTAGATGTGGATGATTTCTGAGAGTCGGGGAACAAGATGAAGCAAAGATGAGAAAATAATTGAGTGAACCCTCAGGAATTAGCCGTGTTGACACACGTTACTCTCATGGGGGGTTGGGGTGGGGGGCTTATACCACAGATATAAGCAGGGGCACCGTACGGGGTGGGGGGGGGGGGGTAGGACAATTCTAAGGGCCCCTGAGTGACAGCGGCTCTAAAAAATTGGAACATAATTGGATTGGTCTGGGATGAGGTCCCAGTCTCTAGTGGCACCCCTGGATATACATCAACCTCATCCGATGACCATTTTGACTAAAGACTCTATTTGTTTGTTTTTTTATTTATTCACCAGCATCCTCAGGCACAGCCTCTGGGGGGAGGGGGAGGGGGGCGCACTACAGGGTAATGTGCCCACTGCACTCCTCAAACCACATGCAAACAAGCCACCCCTGTCCCCATGTGCTTGACAGCTGTCTCTGACACAAGGCTGGGGCCCATGCCTCGGCCGAAAGGAAGAGAGTATAGGCACGAGTGTGTCGTTTGCAGCCCCGCTTTGCACTCGCGCTTCACACAGCCAGATGTCTGTCTGCCCCCCACCCAGACTGCTTCGCGTTGGCATTCACAGAAATGTGTATTTATGGGACAGCTGGAGCTGCTGCTTCTCCTAAATTCACTGAAGCTGTGCAGACAGGAAAGTTGAGCTGCCCTGTTCATCATGTCAGTATTAACCGCTTACCTACACCTGCTTATTACCGATTAGCTGTGCCAGGGAGATCATCCGTGACAATAACATGCTACGATCTCCCATATCTGTGTGACCACAGTGTATATAATATAGTGAGTCTATTAGAGTGTATAAGAGTATACTTGATAAAGCGACTTTATTCAAGTAAGAGTATTCTTGATACAGCGAGTCTTTAGGAGACTATAGGGGTATACTTGATATAGATCTATAAGAGTCTATAAAAATATACTTTCTGTAGTCAGTCTATAAGAGTATACTTGATATGGTAAGTCTATAAGAGAATTTTACCTGCCAATCCATTATGACCTTAGTAATAATTCATGGAAATTTGACATCTAATATGCTAATTACTTGAATTAAACCATTAACACCTTTTTAGAATGTCTGAATTAGAGGTGCCTTTGACTGGTTTATAGACACTTAATTTGCACCTCTATTTGCTGACTAAAATATTATTTCTATGGAATAAATTGGACATCACAACCCTGTGTTAGATAAGTAAGAAGATGGATGGGTGGATGGATGGATGGATGGATGGATAATTGAATACATTACTTAATAACTGGAGTAATATATGCTCAGTTAATACATTTGATTGCTTTGTATTAAATCACAAATGAATATGCATCTTTCTTTCAGAAATAATATTTAACCCAGCCATTAATTATACAGATGAGCATAAAAGAAATTAAATGTAGATTTGCTGTACAAGTATATACATGATGGGCTATTTCCTGCTGACGCTGTTCAGAGAACCCCGCGGACCTTCCTTGTATGGCTGTTTATGCTCAGCATACTAGGCAGCCCTGAAGCGTAAAGAGGGATACACATGTTCTTAATGTGTGGTTAATGTGTTATCAAAGGTATGCAGTGATTTTATTGATATATCTGGAGGGTGCAGCCTGCAGTAAATATCTACAAATCCATCTTGATGACCAAGTTATTTTCGGGGGGGGGGGGTATCAGGAAATTGTCTGCCACTGAATAAAGTAACATTTGCTCTGCACTGGAATTTCCATTTAAGCAAATAGCATGTTGCTTAAAGACAGAATTAAAATGCTAATCATACGCAGGAATGACACAATAGGTAGAAATTTCCAGTAAAAAGAGGTGGATTACATTTTCCAAATGTAATCATATTAGAGGAGAGCCTGGGGAGGCCCAGCCGTGGCTCCTCTGTCTGCCTGGAGAATAGATCTGTGTTAAACAGTCTCCAGTAGGCTCCGGCTGCCCCTCCCCCAGGCCCCGTACTAGCCTCCTTGCCCTGGTTCACTGGCCTCTCGCCAGCAGCTCTGCTCCTTCTCCTCCTCCTCCTCCTCCAGAGGGAGTGGGATTTATAACCAGCAGAGCTAAGGGTTAGTGCAGATCCTTGAGGCTTTCGCATACCCTACCCTCACTCCCAAAAAAAATGAAAAAGAGCAGCGGACTGAAGAAAGTAAACTTATAAATCGGTGAGAGAAAAATGACCATGAAGCCTTAATAATAAAGAGAGAGACAAAAAATATGGTTTGTGATGAAAAGTCCTGTCAAATATAATATGCATAATAATAATAATAATAATAATAATGATAATCAGCATCATCGTCATCATCTCAGCTGGCTTATGGTGTGGAACTTCTGCAGGACGTTTTTTTTTTTGTTTTTTAAATATATAACAGTGGAGTTGATAAAAGAGCTGGCTGGAAAAAAGGCAGCCATTCACATAGCCATATCAAACAAACAGGTGCTCCCTCCATCTCCAGGCAAAGGCTCATGTGTCAGACCGGGGCTGATTTCACATTGATGGCAAAGGCTTGCCAATACTGCTGGAGGAGCGCTGTACAGTCAGAAAGAAAGACTAAGTGCCTGACATCTAAACATCTATCCATCCACCTATTTTCTATACGTGCTTTAGCTATGCATGGTTGTGGGGGTCTGGAGCCCATCCCAGAAGCTACGGGCAAAAGGCACAGAATAACCCAGGATGGAGCACCAATACACACACATCATTTACACCTACAGACAATTTGGTAACTCCAATTAACCTTAGCATGTTTTTGGACTGTAGGGGGAATCCAGAGGAAACCACACAAAGACACAAAGAGAACATGCAAACTCAAACCCTTTATATATATACATGTTTTGTTCTTTCCTAATTTTCCTTCAAGCTAATTATGATTGCTGTCATTTTTTCAATTACACACCGTATGAACATTTCACTCTCTTCCTTTCACTTGAGGAATATTTTTAGCTGGTTAAAAGATTAGATTCTAATTTGCCTCCCAGCATATTTGTACTCTATAATCAAATGAAGAATAGGGCTCCATTACAGATACTAAAAGGGCAGGTTGCCATTTGTGTGCATGTTCACAGCCATCTATCTGCGTCGGACTGGAATCCACATAACTGAGCGTTCATTCTCTATAGCAGTGTTTCCCAACACAGTCCTCAGGGATCCTCAGAGAGTCCACACATTGGCTCCCTTACAGCTTCCAACACACCTGTACCAGGTTTTCAGTGTTCTTTATTAACACTGCTGTACATCGCTATGAACAGACTGACTAGACAAGGCATCCATCTTGAAGGCACGTGCATACTGCCTGCAAAGTGAACTTTGCATAAATTTAAAGAAGAGCCAGACCGATATTCTTAGCCTTGGTATGTAATCGATATGCAAACCAGAGCAGAAAGATATGCCACATCCCGGTTGGGCCAGAGAATGTACATGAGACACAAGCCCTGTCAGGTTTGTGGATTTTGTGACATAAGCCATCCAGGACAGCCTGAAGCCAGCAGGGTTCATTTTCAGCTGAGTCACAGAGGGGCCATTCTATGCGGTCGAGATTCCGAAACACAAAGCGATTCGCTTCCTATGAAACCGCAGCCCCCTTCCGTATCCCATTACAAGTGTGCCGGTGCGGACTGTGTCTGCCTGTTGGGCGTTGCTGTCCCCGTGTGCTGAAGCGGAAGACGAGTGGAGCGAAATGGGAATCAGATGGAGTCCAGCTTGTTCCGACAGCGTTAAGAATCTGCTGGAAAATAATGTAATGAACAAAAAGCACAGCATAGCTGAGGTGTCTCACAGAAGTTGAGGAGACTTTAGATCTAGATGATGATTCTTTTGGAACAAATTGTATAGGTGCAATGTGATCTTGATCACCAATCAGGTGAGAGGAGACCATTTCTTCTGGTTTATTGGGTCAATAAGTATGCCGTCACCTAAATGGATTGTCTTGAAATGGACTGTTTAATTACCATTTACCTCAATTCCCTCATTTTAGTACTGTAAAAAACCTTGAGGTCTCCCATTCATTATCGAATAAAATGCTAGTTTCTGTAGCAACGTAAATGTTCACCAACTAGGTAAGTTTGGCACTTTTATTACTAATTTAGAGAACTATCAAGAAGTTTGCAAAGAATCCAGAGTACCCCTCTCCCATAAGGGTCTGCACGCTCATCAAAATCAGGTGTCCCACACACAAAACATTTGCTGAAAGTATGGGCATCACGACGAACACTGTGCTCACCTTAGGCCCTGATGCTCTTTTTATAACATAAATATGAAGTGTCCATGTGGTTGATCCCCATCAATTCTCTAGCTTATGCTTCAAACTAGATTTGAACTCGGGGTAAAACACAGGGTCAGATGTGGCTCACTCAAAAAGCAGTCACTTCGGTTTTAAAAGAAGGGTTGACTGATCCCACTGGAGATAGGTAGACAGCAACCCTGAAGCAACTGTCAGAAAAAAAGGAATATTTATAAGTTGCAATGTTCCTATACTAAACACTAAATATGAAGGCTTGTTTCATGAATTACACTTTCATATTATGGCATACCTGCTAAATCCTCGTATTTACTGTGCCAACTGATAGTATGAACCTTTCATGCCTCAAAAACTAAATATTATCCACATTATTGGGCATAAGAGCTCTATATTTGCATAGTTTTTTATGAGAGATATCAACATGAGGAAAAACTCAAAATTATTGTGAGAACCAAAGGCAGTTGAGGGTATGACCAAGAATCTCCTATGGCAAACTCCTCAGGGTCACGTCTTCCTTGAGGAAGTTAGGGACCCATTATTATTATTACAGGACTACCAATGATAAATGGTCTACTTCACAACATTCCTTGTCAAATGGAGCCTAGATTTTCACTTGGCAGTTCCCAAATTCAAAATGTTTTCATCTTAATCTATTCTTAGGTAGATTTGCTGGGTGGATCTGGATTATTATCATTTGGAAGCATCCAGCTTTGGTGCAATTTCAACTCATTCGCAGGGAATCTCATCAGAGCATGTTCATCGGCAGGATATTTTGGCATGACCATGAATGAATGGATTCCCTCAATGACTGCAAGCAGTCTAGGCCCCCAAGCCGACAAGTGCTAATAATCTTCACATGCCCACTAGCTTGCTTGCCAGTTGGGAGAAGGTTATTTTTGTGGTAGGCTGCATTAAGCAGTTTTTCTTTCGTTATTCTGAATGCATGTGTTTGCTTGTGGCTCAGCTATCCAGAGAACATTTCATACCTCCACAGGATCATCCAGGCGGTATTCTGCAATCTTAAAATGGGTGCTGCTGTTCTTTAAGAACAAATGTTTCCATCTATCTAACCTCCCATAGCTTACAGTTCTCTTACTGTAATTATTCTCTTTAGACTATTTGTGCTATTTTGGCGTGGTGAATCCCAAAGTATTTCGCGATGATTGCATAAGTCTATTAAAAATGAGTAGTAAATTCTTTAAAAACGATTCCTGAGGCCCTCACATGTGTCATTTGGTGTACGGCCACACATATCACATTTCGTACCTTTTTATTGGAGAGGGCGGATCAAGCTTTGTTCTGGAGGATCTTTGATTGTTTAACTTGCTATCCAATTTTTTACACACATGAGTTAACAAACCTTGCACACATATTGCTATTTACCTATAAGCAATATTAAAAAGTTGTTGTTATAATTTCTTTAAAAAAAATATGATTTTGTTAAACTAGTATTTCAGCCTGAAAAAGTAATATTTGAAGAACAATATTAGGCGTTCAGAAACTTTAAAGCAGCTGTGTATCAATGGCCATCTTATAGTTTATAATTTGAAACCAACATTATATTTTCTTATACTTGAATCACAATAAATCATGCTGTTAGGTAGTTATATTGACCATTATTGGCACTAAGAGCATTAGAAGCAAAAATGAATCTATAATTGTATTTATGGAATATTATCAGTTTAAATGTTACATATTTTATCATATTACTATTTACATACCAGAAAAGTGTATTTTATGAATCACTGAGTCCTTTACGGAAACTTGACTGCTAACTGGACAACAAGTAAACCGTGGGAAAATTAGGTCAATATATCTAACTTTCAAGTAAATAATACACACACGTACACACACACACACACACACACACACACACAAACACACACACACACACTACCCTGTGACTCCTGTGTAGTATATATACTGGTGACTGCTATGGGTGCAATAAGAGATAACATTCCCTACAGATATGATCAGCAGATCAGATGTGTCCCACTGACCTGCGCTGCTGAAACAGCTTCTTTGGATCTTGCTTTTTCCAATTGTTTTTATTTTTCTGTTTTATTTGTTTGCACTTTCAGATGCACTTCTTTTTGCTTGATAAACCCCCCTGACTTACATTTTATGGTACAGTCCATTTACTCTCGGCAGCACAGACCTCCTTGCAATCATACAATAGCATACGCACATAAACGCTCCTGGTTATATAAAATTCGGATTGTCTTATCTGCATGTCATGGAATCAGATGTTTTCCACATGGGCCTGCATTCGGGTAATGCAATGAGGTGGTGTTACTGCCTCCACCTCTTCTGCTGCCAAACAACCTACTATTGCCAGCTTAGTGATGTAGAATCTATGGTATTGAACTTTTCTTCTTAGCTGTGGGCTTTAGCCCAGAATCAGTGGCAGCAATTGCACAGGATTAAAGTACGAAAATTGGCACAAACCACTTTAGGTGACTCCCGACTGTATTCGCTGAAATGTTATTAAGTGACGCTCGGACACTCTATGTCAAGATGATAAAATAAAAATATTTAAAAAGAATAGGAATGTCCACTTAATTACTTATGTATAACCAGTTAATTAAGCAATAACAGAAATAGGCATACCTTCATAAAAACGTACTTATACAAACGCGTATATCTAGAAACTCTGAACCTCCTGACGTAATGTCACCTTGGGCCCCTCTGTACGATTTTTTTATGTAATTTTATGTATTCAAGGGCTCCTGTCAAGTGCTCGGCCCTCTGAATCTGCCAGGGTATCCACGCTCCTCCAGCGCCCCCGAATTTGACAGATCACTTTTGCCAACAAAGAAACCAGAGATTGAATTAAACATGTCAGCCAGCCAAGTGATAGTATACCTCTTTGGCGAAATACACCCTTAAAATTAGTGTAGCATGTGTTGACACTGATTACCTCACCCTATTACACAGTCTAGTGCAGGGTTACTTTTGTAATTAATCATCCTCCATGACCATTTGTCCACCCCTGGAACCTGAGGCTTATGCCAGCAAGCACGGGGCATTGCACACCCTGATGGGAGGCCTTGTCCATCACTGAGCACATACTCACACCCTATGGGCGACTCACAGACACCATCTCACCTGCAGGCCACTGGATTACATGAGGAAACCTGCACAAACACAGGAGATCACGGAAACTCCACAAAGACAAAGACAGGGCAGGATTCCAACTCCCAACTCTGGGGGTGTGAGGCAACAGCTCTGCCCGCTGTGTCTCTAATATTAGGAAGGAAATTAATTGAGGTGTCAGAGGTCCAGTATCTAGTCCAGGGTAGCGACTCATTCGGCACCGTGAACCCAAAGAGCGTGCCAAACCGACGAGGCGCCAACCTGTCCGGAGATCTTTCATTCCGCTGCCCTTCAAAGGAGAGAATACGGGGGGGCGAATCAATGGAGTGACGCCTTCATTCGGACACATCATAATTTCATGGTAGGGCAGTTGCACTTTGCTTGATCTCAGGGTGGCTCAGGCCTGAAGAGGGTTTTAAGTAACCACAGGCAGCCGCTTTGGCACTGGGAGTGAGAGGGTCCCCATTACATTTATCCGGCCTTATTGCAGGGCCTTGACATGACCCCCTCTCAACTGGACTGCAGTGTGAACCAAGAATGGCACCAGCTCCTGAGAGGGGGGGGCATAATGGTGTCATGCTGCTGTAGGGACTGGATACTGAAATTCAGCAGATTCTACTTTCAAGTAAGATAACAAGTGAACAAAGGAGTATTACCAAAGCCACCCAAAAGGAGTCTCCTCTCTAAAATATTATATTTACATATTATATAACAAAAAACATAGCTAGCAAAAAGTGCTAGAGGATCTGAGTCTCGCATAATTAGTAAACATGATCCATAAGACACCTGCTTTTTGATCTATTCATTATGTGCCGCCCCTGAGTATGTTAGGCACACAGTGGAAACCATGAAATAAGTGAGATTGTATTGCTTGTTATCTAAAATTGTATGCTTTCCTTTTTGAGAGTACTACACGTGATCCTTCCGCACCACAGCAGAAGCGTGCTGAGAAATGTATGTGGGATTGTCAGCTGATCTCCCCAAGAGAACAAGCTGGTCCATACGAGCTGCATGTCTTATACCTGTGTCAGCATATTTTTTCATTTGCGCAACGTTCGCTGTGTAGCGGGGCTCATCGGTGATGGATTTGGCGGCAAGGACCTGTTACTGGTGTTGTTTGGTTACCTGACGGGTCTGGTTAAAAACATTCAGATATGTTACAAATAAAAGCAGCCTAATGAGCAAGCTAGTATGTGGTCTAGATGTTTCGTGAGCTTTAATATGTGGCTGACACAGCTATACAGGCTATCACGTCTAGTATTTCCTCAAGCACCTTGCACTTTAATCACCCTGGCATGCTAGTTACATTGGAAGTAAATCGCTGCCTTTGGCTTCATTTAACGTCTTCCCTTTCAACTCCAGCCCACCCCCGCCCCCTTCTTCCAAAACCGATATCTATAGATTCATACAAAAAAGAAAAAAAGGAAAACAATCTCCAATGCCGAGAAATTATCGCTATAGTCAGATTCAAATACTTCAGCCGGCAGCAATTAGAGCCGCTGCTTCTAAAAATAGACCCGCTAATATCACATCACCGAGAAATAGTACCGCAGGATCTGAGTGGTGCTTTATATAAGAAACGGACGCCAGTTATGTCATCGATTGAAGGCAATTTGTTTCCGCAGCTCAGGAGTCCCATCACCGCCCGCCCAGACAGTGGATAAACTAAATATGAGAAGAAAAAAATATATCCATACATGAGCATCCTAATATTGCAGCTGTTCCGTCAATGTGAAAAGCATGGTGATCAGTGAAAACACACAATCACCAACCGGATGAGGTCAACGCCGCACAGAGCCGGGTACCAGGAGCTGTATGAAATAAATGAACTGCGCCTTTTTTAGTCCCACGCTTTCCCCAGTAAAAAAAAGGCTACATCAAGACGCATCGATGCGTAATAATGTTTCCACGAACACTATATGTTTTTTCCCCTGCGGCAGGAAAACAGAAAACGTAAAGCCCTTTAAGAGACGTATAAATAGGGGCGATCGCCGATACAGTGACACACAGAAAGCAAATAGCGAGCAAACGATCAAACGCGCATAGGCGGACGAGGTTAAACTGCGGCTGCGACGCGTGTTGACAGATAGGTTTTAACAGACTGAACTCATGGTGCTTGGGCCATCGGTGCATTAAGGTCCGTGCGTTACCAAGCTTTTTTGGTGGGAAAAAGTAAAAAAAGGAACAATTTCGCGTATTGCAATCAGCCATTGAATTGTATTGCGTGGCGTTACTGCTGGCTACGGCAAGTCTCGAATGACATAATCTGTCAAACTTTTGGTGATCGCAATGCAATTGACTGGGCAACGGGGGTTGATGTATAGCCTGCGGTTTTAACAGTTGAGTTGTACACATCACAGCATTCAAAGCGCCTCTTAGATAATAAAATAAGCAGGATTGACGCAGGCTCCCAAGCTTCGGGAGAAATCACGCTATGAGAGAATGGGGATGTTTGTAAAACAACAACAGTTTAAACATTAATGAATGTGAAATACAAAAATATCAAAGCAATACCTTGCAAATCTGAAAGTTTTCGGAAACAAGCGTTTCCACTACTTCGATTTCTCTGGGAGTCGGCGCCGCAGTTGGGGTACCGGCTGTGCTACTACACAGCGGGGCGCCGCCGATATTGACCGGAGATGAGGTTGTCAATCCGTCCAGAACCTTTCGAAACTTCTTCATTTTTGAGATAATGTGGGGGGGAAAATAAATGATGGCTTAAACTTGATTCCGGGGCAAGTGAAATTGCATTGATAAAAAAGACGAAGGCGAAGTCAGGAAAAAGCTCCCAGGAACTGAACGCTGTCGTGTCTGCGGCTCCTCGCTCTCTTCCCCCTCTAATTCTAAGTGCAATTCGAAAAGTCGTAGAGGAACTTCATCTTGATAAGAAATCTTATGTCCACCAAATACTTTATATGTGACGTAATTACGAAAGGAATCTAAAATTAAAAATAAGGATGAAATGTGAACTAAGAATACCGAATACGAACAAAACACTGACGGGATTTGTTAAAATGTACGGTGGGTTAAACCTAATCTAGGGAATTTCATGTATTCCAGCATGATAATGCAGCTCCCTAAAAGCGTTACACATCTACATGCAATGGTTATCTGAACGTAGTTTAAAAAACGTCTCCCGAATATGTAACTTATTTAATAATTAACCACGTGCCGACAGATATGTTCTATTTGCATCAAAACGTTTAGAGGAAGGAAACATGGCACATAAGCTGGCTGCTGAAGATCCAGGAGGCTTATTCCGACTCTCAACACACAGGGAAAAAAAAACAGAACCCGCACAAATGTTAAGTTTGAGAAGTTGATAGTGTCTTCGAGTAGAGTGTTTAAGATCCAGTGCGTTAAATTCCTCTTCCAGCCCAGCCTTCCTGCAGTGGGGGTACCAGTCGCTGTCCGAGGTACTGAAATCTAACGCCTCCTCCTCTCATCTAACCTTCTTCTGAAGTCTCTCCTCCCATTCCCAGCTCCGATTGGGCGCAATGTGAAAAGACCAGCTCCGGACCAGTGATAAGAAGGAATGAAATCATCATTTGTATTGATTTCAGAGCTGCATCGGCTCCACGTTTGAAGCGTTTGAACCTCTGAAAGTATTTGTATTCACCCTTCTCTCGACTGACAGACACCACGAATGGCGTATTATAAATGCATTTGTAGTGTAGGGGCAAGACTGCTGAGCCGATTGGACGATTCTACCCTTTCCCAGCTATTTGTATTTGACAGATGTGTAATTAATCACCGTCTAAACGACGCAAGAGGAAGTGGGGCTCACAGTCTCAGCGGTAGAAGAGCCTTCTCTGGTCTGATCTCGTGTTTTAAGGGGGAAATACGGCTATTAGATATTGAAAATGTTGATTCGACATCTATTCAACAATATCTGTACTTTAAACATTTTTTTATTGATTCATATGATCTAGTCATATCCTCAGACGCAGTGTTGCATAACTTTCGTCGTCACCTTATAAACCACAATATTAATCTTCAACGTTACTGACACTGATAAACACCGCATACAAATTTGTATTTTTATTATAATAATTGCATATCTTTTCTATAGCAATGCATGGACGTTCTTTTAACTGTGTCTGGTCTGAATGGGTGACATCCGTTTTGCTACTTATAGTTTTGCGCTTTCATTTACAAATTCCTCATTGTGCAATGATATGCATTTTTACAAAAAAAATTGCATACAATGAATGCATTGAACTTTGCCTAACGCAAATTTTCAGCAATGCCAGTTTATTGAGCAGACTGAACGAGGCTTCGTTTTTATATATGCTTATACATCTTATTTCAGGTTCTCCTCAAAGGGAGTGCGAGCTATAATTAAAGCCTAATGGTCCCTGAAAAGTATATAACACAATGATCTGACTTTATTAGCTCTTATAAACAACCTTCACACATCCTACAAACCTCACATAGGAAGGCTATAATGAACTCTGCTCTGTCCAACAGAGCAAAGTCCAGAGGAACTGAAGTTGGGACCCTGATGCTTTCACAAGACACAACAGGCCAGACGTGACCTGTGTAATCTTGCTTAATGAAGAAACACGGGGTTGAGGGCATAGTGCCTATCTAAAGATGTCCTCCCCCCCACTCATGGCTGCAGAGATTTTAGCCAAGTCACGGATCCAATGGCCACCCAGCTGCCCCATGCACCCCCACCCATCTTTCGAACGGACATGTAGAAAGAAAGAAATCCAAACTGCTATGCACCTGCACCTCCTAACCAGATGCCTGTCCACGCACATCCACAATGGGGCTCTGTTGTCCTCTCTGCCTGTGCATGGAAAGATGGGCTTCAGTTCTACCCTGTGGCATTCGATGCCGTCTGTCCCTTTTTGCATACGGGATACCAGCGACCACCCAGGGAAGGGCATGCGATAGCGTACAACGTCCTTGTGGCATGCAGACACGCTTGGGGTGCCCGTTGCCTGAGGAGACATATAATGATATGCACATAAAGAGCTGATTAAAGGTCCCCTGGGCCGCAATGCTTGGTTAGCAGTGACTGCGACGGTGATCACACAAATTCAACGATGCGCTTATTATAAGGGATCAACAGCTTCTCTGACTTATCAAACACATGCATTATATTACAGAGCTTTAAAGTAGAAGATTATTATTAAGGGATTATTAATGTTCATTTTAATGACCACTATGCCATCACATTAAGAACTGTACACAAATTTAAAATAATAGATATTAAAGAAGAACATGTTTATTCTAATGCACTTACCTGAAAACAATAGAATACAGTGACTGGATAAAGTATAGTAGCTCATTATTTTTGTATACTGAAATTTCATATGCAGGAAACACATGCACAAAGGATGAACTCTGTAAATGTGTCGTATGTTCATTGCATAGTGTTTCCATAGCAGCATGCAAACGTTTTCCACTGGATCCCTTCGAACACTGACATAAAATCAGCCTCAGTAGTTCACATGGAATGTTGACTCAATTGTACAAAACAAACATTTATGTGTGTGTAAAACAGAGCACAGGCATAATAAAACAGGTAGAGAAAATGGCGTTAATGGTAATGGACTCTGGCCTTACTGACAGAGAGCCAAACGAGTTCTGTAAGGAAAAACCCTGAGTCAGGCTACCCTTTAGGTTACAAATACTCTGCTATCTTTGGTCCGGGGTTCCTATAAAGTTCTGAAACAGGTTCATATAAAGTTCTGTAACACATGTGCACATTGTGGTATAACTGGTGCATATATAATGTAACAGTTTTGAATCATTATTAGATATGTACACAGCATTGAAAGACTTGGTATAACACTGGTGTTTACAGCACTCTAACAGATATGCATACACTTCTGTCATGTTTTGTGTATAGACCTGCAACAGGAGTGTTTATACTGTAACAAATGTGAGTATAGCACAGTGACAGGTTTAAACACAGCTGTAACAGATGTGTGAATACTGCAGTGACAGGTTTGTACACAGCACTGTAACAAATGTGTGTATAGTGCAGTGACAGGTTTGTATACTGTGTTGTAACAAATGTGAGTATAGTGCAGTGACAGGTTTGTACACAGCACTGTAACAAATGTGTGTATAGTGCAGTGACAGGTTTGTACACAGCACTGTAACAAATGTGTGTATAGTGCAGTGACAGGTTTGTACACAGCACTGTAACAAATGTGTGTATAGTGCAGTGACAGGTTTGTATACTGTGTTGTAACAAATGTGAGTATAGTGCAGTGACAGGTTTGTACACAGCACTGTAACAAATGTGTTATCTTTACAGCTTTGTAACACTTGTGTTTACTGTGGTGTCACAGATTGTACATTGAGTGCTTTAACAGGTTTCCATTGTACACATTTTCATCATTACGGGAGTGATCACCGACTGCAGTGTTTTGTGGAGATGTCCAATAGCATGTCATAGATGACAAACAACCTGTTTATGGACCTTTTATCTAAGACGTGAGAAAGAACTAAGTGTCATGAAAGGGATGATCCCATTGGACTGGACGTGCTTAAACCTAAAAGTGCAGGATTCATCTCAAGGCGCCTCACTCGATCACAGCACTTTACGCCTGAGAAAGACATCAGCTCATTATAGCTGCACTTTGATAAGACAGACTTAGGTGCTATTTTGCATTTGCAGAGCATTAGAGATTTGCATGCTGTTCCTTACGGCAGTGGCCTGTTGCACCAGTGCGAACTGGTCCTGTCTTATCACGAGGGTTCTGAGCTCTGAGCCGCAGGGACAGCACTGGACCGGCACTGCACACATTACAATTTGTTTCCTGACAGAACCCATCCTACCAGACGTAAGCTTCTCTGAGAATAAGGCGGCCTTGGCTGTCAGGTAAAGCCAGGTCCCCAAATAGGGAACATGACCTTCAATTTATCGCAGGGATGAAAGAAGGGGTCTGTAATCTATTTAAAAATAACACATGCACCTGTATGTATTACAACAGAAAACATACAGAAAAACTGATAAACAAGGCAACTGCAGATTTAGAATTTAACCCCAGTGGGATCTATTTTGCCAATCCAACGCAAAGTGTAAAGCATAAGGCGCAACTAACATTTATGGCTATGTCCAAATCCATTTTGCTATTTTGACTGCAGAAAAAACAGACTTTGCATCAGTGCAAGGTGCAAAAAGGTTGTCCTAACTCTTTTAATTATTCAGAGGTGTGTTTCAGGTGTAACATGCAATGGACTAATCATAATTGCATGTCACCTCACCTTTAAAAGGCAGTGGTGGAATACCTTTGCAATGGCATGTTTGCCTGGCAAGTCAGTTTGGTTTTCAGCTGTGGAAATGGACATGCTTGTGCGCAAGGAGTAAAAGTGTCAGCACATCATTTATGGGAGCACCACTGTTCCACCTAAGCCTTGCAAGTATGTGGTAGCAGCTAGTGTGTCCTTGATTTCTGGTGTCACCAGATCGTCCATGCAATGCCGAAAGCAGTAAAATGATGTCAGAAGATGGGGAAAAGAGAAGCTTGTTGCTGAATGAACGGGGACTTAATTATATTTGTGTGTTCTATTCTTTTAATTTTGCGTCTGCAGTTCACAAAATATAAATAAAAGTTCAAACGTTGTGTTCTGTTCAAACAAAACTCAACCTACAGTTTTTAAGGTGTTTTAAAATGTTCAAATAAAAGGCAATTGGGCTGTTATTTTTCTACATCTCACAATTTCGATTCCTTACTAGGCTACAGACGATTCAGCTTTTCTGCCAGCTGATCCCTCCTTGCCCATGCTGCTGCCGACACACACTCCTTTGTTTGCATCAGCACATGCAGTTCAACATCACGCCTTCAAAAGTCCACTAATGTGTCCTCATTTATGTCCAACAGACTCCATTACATATGGTAATGTTATACAGCATGCAACAAAGAATGCCATGACTTTCTGAGGGATGTATTGTAATGTTCTGCCTGATTTGTCTAAATATCTGAAATGCATTTTCAGCAATCCAAATGACCTTTTAATTACAATATGTGCTTAATTCTGACATTGAACCGGAATGATTTTTAATAATACGCTTTATTCTTCACTTAATATTAGGGATGCACCACTACCAGTTTTTTGAGACTGAGTACAAGTACCAAGTACTTATTTTTCAGTACTTATTGATACCGAGTACCGATACCTGTTTAGATCTATTTTTAATAATAGTCACAATAATAGTGAGATTGGTCATTTTGAAGTGTTTATTTTCTTTGATTATTTAATTCACTCCTTTGTTTTACCAATATCAAACACTTTAAACTCCAAAAACCAAAAAATAGTTGAAAAACACTACAGCTATAAAATTCAGAAAAGTGTCACGTAGCTCTGTACAGTATATTCTGTATTCTGTAACTGTCGTTTCTGTAGTCTCTCTTTTGAAGTCGGTTGCAGTGATCCACGGCTGCTGCTAGCCTTAGCAAATTCTGGTGTCTTAATTGTTTTATTAGGTTAATAGTATTGCCCTTGTTTTGGCAGTAATTGCTTCAACGGTACGTCCACGTGCTGAATTCACGTAACTACATCATATCTACCACGTGGTATCAGTCATGGGTTTCAGGAAATTTTGGCGAGTACGAGTACCTGCACATGAGCTTGGTATCGGTGCATCCCTACTTAATATATATATTTTTTTTTTTTTTGGTTTTTAATTAAACAGTATGCTTACATGAAAGGATCAGATATACTCTGTAAGAAATTGTATATCAATAAAATAAAATAATAAAAAACCTTTAGCACACCTCAAATGTAACCATAACCAGCGTTGTGCTCCCACACGTTTCTGAAACGCGCCACTTAAATACCGTTTAAAAATGTGCCACTGACTTTAGACATGGTTTTTGTTGATCAAAAGTGCAGTCAGTCATTTCGCTGCCTTAAAATAGCGACACACCGAAAATGCGCCCAGCCACGCCTCATTTAAAAAACAACACTCCTACGATCATTTGCTATTTTGACAATGTGTGTGCATGGCGCGCAAATGAGCAATGCGCTGAAATGAAACTAGCAGACCACTTTACGTTGCGCTTTCTGCCGGTGGAAAATAGGGCCCAAAGTCAGAAGGAGCTGATGTCTAGTAAAGATGCACGTTAATAGTCACAACTCACTCAAATGTTGTAAAGGGGCTTATTTTCTTAAATTTTCCATAGTAGACTGAACACTATATGCCGGTAAATAGACTGACTTTAGTGGGGGCAGCAGCAGAGCGATGTTTGGTCTGATTTACACATAAATGGGCTGAAAATCTGTTAATGAATACATTTCCTTTTGTGTTATTGCATTGCCCTAACAATTCAGCTGTTGAATGGCAAAGCTTGAAAAGTGTTTTTCCGAGAGCAAGAGGAGCATATCAATCAGCCTTACTAAGCTCATGTAACACACAGCACGAAGGAGCGCTGCTAAATGGCAGCGCGGTAAATGTTGTGGATTCCAGATTCCAGTAGAACCAAATAAACAAAGACATATTTCTACCCAGAGTGGCTCAGTGGGTGGTGCTGTGATGTCACTGCTCCAGGGAGGTGAGTTTGGTTCCTGTGTATAGCTTTGTGAACAGGGCCAGCCCAAGGCATAAGTAAACTAAGCGGCTGCTTAGGGCCCAGTGGCCACCAAGGGGCCCCACATCTGATCAGCCTGTCAGAATGGGACGGAAGATGACAAATGACAACTAGGTTAATCATATTTTGCTCAGAATTCCAAAAAGGGTTGGGCTGGCCGTGTTTGTGAGCGTGGAGTTATAGATTCTCCTGGCATCATGCGGGTGTCTGCCAGGTTCCAGGATATTCTGTTACAGTCCCGATATATTTTGATTGCCCCCTTACTCTATGCTTTCTGCCTCCTGGGGATAGTCACCCCCCCACCCCCACATTTTGGCTAATTAAGGATTGATGGGTAGTACTAACTGCTTATTCAGTGAGGCTAAGGGAACGGGTGCAGGGCTAAGGTGACTAAATGGGAAACCAGGCCATTATGGGGTGTCTACGTTAACATTGTTATGCGATAATGGAAACACAGATTCAATTTTTGGATTGGGGAGGGAAAAGTAGAGTCTCAGGAGGGTGTAGAGTAGATATAAAAAATCCCTGCAGAGGTACGGTTGAGGCAAACTCTGAACTGCGATTTGACGGAAATAGCATCATTAATACATCTTATCCCAATCAATATTGTGACACGCCTTGGATCTGAAATTAGAGGCATGGCCACGGCATGAATAAATCAAGAAATTTACATTTGCTGATTGATCCCATTGATTTGACATGATACTAACGACACAATGACTGCGAAAACATCATGCTAAGATTTTAAGCAGAGAAGCTGGTGGAGCCGGAATCCCAAAAACATTTTAATGACTTCTTTCTTTTTATCAGTGTAGAGCACTAAAGGGGCAAGACTTATTCATGCACAGGATTTTCACAATTTGCGCAATTATCATGGAAGGACAGATAATTAATTGGTCATCAGCAGCTCTATGAATGTTTTTTTTTTCCTGCTACTATTGAGTTCTCAAGCAACACAGACATAAGTGTACGACATAACTGCTTTCCCATGGTTAGTCATTGATGGAAGTGACTATTATTGGATGCTTGCAGGGGTACCTGCCAAATCTCCTCAGAGGGCAGAAAAGTGAGAGATATTTAGTAATCATCTCCCGGTGGTGTTTTCTTGCATTTAATAGTGTAGAATTTTTTCCCCTTCTTCACTTTTAAGATTGAGAAGCTATGTGCATTCATTCCTCCGGGATTCATTTTTCCAGCTGCTTGAGTATTGGGCATTGTGCGGATGCTTTTTCAAGGAGCTGCTCCCATTCTGGTTCACTTTATCCATGTCCTGTCAAACACATCTGTGATCAGAGGACATTCACACACATGGGGGTGGGGTATTGATAGTGACCAGCCCATTCGTTGAAGAGGGCACAGGAGTACGGTGAAGGATTTCATTGAGGAGTGGCTATCAGCACACCTTTATCTCTCTAAATACATCTGAAAGTAAGATGGTGACAATAACTAAGTGCATTAGCACAATATGGACCACCTCCAGGTCCCTGTCTCCCTCTCCCTCCTCCTTGCAGGGACTCATTATACACCCTAATCCCACTTTTGCAGATCCTCAGTGCAAATAGACTACCATTGTCTGCGTAAGGTGTGTAATAGGATAAGCCTGACGGGCAATGTCCATTTCCTGGTAGAATAGATTTAAGCACAATAGGAGACTTGGCAGTGATCATGGAATGCAGAAACGCTGTACTATATTGGGGTGGGGGGGTGGGGGACTGTTGACATCCTAAGGAGGGTGTGCCATTCTGAGGAGACCGGAGCAAACAG
>JAAGVU020000035.1:11170657-11196126 GCA_011763525.2 Mormyrus iriodes
AAAGAAAGGGGGGTGTGGAGTGAAGGGTGGGCACAACGAAGGGTTGTTGGGGGGGGGGGGGGGGGGGGGGGGGGACTGTTGACATCCTAAGGAGGATGTGCCATTCTGATGAACCCGGAGCCAAAAGGGGCTGTGTGAAGTTCAAAGGAAACTGTCCTGCCCCTCTGCATGTCTCTGTGGGCAGGAGAACGTATCTGAGTTGGGAAAGACTGAGAAATTGAAGTCACATGTAAAGCTGAGACTTAGCCAACCAAAAAAGTTGTAAAGCATGTACATCTATTTATTAGACACTTTTATCTAAAGCAAAGCACAATGGTGAAAGTGGCATCAGCCAGTCCTAGAAGCAATTTGAGGTAAGGGCCTTGCTCAAAGGCCCAATAGTGAAAGTACTCTTCCTGTCATGGGATTTGGACCAGCAACCTACTGATCAGAGGCACAGCACCCTAACCCACTGAGCCGCCCACCGCCTCCAAGCCCACGGAATACCTCAAATTGAACTGCACAAATTATGTGCAATGATGCAAACAGTTATATTTATAACAAGGTCATTAATAAATGCTACTAATTTCTCACAAACATCAGAAAACTTCATGCAAACATTCTCATGAAAATTTTTGGGTTATCATTATTAGAAACAAAAGACTGGATCTCTGTAAAGTGGCTTATACGTCTGCAACAAATTTAAAATTGCAGTATAAGGAGCAAGAAAAAGATATTGTGCCAGAAGATAGTTCTATTTGATCAATGGAGGTCAGGAGAACAAACATTTGAAATTTTATATTCAGGTGGCTTCAAAATGTCCTAAGATACTGTGAGAGGAGCTAAAGTGAAACTTTTCCAAAATCTTGCAAAGATCTTTCTTGCCCTTAAGATTTCAAGGATGTTTCTTCCTTGGGAAAAATTTGAGAAAGTGAACCTGTCTTTGTTTAGGAGTAGAAATATGATACAAAAAAATTTTAAACCCGGCAACAATCATTCATTTTCTTTCATGATCTTGTCATGGTGTGCGAGATGAAGGACTTCAGGATGAAGGCAGTCAGTTGGAGCACAAAAAGGGGACAGATGGGTCACCAGACAGGAGAGAGCATGGCAGGATCAACAGGGTACATTGTACAGACACCACACAAGACCAGAGGGGCTGAGCCACTGGACTGGACTGGACTGGACTGGACTGGACAGGAGGCTTGGCAATAGTCATTGAACATGCAGGGGCTGGAAGAGGGACCAAAAGGACAACAGGAAAGACCAACACCAAACAGGGCCACACAGACGAAACAGACCAAAGAAAGGATGAAACCAGGCAGCAGGGATAATCATCAGACATCAACGTAAACCAGGGAGCAGGAGAGACAGCGACCGAAACAGACTGAACAAACCACACCTCGGAACACCAGACAAAACTCAGGACACGCGACAAGATGAATGACACGACTAGGAGCACAGAACAGACTAAGACAAAACCAGGGACAGCAGAGAGGATACCGAACAAGACGCACACCAGAACAGGGCAGACAGGTAGAGGAAATACGGTGACAGGGACAGAAACACAGCAGAGAGCCACAAGGGACACAGGACAGGACGAAACCAAGGCAAGACAGGGAATGAGGACAGGGCCCAAGGCATAACTGGAGAGAACGGGCAATGTCCAGGGAGTTTCCTGGACCCTGTGGAACTGGGCAGTGACCCTAGGACGCTGACCCTTCTGGGTCTGTTTACCGGTGAGGAGGGGTCCATCTGGACCATTGAACCTAAAGGCCTCGGAAGGCCAGCGGTACTGGAGGGTGACAAGGGGCTAGTGGGGTTGGAGTGCACTGAGGGGCTAGCGGGGCCGGAGCAGGAGCATGCAGTGGGAACTGCAGGGAATGAGCAGGAGGGTGTCAAGGGAACTGTGGGACAGGAGCAGCAGGGTGCTGCAGGACCTATGGGACAGGTGCAGGAGGGCACCAAGGGCACTGCAATGGAAGGAGCAGGAGGGCACCAAGGGGACTGCAGGGGAAGGAGCAGGAGGGCACCTTGAGAACCACAGTGCAGAAGCGAGAAGGTGCTGAGAAAACTGCAGGGCGGCGCTGTGGGTCCTCTCCTTTGAGCCTCAGCAGGAGAGTTGCCCGGATGGGCAACGTCAGGCAAATGAGAATCAGGGAGACTGTCACGGATGGTGTGCCCCCAACTCTCCCTCTGAGAGACGGAGACACAGACAACCCCTCTTTAGGGCCCCAGCTGACACCGCTTACCGCACCAGGATTGGGTAAGTGCGGACTTTGGGCTGAGGCGAGGGCCAAAAGAGTGAGTCCTCCTGTGGGGCATCTGCCAGGTTGACCCAAGCTGGCCCGGCGGCGACCAGGGAATCAGACATTGGGCTGGCAGCGACTGGGGATTTGAGCATCAGCCTGGCGGTGACCTATAGGGGATGAGGAGACCACAGGTGGGGAGCCAGGAGGCTGTGAGAAGGCCGCCAAGGCGATGACAGGAGACTAGGCGGGAGCTGACGGGACACCAGGAGACGAGGCGGGAGCTGACGGGACACCAGGAGACGAGGCGGGAGCCAACAGAATGTCATGAGACGAGGCAAGTGTTGACAAGATGGCAGTACACGAGGCGGGAGCCAACGGGATGGCAGGACATGAGGCAGGAGCCCGTGGGACGGCAGGAGATGAGGCGGAAGTCGATGGGTTGGCAGGGAGTTAAGCTGAAGCCCATGGGACACCTGGAGGTGAACAGGGTGAAGCCATGACTCCTGGCACAATCACCGCACCGGGGTTCTCTGCAGAACAACATGGCTGTTGCAAGATCGGGCGCAGGCGATGTGGCCAATTTGGGCTGAGAGCCAGGTACTGGGCAGGGCACCTGGAGTGCGGGCAGTGCAGACCTCTCTGGGCCCGTAGCCTGGAGCGCAGCCACTGTGGGTGCAGCAGAGTTCAGGATAGCCTCTGGGGGCGTAGCAGAGGCAAGGATAGGCTCTGTAAGAACTGCGTCAGGTGAGGCGGCAGCCACGGGCACAGCCCGCTTCCTTTGCTTCCTCCTCCTATGGTTGGAGACGAAGGGTGGAGCTGCAGCAAGCTGCGGGGAGCCGGCAGGCGGAGCTTCGGCAAGCTGCAGGGAGTCGGCAGGCGGAGCATTGGAAGGCTGAGGGGAGTCGGCATGCCGAGTGACTTCATGCTACAGAGAGGCTGTTAGCTGAGCAGCTTCACACTGGGGAGAAGCGACGAGCATGTCATCCTCGTTGTGGCAGTGAGCCCAGCATGGCATCCATACGGCAGGTGATCCACACGCTGGGAGACTCTCTGGGGTCTTCTTCCTCCTCAGGCTCCTCTAGTTTGCTCTCACTCAGCAGGTCGATGAGGGGATTGTCCACAAACCATCGATATGAGAGAGGCTCGGACACCAGGAGGAGGTTAGACACAGAGGAAAGCCTGCAGATGGAGATGTGAAGTGGAAGAGACTCCTGGGGATACCCGCTAGGTGATCGGTACAGTCCGGTCATTTTGCAATGACAGGCGGGACGAAGGACTAGCAGGCTGTCAGTTGGTGAACAAAAGCTGGTTTTATTTAACTGAATGGGGGCAGGGAAACAAGTAAGACTGCAAGGGGTCAAAACAAGAAGGCAAGTATGGGGAAGTACATGGGCAGACAGGTGGAGCAACGTCAATGACCGGACTGGAGCTGACGAGACAAACAGGTACTTAAATACAAAGACTAACGAAGGGTAATAAGTGACAGGCGTGGCTCATCAGGGTCATGTGAGGGTCGAGAGAGGAGGGTCAGATGGACGTGACAGGGAGAAAGTAACAGATATACTCTGTATCCTTGCTTAGCTACCAGTAGCATGTGTAAAGTGATAACTAAACCAAAACCAAATAGCAAAGACCAAGGCTGGGCTTGGGTCTACAGCAATGTGTTTAAACTTAGAGAAATTATCTGCCTTTTATATGTCTAAGCACATTGGCTATATAAAGGCCACACTTTTACTGTCCCTTTCTCTTATACACATTTAAGGTTCCAGATTTGTGGTCAAGATTCCATATTTGTGGCATCTTCGTGAGAAGTTTATTCAAAACGGAGAAGTCAAAGACAAGAGTAGGGCCGATCATCTCATAGAACAAAAATGCTGCTCAATGGTTGGGTGCCTATCGCTTGCCTGGTAGGAGGTAAACCCGAGGTTACTTTGTTCCCTTGCAGTCACCCATACAGAAGTACACCACCCTTACGCTCCATCGCTACATGCGAGGTGTTCAGCAGCCTCTGTCAGGGAGCTCCACATCACCCCCTTTCCCAGTCTGTCAACAGAGACCCTAACATCCTGTGCCCTCCATGTCAGCTGGTGCCCCGCTGCTTAATGACATGATCCTGATTCAAATCGCAGAGGGGGCACTACTGTCATGCCCACAAGAGACATTCTCAGCTTGATCTGCTTCCGTGACGATGTAAAACTGTACGATAGTATAAATAAAGCAGTCAGCTATGGAGCTGAATTTATCCATCTTCGATAACTGTTTATCCAGTACAGAATTGCGGTGAGGTAAAGGATTAGGTACCACCCTACAATAAAGGTCCCTTTTGCCACTTATAAATAGTAGTAACACACTAATAATAATGAAAAAACATTGTAATATAACTAGTTTATAATTATATATATATCAAAATTATAAACCATTCAAAAACCTTTTACAGGGATAGTCTTATTATAAAGTGGAACCAGGGATTAAATAAAAATATTAATCCATTCACAACAGAGGTGATGTTACTGAGTAGAAGCTTTAGACCATGTTGACCTTTGACCAGGAAACACATTTACGAAATGTTTGACTGATGTCAGCTTTTTGACTAAATCGGTTCAGTGGGCAGTGGAGGGGAGAGTGTAACAGTGTGCCATCCCTGTAATTATGGCACAATTAGGATCGCCACGCTGTGCTTATCTTCAGGGCCATTACTGCTCCCCGGAACCTTTTATCAAGATTGTTTGTGTTTAAAATTCAAAGATTACATTCAAAACATGGCAGTAAAATGGAGCTAACAAAAAGCATATTTTCCTAAAAGCATGAAATGACAGCCCTTGGTCAGTTACCTGGGGTTATGGGATATGTGTGGAAATGTTGTCATTCAGCTGTTACATTCACAATGTTTCCCTTCATTTTAAATGAATGTAACTGATTTTAAGACCTGACCTACAGCTGAGAAACCATTGCCATTATTACCAGGCAGTAGTTTAACTGTTAAGGACTGGAAATTAGGCTGAATTAAGGTGTTTTAATGTTCTGGGGAGAGTAGGTTTCCGCTTCTCTATCCTTGGATGAGGGACTTATACAGGTTATTTTATTAATGGTTAGGATATAAATATTTTCAAAGGCAGAGCTGTTAAACAGGATTGAATGCAATATTTATTAGTATTCAGTTCAATTAAATTTACAGATAATGCCATTGCCAAAATGTTTGACCCAAACACAGTCTCAAACCACAGTGCTGCTTACTGACATACCACCGTTCGGGGCAACAATAGTGTAAATAGTATTATAAACAAAAATGATAACAGAACTCAACAGGGTGGAATTTCCCAAAAGCATCAAATGGTTATGATGATCAAAAACTGATAAATAGAATTATCTTGAACTTAGTTATGTCCCAAAGCCTTATTGTGACCGACGCCTGTAAAGACCTTTGCACGTTCCCAGTTGAACATAATTTGGAAGGGACTTTACTACGAGAATCTGACTATCCTGTATGACAGGGGTTTTGTCCTGACTCACAAACTGGTATATTCTCGGTATCCTTAATGAGTGTCCACCAGTGGTGAGTCAGTTTTACACACAGGGGTATAGACAACCTGAGACCCCTCCAAGAATCCATTCTGAGAAACGGCTGAAAAATAAAGCTTCAGTGTCAAAAGGCAAGGCATTGTTTCCCAGAATCCATTTTCAGGTGCCAGGGAAGGGGACAAATATAAATATATGTCCAGCTAGTGGAGATGGAAATAAAAAGGTCACATCTAATGCAACATTATTAAAATTTAATCACCTACTTGTTTTGCTGCATGACAGTTTTGCATGCAGTTATAATTGTAATAATGTTATTTCTAATTCAGTTATTTTCGATTGACGTAAAATGGAAATAGGGAAGAGGTACATAAATCTTTAGAGCTCAAAAAATTCCAGTATCTGTTGGTTTTTGTTCGTAATGCATGCATTTCTCCGTTCCACACAATATTTAATGCAAATGGTTTTAAAAATAGAAGAACAGGCACACAGCTTTTCTGCTTCTTATGCTGGGCCTGATCTCTTGATAAGGAAAATGACCAGTGCAACTACCATAATCCTTCTTTGTTTCTGCCACCAGCATGTCTCCTTGGAGACACGGTGTGCGACCATATGGCCGGGGCGTTGGTCGGAGCCCGTTTTCCAGTCTGTTCCTCAGCACTCGGAGACAGGGAACTGCTGAAGTAGCCGCGCCCCAGCCTCTCCGCAGCCGAGGCGTGACGAAGGAGCAGTGCAGGGGATGTAGGAGGCTGTCCGGGTGTGGGAGTGAGAGCGGAGGCCGGGCCGGCGGTGGGAGAGGAGGGTAGGAGAAGAGGACAGAGTAGGACGAGCAGCTAAAGTAGGTGTGAAAGTCAGAATGGAAACAGGTTAACCCAGTGTTTCCCAACCCGGTTTTCAGGGACCCACAAAATTTTGCGCTGTCTGTGGGTCCCCGAGGGCCGGATGCGAAACACTGCGCTAAGTTATAGATCAACCTGAAAATATTGCAGTGTAATGTCATTGCCGAGCCATGTGATACCTGGAAAAAAAAGTCGCAGAGCTCAGCAGCAGCGCCAAGCGAAACTTTAATCTGAAGACATCAGCCGGTAACATGACTTAACAAGGCCTAAACCGCGATTTCCTTCTTTTTTTCCTCCTTATTTCAAACCGGTGATTTGTATCGAGGAAAAGCAAGACTCTGAAACCTACACAGAGACTCCCCGGAGGCTGTGTGGCAGCGTGGGGGGTGACGTCACCGCGTTGCAGCTTGCAGAAGCTCTCGGGCCAAAAGGGAGTAGGCAGGAGGCCGATGCAGCCATTGGCAGAGGCGAACACAGAGAGGAATTGGAGAGGGAAGGAGAGAGAGACAGGAAGGGAGAGTTAATAAAGTAGATGGGGCAATGCGATCAGCTGAGTACAGGGGAAGGTGCTAAAGGTGACAGAAACTGAGGCGACACAACAGAGGGAGAAAAGTTTAGAAGAGTAGCACCAAACATTGTTTTGGTGAGACAACTTTTGTCATTCTGGGCTGAGATGGCTGTGCCTCCACCCTTTTTTCAGGAACCATGGCAGGTGGACTGGTACCCATACAAGTGTGATGACATATAAAGCCCTCGACGCCAAGACTCTCCGGCAGACAGCATGAAGGTCGCTGTCGAGAGGGCCAAGTGGAGCCTGCAGCGTCTCTGCCAGCTAACAAGCTTCCGTCCAAACCAGGTCTGGCAGCCCCACGCTGCGGCCCCTTCCCCTCTCTCCCGAATTATACTTTTGTTTCGCATAAATATGAACGTGTCCAGAAATGCAACACATGAATGTTCCCAGGGAAAAAAAGCAAAGATCTGTTTGGCTTGAAAATTGTAGCAACAAGCTAATTCTTATAACACAAAAGAGCACTTTTCGGACTCCTTCAAAGTGCTAGTGTGTATCGCTTTCACAGGTGACCTGCAAAGTGAGGGTAGTTTGTTTAATCATTGCAACATGTTTTTGTGAAATGCAACCCTATAATTTAATGTTGTGCCAAGTGCAGATGAAAGAAGAGGACCGTTGCAGCTGAGCTGTTCTGAGTGGTACTCCTAGATTTGGCTCTTCATGATTTTTCATGGCTTTGATCTTCTTGCACAGTTTTCTATCCATCCATCCATCCATCCATATTCCATAAGCATGGTCACCACAAGCCCAGGGGCCACCATATGTAAGTTCCATGCATACCTTGTACTGGTTTCCTGTGTACTCTGGGTTCCTCCTGTAGCACTGTGATAGACAGGCATTCTGTCCAGCATATGCCGTGCTTTCTGCACGAGTTGATCCTATATTGGATAAGTGGTTATAGAAGATGAGTGGATGTACTGTACTTCTATATAGATGATCACATCATCAATTATAGTCTCCAAACTGATATATTCTGACAAAAATACATGCAGGTACTCAAACAAATACTTCGTCTACAACACCATGAAATAGCGACAAATGACATCAACAGGAGCTATCAAAACACAAAGACAACTCCATAACAGCCCTCACAAAACTTGTGGACAACAACGAAATGAACACACCTGAAGTATAATTCTGGGGAATTGTTTGTGAACCCTTTCTGTGTGCTGCTTCTACATTAAGACTGTATTAATTTAATATTGTGAATTACATGAAGATCACAATTTTAAGAAAAAGCCAGATAATTCCAATGGGTTTACTAACTGCACGTCTGATCATAAAGCAAGGCGCTGAGTTCACGGGAGACGTACGGAGACGACTCGTCAGATAACGGACGACAGATTTGCTGCAGTAATCACGGGAGCAAACATGCGCCAGAGAAAGGTTAATGGCTTTTAAATGAGGACAGATGTTGTGTGTGTAAGTCATAATTGATGATAACAGGTGCAAAGCACCAGAAATAGCCTCTCCACCTGTAACTCGCACAAAACAACACAGAACCAGGCAGCCACGCCACTGCCCCTACTGGAAAGCTACAGAAAGAGCGCGTAGATCTTGACAAATGCTCCGTAATCCAGTGTGCGTATGCTCCCAGATCTGGTGACCCCCACCCGCACCACCCTGGGGAGCTGACAGAGCAATCGGATCAATAATGGGAATGGAATGAGCTTTATGTGTCAGATTTTGAACCTGGATGCCCAGCTGTCAGATGTTAATGCACCCAGGAAAGAAATTAATAGAAGACATGGGAAAGAGGTGAAGAGGAAAAAGAAAGATTCCAAGAGGAAGACATACAAGAGCATGCTTTGCTTTTTGTCCCTCTGTCAGCTGGAAGGAAGCTCGATCAATCGCTCCTCAACCAACTACAAGCCAATGAAAAGAAACAAGGATATGATTGGGTCACATCCCAGGAGAGACAATCTGCCATTGTGCCCTGGGCACAGTTCTTAATCCTAGAGGCTCTGGCGATAATCCATGTTGTTGTAAGACGCTGATAACACAGTGTGGTCCCCGCCTCAGTGTCAACGGCATCTGACAGGAACCCAGCAGGGAGGGACAGCTTAGCAAACGGCGTCAGTTCCCGGGTCACTTCTTGAAATGCTCAAAGCCCCAAGCGGATTGTCAGTGAAGTGTGCGACAAAAGGAGGAGAGTGAAAAGAGGAAAAAATAAAAGCGACACCACAGTTCCGCAGTGACGTGTGCAGTAATAACACAAATGGAAACAGAGAAGTATCAGCTGTTACTTAGGATGTTAAATTTGATCAGTAAATTATCCCCACAACTGGAATAAAATCCACAGCCCTGTACTGGATAAGTGTTTGGAAGATGGATGGATTAAAGATTAAATTAGACAAATCAGGTAGACATATGTATGCAAACTTATATTTTATTAATATCAAGGATGCTGAGTGAGACAGGAATCGATATATTAGGCAACATGCTGGAAACAAGGTCACAGCTGCCCTCTGGTGAGAAAGCTTGCCTAGCATCCAATCACCCTTATCATTATGTCAGTAGGACGTGATGGGCTCTTTCTAGATAAGCTGGATCACACATGGATGGTCAATGAGGCTCACAAAGGCATCCTCCCCCCTTCCTTATGCAGGTAGCCAATACGGGCTCGGGATTTCAGTCTCGAGCGTAGCCGTGCCGGCAACTCCCCTACTGAGTTCCCAGTGACCTTGAAAGAGACAGTGAAAGACATGAACCGCCAGGCTGCCCTTCCCTGTCTCACAGGTGACGTGCTGGTATGCTAGGTCCAAAAGGTCCCATCACATGCAAGCATCATCTTCTTAAATTGAGCTAATTAGTGAAAGAGAGCACTGGGTCAATTATGCAAAGAAACACCAGTGCTTACAATACAACAGCTTGACTCTTACCAGCCTATAGGCAAATCTGGTTAAAATAAACAATAGTTTCACTTATTAGAACAAATTTATACAAGATTACATTGAGAATCAGACTATTTACCTGACAAAGTGGGCACAATAAATCAACCTTAAAAGAGACAAGTGCAATTATTCCAGAAAAAAAAAAAAAAAAAGTATTATAATTTATTTTATTATTACTGTACGAGGCTAGGACTTTAGGATCAAAACACTGTTAGAAGTCTATGTGGTTATATTGCAGAATATTTTACTTTGAGAATGAAAAGTTCACAGAAACAACTACAGATGCCCAAGTGCACTTGGTCCAGCAGACTTTCCCCAATCCCATGAGGGCAAAGGGAGGAGGCATGAGGCTTTATGCAAGGGCAAAAGTTATTGTACAATAGGACAGTGATCAAAAGCTAATTATCTAAATGGACAAAGCTACACTCTTGTACCTCAAGGATAAGTTAATGTCCAGACTTCAGCGCTATTAGCAAACACTTAAAAAGGGAGACTTGACAACAGTCTATGTGTTACCTAAATTGAATGATGACATATTACAGACATTTAGACACACACTCACAAACAAAAGTCAGTATAAACTAGTGTAATTCATTTAATTAATTCATTAAATTATGCTGAAGAAGAACAGATAATGATTCTTCACGGCTGGTGCAAGGAGCATCCTGACTGCAAATACTGACTTCACGGATCAGAATCGTAACACAACCAGAACACGTCAATAATTTCACTTTAGTTTCTGCTGACATAACTGTAAGTCATGTTTAGAAGGCTTTAGGTTCCACTCAGGCTTTGAATAAAATATCAGGTTTAAATATGCATGGATCATTTATCAGTCTCGCAAAAATGCACACCACAATGTCTGGATAGTGCCACAGAGCAAAGTCTACTTGCACGTTTACGCATTTGAAAGAAATCCTAAATAAATTATGATTTCGTTCATATTTGAAAGCGACAGTGTGAGAACAGGGATGTGACAGTGGATAATGTAAATGTCGAGTGTGTACTGAGAGGAGTACATAAGAATGCAGCCTGTTTTGGAATCTGGGAAATTCGCGAGGGGTGATATTAAATTACCTCGCGAGTCACACCCCCTCCTGCAAACCTCGAGCGCTGGAACTAGCGCGTGCTTCAGTTTCTGCCGAGTCGCGAGACAGTGTGACGTCAGCCGTCACGCGCGGCGCCCGCTTGGCAGACAGGGCTGCGCCTTATCGTTACAAAGCGGGGTCTGCTGCCTCCTAATCGCAGCTATCGGGCTATGTGCGGCACATGCTCAGAGCCCCGGGGGACATCGTGTGTCCCTCGAGGGTGCAAGGGAACGATGCAGACTTGTATGGCGATAAAAATACGTTTGTATAATATCTGACCCGAACCACAAAAAGATGGCAACTTGTGGGGTATGGTGATTTCAGAGTGCCAGCTGGTTCTGACCAAGCACATTAAAGCGCCTTATGAAGCCCATTAATTTAAAAAGCACAGAAGGAGCCGAAGACAACATTCCTAGGACCCGGACAACGCTGCTTCCTCCCCTGACATTAAACGTATAATTCATCAACTTCACCTCCTTAAAGGGAAAGTCAGAAAGTAAAAGAACAAATGCTGGGTGGTGGGAGGCACTGTATCATATCTATAATATTTCAAAAGGAGACGCTACTTATTCTGTCAAACAAAGACAATCAAAAGACTAAAGGGGAAATAGTTGCCATGGAAAACTGCAGGATAAGAACATCAATTTCTTGTCACCACTGTAAGAATTTTGACAGCCCATATGACCTGCCGATTTTATGATGAGCCTTTTGTCTAGTCTTGACATGTTCAAAACATGTATTACCATGTATTACCAAACCATCAGCTGGTATTGTCCCAAATTAACATTCAACTAAGAGCACTGCAATGCAGTAACAAAAGAGAAAACAATGAACAAGGGCTGCTGATCCAGCCCAGGACATGGTTTGTTTGGTACTGGCCAAAATGTGCCGGTCTCTCCATAGAGTGCTGATGGCTGCCTAGTCGAGCTTCAGAGGTCCTAGGAGAGGTGTGAGCCAGGACAGGGGTTCTGCTGGGTTTACAGTTACCGGTGAGACTTTCGAGATGACAGGAAGACTTTAGACATCCTGAAGTTTCTTGAGATGAGCTATTTGGAGGCCTGTATATGTCCAGTCTGAGAAGACAATGCCTTGTGTGTGAGAGACACATCTGCTCAGAACCTATAAACATTGCAGATTTAATACAACAACTAGACACAGGCGCTTAGTATAAAGTAGGAACCTGCATGCAAGCATTTGAGCAAACACCTGCTGCTTCTACATGAATAGAAAAGTGACGCTCGCTAAGCCACGAATAGCTATAAAAATGACAGTATAATCCCACAAACACTGCTCTCAACATCAACCCATTATCATCATTCTTTAGAGCTCTAGTTAGTGTACTGAAATACAAAGGAAAAAACATAGGATACAATAAAGAGAAGGATGATTAAATTTCAGCCAGACGCCATCAAAAGGAAACGCTGCTTTTATGAATTAATACCTCTTTGTGAATGGGTGATAGAAAAATAGCACTTTAATTGTACCGCCATTCTTCTGAAAGTGAAAAAAACAAGTATAATTACAGGCCAAGAATGGAATAAAGGACTAATATCGACATAAAACCCAACCACAGCTCATCACTACTTATAGTAAGATCAGTGAGAAAAACTTCTCGAGGGTGTAGCAATGAATCAAAGGGCCTTGTTCTGACTGACTCCTTGAAAGGCACTCAGGCCAGACTTCCTTTTAGATGCACATTAATAATTGATGCTCAATACAGTACTGCTCTGCCCAAAACACGAAAACGTGCATTTTTTCCAGGTTTCCTTATCCCCCATCATATCCTCAGGACTAAACAAATGAGCGATGTCAGCTTCAAGAACAACAGAGCTAATAGTCAGTAGTGCCAATAGTCACATTGCTGTTGGCCTACATCTATCAGTGTAGATGATGACTGGCATCAAAGCACAGTGGATCCCAGACACCCTTGCTTATCTTGTTCCCTTGCTCTGCAGAGTGTGTCTATCACTATGCGTACCTATCAAACTATGGGCATCATGTAGAAATAAAGCAACATAGCTACAAGGACACAGGGGTGCCTGGAGAAAACCCATACAAACATGGGGAAAATAAACAAACTCTGTTTAAGCAAGCTGGAACCCACAACCATAAAAATAATCTGTAAAATTGTTAGTATCCATACAGTATAATCATTGTTATGATTATTTTCAATAAATAAATCTGAAATTCTCTTTTTAAAATGAACCCGTTGGCAGAATATAATCAGTAACACTTGTAGTGAGACTTGATAGCATAAATCTTACTGGAGACCAAAAGAAAAATGTGTGACCTCGCTTAGATTTGGAGTTCAACATTTCAGGCATTGACACACTTACAAGAGGTACCCCCGCTCCTCAACTTTGAGTGAGATTCCAAAAGAATTTTTATCAACGTTTTTGCTTCTAGCTGGTGCCAACAGCACAATCCTCGGGCAAGCTTAGGTAGGTGGAGCAACCCCATCACTTTGGTTCCTTTGGTCTTGGGTTATTTCATTACTGATAATACAACCTGGTCACAGCAGAAGACCTAACCGGAATTTCTCTCTTTTACACGATCAGTAGGCTCCATGCAGGTGTGAGGAGGAGAAGGGAGGGCCTTAAGAGGAGATCCTTCACTCTATAGGCAGAAAAACCATGCTGGGATAGACTCACCGAAGAGGGAAAATTAATTATGCGATTCTCCAATGGTAGGAAATTTATATTGCTTGGGCAAATGATTCTACGATCCACCTTCCATTTTATTATTACCAGTGTGAGCTGTTGTTGAGGAAAGAGCTCAGTCATAAAACCACTAACTCAGGCATAATAATAAGGATATTTTAGACACAGACCAGTCTGCCAGCCCTGCTGTAACAGCGAAAAGATGAACAGGAAATAAGTACTCTGAGATGGTACAAATGTAAGTTGAAACATTGTATACTGTGGACGCATTTTGACAATGAACCCCTAATTAGTTTAATTAATGGACAGGGTACATAGTAGGGAGAATGGTGGCTCAATGGGTACCCCTGTGGCCTCTCAGATCTGGGGTTGGGGGGAGGGTTCCTGCCGCCAGCTCTGTGCGTGTGTGGATTTGCATGCTGTCCCTGGTGTTCGTGTGGGCTTCCTCCCACAGAGAAAAAGCATGCATTTAGATGAACTGGCAGGATGGTGTGCCCTGCAATGGACTGCCAATCCACCCAAGGAGTCCTCTTTCTGGTGCCCTGCACTTCCTGGGGCGGGGTAAGTGGGATCGGAGATGGACGACGACCCACAGTTCACTGATTCCGGTGTGATGTCACTAAACTTTGTTGAATAACAGGTCTGTAACCAGAAATAAATTTTGTGGGGTGTACGACACTTCTACAGATAGGTCTCCTTTGGTAGATTTTGAAGACTGGGGGCTTCAAACACGTAATTTTACCACGTGCCTCGATGCTTGTCGTATAACCCTGTGACTGAAAAACAGTAAATGAAATAACAGGTATCCTAGCCATGAAGACAATAAGAACACCAACAGACTGCTGGGTAATTTTAAAATTAAGGGACAGAAACCGGTCTAAATACCGTCTGACCTTTGAATTTTTTACTGTGACAAGAAGTCAAGTAGATGACTTACGCCATTCACGTTCGCAGAGTTCAGTAAATAATACCGAGAAAAGCAGAGAAAGCAGGTGAAGGTGAGATGAATTATACATGACTCAGCACTCGGCAGACGGCCGCCTCCTGGCAACCAGTCTGATGGGCTTACTGCAGCGGGGGCTCTCGCTGTGGAAAGGGGCTGCACACCGATCGCCTTCATATACCCAAACTTGGGGAAAACCCATCACTTAGGGCTGATGTCGGACAAGAGAATTAGGGTGCGGTGCTGTCTGTCTAGCCCTTAATGGACATTTATTCACGAGAGGCCTGTGCGTTTTCAGGAATGGCCTATTCTAAATTAAATCAGTCAAGTCCGCTGCTAGTGAAATTGCCAGGATGACAATTTTCTGTTTGTGTCGACTGTGGTTATTTTACGGTGAACGTGTGAGGGGATCATTGCTTGGCTGTAAAGTACATGGTGTCACTCTGCAGCAGAACGTTTGGGGGAGATGTAACAGTGCAAGTAAAGCTGGCAGCAGGAGAAACCCCAAGGATTTGGGTAGACACAGGGGCCAACATTCTTTACAGAATACAAATTCTGCAATGTCACATGGTGGCATTCTCGTGGGTTTACATATAATGTATTTATTAGACACTTTTATCGAAACTGATGTACATTTTTTTAAGAAAGTGGGGTCAGACCATCCCTGGAACGATTGAGGGCTGATGGCCCTACTTGGCCTTGGAATTTGAACCAGCTATACCACACACTGCCACACACTGCTATGCCACACACTGGCCTGTAAGACAGTCCTTGTACAGATCCTGCATCCTTATGGCTTTCAACATCAGCAATGTATCACAAACCTACTATAGTTTGTGCTTTGTTCAACGCACCACAATAGTGTGAGAACCTTCCACTTTTTATTTAGCTCTGCTACTTTTAAGCTACTTTTAGTCACTATATAGCCGGTGAGGCCTTTTTTTTTAAAGAAAGGCGCTCATTAATGGGATGCAATCTACTGCAATATAATGTTAGTCAAATAAGAAAAGAAGCCTTTCAGATCCTTGTTGATACGCTTGTTTTGATTGCACAATGTCTTTTGTGTCCCTCCCATCGCATTTCCCCTGTTAAGCATCACTGATCTGATACGGAAGATAACAAAGTGAACGCTGAGGCCTGTGAGTGTGTGGAGAAGTAGAAATTGGCAGCAGTGTCTGCTGCTTAAATTTTCTGCAGACTTTCACTGGACATTGCTGAGATCTGTACATCATGAAGGATGTACAGTGCAGATTCTCTCCACATTGTCTCTCTGTCTCTGTTCTTCTGATTTATTTAACTCCATGCTAATATGACTGAAGTGTAAATAAGAGTAATCATCATCATCATCATCACCATCATCATCATCATCACCATCACCATCACCATCATCATCATCATCATCATCACCATCATCACCATCACCATCATCATCATCATCATCATCATCATCACCATCATCACCATCACCATCATCATCATCACCATCATCACCATCATCCCCACCATCATCATCATCACCATCATCATCATCACCATCATCATCATCATCACCATCACCATCATCATCATCACCATCATCACCATCACCATCATAATCACCATCATCATCATCATCATCATCATCGTCGTCATTGTCAACATCACAATCCATCTATCCATCTTCCAGCAGCTTATCCCAGCACTGCAAGATGAATGGATGGGCAGATATACACAAGGCCTGAGTTACTGATTATATTGCTACAGTTGCTATTATGATTCACCTTTTCATGCTGATTTTAATTTACATTCATTCTTACATTTCCGTTTCTTAATTTGGTTATAGCTTCCAGTGAGTATATTTAGGCACTGGATGAAGAGTTTCAATGCAAGCACATAATCAACAAATACAGTTAGTCTTATGCAGTGTTATAACCTATGTGTCATAGTAAAAATCAGCCTTAAATATGGCAGTATAATGCAATACAAATACATAGCATGCTAGTTTAACATGCAGGGACTTGGCACACAGCTAGGTGCACAAATAGTAACCTTTTGATATAGCCGAAGTCAGTATCTAAAGATACACATAAGGGTAAAAAACTTTGGGCCTTTAGGTTCTGAAAAGAAGTGTTTCAAATGTAGAAACGCACCTGAAGAGTAGCAGTGAATTCCCTGAGAAGCAGAGAAGAGGCTTCTTGAATGTGATTAGGATGTGTTGAGAAGTTCAGAGCTGATGCACAGCCCAAAAAGGTGAGTTTCAAGTCTTTGGCTGAAGAGCAAGTGGGTTTCTGCAGGTCCCGTAGCTCAGGAGAAGCTCCCTCTGCCAAACAGGGCCTGGTGATAATGTGCTGTGACCTTGAACGGCCTTGAAGAAGGGTCTTTGTACGTATAGAGATGCTGCACCGTTGTACACTAGACATGCTTGATTTTAATGCTCCAGCATCAAGGGTGACTGTTGCTCTGTGACTTGACAAGGCGGCGTTCTCGTGAAGAAAGATGCTTTTTCTCATTTGTATGGTTATCAGGAAGTTGTTAAACATATCCACCAGTGTTTCATCTATCCATCTTCCGTAAGCTATCACCCAGCTTGTGAGCTTGGATTGCTGGATCACAGAAAGCAGGAAGGTGTCTCCTGCCTTTGTCCATTGCAACACACGCGCTCATATAATCATCTGCTAGGGATCATTTAGAGACACCAATTCACCTAGACACATGATTTTTGACAGCAGGATGACATCTGTACAAATGCAGTGAGAACAATAATACTGCACACACAGAACTGGGGCCAGAAATAAAACCCACAGGAATGGAGATGTGAGACTGTGGTGCTATTCAGTAAGCCAATGTGCTGCCTGTTTAAGCTATTACATAATTATTTTAGATATCATATTATAATAAATTTTATTATTTCGTTTAAAGTACCAACAAAACATTAAGAGTATAAATGTATCATCTCGACACATGACGTTCCATTGGTGGAGTTGTACCAGTTCTTTAGTGCTATGCTGCCACCTAGTGCATTAAAAATGGATAAAAATCAGTGTCTGTAAATCAATTGTGCTGTTTATCTGCAGCGTTCGTCGAAGTTGACTTTTGAGTGTTGTTTTACCTATCAGTGACAAGTTTACAGGATCAGAGCTTTCGTCGTTGACCAGGTTAGCCCGTTTTGCTAGGTAATAAAAATAAGGAGGCCAGTCAGTAGAGTGATTTTTTTTTTTTTGCTTATGCATCATTTAATTTGTTCATGTCAGCGTCAATATTGGCAAAATGAAAACCATGCATATAATGAAATAGTTTCAAAAAGAAAACAAGAAAGCTGACTAGTAAAAATATATATGAATAATATTAATAAAATATATAAAAGCAATAAAAGATAGAATGACCTAGAATCTGTGCCATTGGGTCTGGGCTATAAATATTGTAACCAAGAAAAGAAGTATGATGATGATGATGATGGTGATGGTGATGATGGTGATGGTGATGATGGTGATGATGATGGTGATGATGGTGATGGTGATGATGATGATGGTGATGTTGATGATGGTGATGGTGATGACAACTCAAACATATTCAGTAGTTTGCCATTAGAAGCAACGTTCATACCAGCAACGGATACATAAAGTGACTGATGGGTGGGCCTGGATTAAATCTGGGTGGGTCTGCACATTACTGCACGTTTTCTTAATTAAACAAGCATAGATATTTGCAATATGGTGACCACAGCAAAAATACAGCCACAGCTGCTGTGTTGATAAATGATAGCTGTTGAGCCATAAGACTTGCACAAGCAGCATGAAACTCACACAGGCTCACCCATGGATCCACATTGGTTCAGACAAACATATGATTGCAACATGGGAGATGTCCAATAACTGCATAAATTATACATTGTCTATTGGCTTATTGTTTACTAACAGTTCATATCTGTAAAGACAGAGACATCTGTTGGTATGGATTTTAACAGCCTAATGTATGGAAGAAGTATCATTTTCATAGTACTTAAAGGGGATAATTATATCAAATCTTTAATTAATAATTATTTAATTGTGGCTGGATTCATTTCAAGCTCACTAAATGTGTGTTTTTTTATATTATAAAACATCAGCTTAAGCACAAGTTAAATGTCACACTAAAAAACAAAATGTAGAACAACTATGAATAAATGACTGCAACAAAAACATATCTGCCGGGAAATTTTGTAAAGAACTACACTAGCATCCTAAAAGGCAACTTAAGCTTGAACTACAAAGACTTCCCCCACCTTTACTCATTACTACCCGCATTCTATTTTCTCTTCATTGTTTCAGTTATCCAGGGAATGAAATGGGAAATCTTGACGTAAACGTTGGGATAGGGATCAGTGCAGGGGTCTGCAGTGAATGAAGCTATTCCATACGCCTTTTTGTTACAAACGAGTGGTCCTCCTGAGTCCCCCTGCAAAACAATAATGTATTCATGTTACTTCCTATTGGTTCTGTGTATAGTCTGGAAACATATAAACTAATGATATAAATAGCCCCCTCTTAAATAATGATTATAACACACACTCACAAGTCAAAACAACAAGAAAAGTTAATGAGCACCATAGTTACCTGACAAAATCCCTTTTTGCCATCAAACTTAGTGCACAGCATTGTTTTGTCATTGAAATGCGCTTTCCAAGATTTTTTGCATTCTTTGTTGCTCTGGATGGGGACAGTGACTTCTCGAAGGACGGCCTCTGCAGACCCCTTAGGTTTTGTCTTCCCCCATCCAGAAATCAGACAATTGGTGTGATCTGGGACACTCTCTCCTTGCTTTGACAGCTCTATGACCTTCACATTCTTATTCAGAGTAACACTTTTCTTCAGCTGTTACCCAAAAAAATTAGATGGAGTTGGAAAAAAATTAAGACTACAACTTTTGGGGATACTGATATTTCTTATGATACTTAAATTTGTCTTAGAGCTAAAAAATGCATTTGCCTATATATTGATAATAATAAAATGTTCATCCATCCATCTATCCATCCATCTTTTAACTGCTTAGTCAGTGCTGGGTCACAGGGATAATCAAATGTAATGTCATAAACTCTTGCATAAACATGACTATAATAATAATAATAATAATAATGATGATGATGATTTTTTTTATTATTATTATTATTATTATTATTATTGTTTATATTCAAACTTTACATGGTTTATCTATTTATAGGCATGAGTTCAAAGGTAACATAAATTATTCCAAACGAACGTGAAAGTCACCTAAGTGTGTTCTACCTGATTAAAAGTCATACCTTGCAAAGCGCAATATCAAAGTCATATGAATTTTTTGAATTGTTTTGATGATGGCGGCACCATTTTACTTTTCTGTCATTTGTACGTTTCTTCTTCTCAATATTATTGATTCCAAACACAACGATGAGTGATCTGGAGCTACAGAATAAAGACAAGGACACATTATATTTAGCCATTTTCAAATAAAAAAACCAAAATGTTATATTACTTATATTAAAAAAAAACTCACTTGCACAAGCCTTCACACTCATGAGTGTGTTGGGGTAAAGCAATCATATATCAATAATTATGAACAGTGTTGTAAACTGACATGATTGTCTTGCATCCATCCTCCCATCTTTCAATCTTAGACACAAAGGATTAAAAACATGAAAAAAGAAAAACAGATGAACTCACTGTTTTGTACAGTGTGCTGCAGTCAGGATAAAGTCCTTCCGAATGAGAAAGCCGCCACATTTGTGAGCTCCAAGGACCTGGAGTGATACCATGTAAGGCCTGGAGTGAGGCGTGTCTGTGTCCCCTCCCAGGATACCACTGTCAGATGCTCCTACAGAACATAAACAGCTGCGTTTTCAGCAGAATTCAGGTAGCAAGTAGCACAGCTGGGTGAATAAGCCTCAACCACCATGTAATAACAATAAGTTTTCCCTCCAGTTTCATTTTTCCTGTTTTCAGCTACATACAGTCTGTCATATAATGTGAAAGCAAAGTGGTAGCCCTACCTGTAGGAGGGAGAAGCTCCAGGAGAAAGAGACAGAAAAGAGAGAGAAACATGATGAGTTCTGGACGATAAAGACCGATAGACAGGCAAACAGAGTACAAGGGTCTCTTTATATGGCTTTCGCTTGTCAGGAAGTGGGTGATGGTGAAACGGAAGTTATTTTGTAGCTTTTTTTCAGCTACCAAACAGCCCCAAATTGGCTTAAAAATGAAACAAACAAATTGAAAAATGTGGCCAAGCTGTCCATTTGAAGACACTAGCAGATACACTTAAGGATCATTGATGATGTACGCATCTTTTATTGGTTTTAAACGTTTACATGCCTCAGAACAAGGTTTCTCTTCAAAATTCATAATTCATTAAACCAGGTATTGATTATGATATTACATATGTAGAACTTGATTTGCATGATCACAATGGAACATTCATTAATTCATCATATAGAATCTTAGGTGCCCCTAAACATGAATAGATTGACCTTGTACTACAAATGAGATACGTCTTCTGAGCACTGGAGGGTGTGCAAGTGCAGCCCTAAATGATCACAAAAGATCTGTGCTTTAATAAAGGGATTCTCCCAAAGGATGTTCTTAGCTAACCCAATAAGGTTTGTCCTTCATATTTTCTATACAACCTGGAGGTTTGATCACTTCACAGTACGGGATGAGTCGCTTCACAGGTACTTGTGGCCAGAAGTGCCTGTAAAGACTGGCATGCAGAAGAGGAAGGGCGAGTGCTGCAAAGCAGAGCAACAGTGAGCAGTGCGGCACCTCACTGAGGTTTCACAGCTCTATGCAGACTTAACAACTTAACAGAAAACATGAATCATTAGAGAGAATAGTTTTGAGAAAGTAATTTTGAACAATTGTTTCCATTTTAGAGCAGAGATCATCTCAGTGTAGGTGGGGTCTGTTTGACATCAGGAAAAAATTATTCAGTGGATTAATACCCATTAAAATTAATTGTCACTTGTTTCTGGTCCTTCGTTTTTTTTTAAACAAAACATTTTTTATAATTTAACATTTTAAGTATGTTTTTATTGCAGAGGTGGTGCAGTGGCTAGCACTGTCGCCTCACACCTCTGGGATTAGGATTCGAGTCTCCGCCTGGGCTCCATGCGTGTGGAGTTTGCATGTTCTCCCTGTGTTGTCGTGGGGTTTCCCCCCCACAATCTAAAAGCATGCTGAGGCGAATTGGAGGTACCGAATGGTGTGTGAGTATGCCCTGCGATGGGTGGGTGCCCCATCCTGGGTTGTTCCCTGCTTTCTGCCTGCAGTCTTTGGGATAGGCTCTGGACCCCTGTGGCCCTGAATAGGATAAGTGGTTATAGAAAATGCATGGATGGATATTATTATTATTATTAGTAGTAGTAGTAGTAGATTGGGACCTATCCTGGGTTGTTCCCTGCCTTGCGCCTGTAGCCTCCGGGATAGGCTCTGGACCCCTGTGGCCCTGAATGGGATAAGCGGTTACAGAAAATGGATGAATCTTTTTAGTGCTTTAAAAGCTAATCAGGAATTTTCCTTCTGTCCATATTCCAACTGTTTGTCCTGTTCAGAGTCCTCGGTGAATTAATAAAAACGCTATAACATATCATGCTGAACCTGGGCCATAAGAAGCACAGGGCACAGGCAGGGCTCATCCTGGCTGTAAAGACTTAAATGGTTTTATAAGGCTTCTATGACCAACATGCTTGTCTGATGGACAAAACTATCTATCTATCTATCTATCTATCTAGTCTGTCTCAATGATCAATGGGTATTAAAACCAGCAGCTTATTTATATAAATATATAAAATGTATAAAGTGCTGAGTCTTTTTTTTAATCATTAATATCGTGACCAGTATCACTGTCCCTGTCACCTCTGTCAGGACCATGTGGCCCATGAGTTTCATAGTTTGGTCTTTTGTTTGTTTCTCACCTGCTTAACTTTAACATTTAGCTTTAGTGAGTTTTGATCCCTCTCTTGGCTCCCCCAATTTAATTCAGAAAAGGAACCTTCTCCCCAAAGTCTTCAATTCTCTGTTCAACCACGTGGTTCGGAATATTGTACTGACTTTATGTTTTGCGTTCTCAAAGCAGATGCATTGTATAATGGGGGGGGGGGGGGGGGGTTCGAAAAGGGCCAAGAATTTTGGGTACAATTCCGTTAGTTTGGGAGGGGGGCCCTTTTTTGATGTGCTTTCATGGGGCCCAAAATTTCTAGCGGCACTCCTGTCGCAAAGTGCTTACCATGTTTTTGTTAATAATAAATTACCATTCACATTATTTGTTTATATGAAAAAAAAATCATTTTTAGGGTGGGTGGGTCCACTGTAAGAATATCAAAACACTGCTTTATAGATACTTAATGGGAAACAACATAAGATGTAGAACACTGCTAGACACTTGAATATAGTATAAAGACTTCACACAGGCGTTGCAAAAAAGACTTTAAGGCTATACGCAAACATTTTGAATAATACATTATTACATGTTAATCTCATTTTCATTTAATATTTCTGGTTTAGTATTTCCTTTATCCAGGTGATGAAAGAGGAAACCTTTGTGTACATGTTGGGATATTGATCAGTGCATGGGCGGGCTGTTAATGCTGCTATTCCATGTGCCTTGTTTTGGCAAACGAGGGGTCCGCCGGAGTCACCCTGAAAAAATTTAAAAAAGACCACCATAATGAAAGGCAAACATCCAAACAACTATAGCTCTGTCTCATACAAACAAAGAGCACTTGCCTGACAGATACCCTTCTTGCCGTCAAAGTAGGTGCAGAGCATTCTTCCAGGCTTAAAATACTGCTGCCATTTCTTTTTGCACTCTTTACTGCTCTCGATGGGGAGAGTGACCTCATGAAGAACCTTCTCCGCTAACCCACCAGGGACTGTCCACCCCCATCCTGGAATCAGACACTTGGCATGATCTGAGATGGCTTCCCTCTTCTTTGGCAGCTCTATGACCATCACATTCTTATTCAGAGTAGCATTTTTCATGAGCTGTCAAACAAAAAAATTGGATTGAGTATTACGACTACAACGCTTGTGGATACTAATATTGATTAATATCTGTAGAAACTTGCATCACACTTTAATGTAAAAGGACCCAAACAGCAAATGGCTTGCTCAAGTTCACAAAATAACATTCACACCTTTATAAGTGATATGTCATAATCATATTTATTAAATGCATATCCTGGATATATATAACACTTTTGTGCTGCTATCATCTGCTGGGAAGTTTCCTTTTTGGTGATATCATGACCTCCAAGCAAAACCGTGATTTCTTTGCACCTGAAAAATAAAAGACATTTTTACTGCCAGTCCAACACCGCATTAAGGTCAACACAACAATAGTACCCCCAAACATTCAAAGTCCAAATTGGGTAACCCACACTTTTTCGATACAATGAACACTGAAGTTCAAAGACTGTCAGTGAGGTGCTCAAAGAACAACCTAGCTTTGATCACCTCTAAAACTAAAGTACTCATCATAGACTTCAGGAGGGAAAAATCCAATCTAGATACGATCCACATCAATGGAGATCCTGGAAAGGGTCTCTGATTACAGGTTTCTGGATGTTCACACAATCAATGACCTCTCTTAGGATACCAGCACCACCGCACTCGTTAAGAAGTTCCAGAAGCGACTCTACCTCCTGAGGATCATCAGGAGGAACGAATTGGATGACAAATTGCTGGTGTCCTTCTACCACTGTTCCATCGAAAGTGTGCTGAGCTATTGCATCTCTGCATGGTTCACCAGCCGCTCTTCAGCAGACAGGGAAACACTATGGAGGGTCATATCCACTGCCCAGAAAATCATTGGCTGCCCACTTCCCTCCCTTGAGGACATTTACAAGTCTTGCTGTCTCAGCCAAGCCACCAGCATTCACAGAGACTCATCTCACCCGGGACATCACCTGTTTGAACTGTTGCTCTCTGAGTGATGCTGCAGGGCCATCAAATCAAGGACAAACTCAAAATATTTATCCTAAAGTCATTATTTTACTCAATTCGGCCCTACCTTGAACTCTGTCCTTCATGTTTATATGTATATGACCTCACGTATTATTGTGATGATGGCCAAAATGATGCTTTATGAGCCGTGTGCTGTGTTTTATAACCCCATTAATGATGCTATCTGTTCAAAAAAGGACTCAAAGCATACCCAAAGCAAACCAGGGGCGCCATCTGGTGGGGTCAGGGGATGCAGCGGATGGTTCACGAAGCATCTGTTGCCCATCACTACCTTTAAGTATGCGCATATTTTCTTACACTGCTGAAATGTGTGATATTTTCATATTTACTGTGAAACTGAATCAAAAGGAGAAGAATACCTATAATACTTATTTTATTTAAACACTTTGTGACGTTTTTTTAATTTTATTTTTACATTGTTTACAGTTTTTTCTTTACGCTCCTTTTTACTCAAAGTTATATTTTATTTACCTATTTATATTCTGTTTTCTGTTCATTCTGCTTATATTCTGTTGTTTAAATTTTATTCCTTATATTTTTTATGTGTTTATATCATTCTCAAATTTTTTGGTAACATACTCTGAAAATCATCTCGTGACCCATACTTTGGAACCCCCTGTGTTACTCATATTCACAAGAATAACAGAGATGGAGGATTAACAAAAAAATGAGGTAGAGAAAAACCGATGAACTCACTCATATATGCAGTGTGCCGCAGTCAGGATAAAGTCCTCCCGAATGAGGAAGCCGCCACATGTGTGAGCTCCACGGACCTGGAGT